>SJYV01007153.1:13202-275632 GCA_006410875.1 Neotragus pygmaeus
TAAGGCCTCCTCAGACAGCCATTTTTCTTTTTTGCATTTCTTTTCCATGGGAATGGTCTTGATCCCTGTCTCCTGTACCATGTCCTGAACCTCATTCCATAGTTCATCAGGCACTCTGTCTGTCAGATCTAGGCCCTTAAATCTATTTCTCACTTCCACTGTATAATCATAAGGGGTTTGATTTAGGTCATACCTGAATGGTCTAGTGGTTTTCCCTATTTTCTTCAATTTAAGTCTGAATTTGGCAATAAGGAGTTCATGATCTGAGTCACAGTCAGCTCCTGGTCTTGTTTTTGTTGACTGTACAGAGCTTCTCCATCTTTCACTGCAAAGAATATAATCAGTCTGATTTTGGTGTTGACCATCTGGTGATGTCCATGTGTAGAGTCTTCTCTTGTGTTGTTGGAAGAGGAAGTTTCCTATTACCAGTGCATTTTGTTGGCAAAACTCTATAAGTCTTTGCCCTGCTTCATTCTGCATTCCAAGGCCAAATTTGCCTGTTACTCCAGGTGTTTCTTGACTTCCTACTTTAGCATTCCAGTCCCCTATAATGAAAAGGACATCTTTTTTGGGTGTTAGTTCTAAAAGGTCTTGTAGGTCTTCACAGAACTGTTCAACTTCAGCTTCTTCAGCATTACTGGTTGGGGCATAGACTTAGATTACTGTGATACTGAATGGTTTGCCTTGGAAACAAACAGAGATCATTCTGTCATTTTTGAGATTGCATCCAAGTACTGCATTCCGGACTCTTTTGTTGACCATGATGGCTACTCTATTTCTTCTGAGGGATTCCTGCCCGCAGTAGTAGATATAATGGTCATCTGAGTTAAATTCACCCATTCCAGTCCCTTTTGGTTCACTGATTCCTAGAATGTCGACGTTCACTCTTGCCATCTTGCTTGACCACTTCCAATTTGCCTTGATTCATGGAACTGACATTCCAGGTTCCTATGCAATATTGCTCTTTACAGCATCGGATCTTGCTTCTATCACCAGTCACATCCACAATTGGCTATTTTTGCTTTGGCTCCATACCTTCATTCTTTTTGGAGTTATTTCTCCACTGATCTCCAGTAGCATATTGGGCACCTACTGACCTGGGGAGTTCCTCTTTCAGTATCCTATCATTTTGCCTTTTCATACTGTTTATGGGGTTCTCAAGCCAAGAATACTAAAGTGGTTTGCCATTCCCTTCTCCAGTGGACCACATTCTGTCAGACCTCTTCCACCATGACCCACCCATCTTGCATGGCCCCATGGGCATGGCTTAGTTTCATTGAGTTAGACAAGGCTGTGGTCTTAGTGTGATTAGAGTGACTCGTTTTCTGTGAGTATGATTTCAGTGTGTCTGCCCTCTGATGCCCTCTTGCAACACCTACCGTCTTTCTTGCGTTTCTCTTATCTTGGGCATGGGGTATCTCTTCACGGCTGCTTCAGCAAAGCGCAGCTGCTGCTCCTTACCTTGGATGAGGGGTATCTCCTCACCACCACCCCTCCTGACCTTGACGTGGAATAACTTCTCGAGGCCCTCCTGTGCCGGTATAGTCACCGCTCCTTGGACATGGGGTTGCTCCTCCCAGCCACCATCCCTGGCCTTGACTTGGGGTAGCTTAGTAAGTGGAAAAAGTGATGCTCAACTTAGAGTAGATGATATTTTCCAAAGCAAAATAGCTGTATCCATTATCCTGCAATATGCAATAGTGTTAGACCACAAAAGACACTGACCACCTAAAATTTATCACAAATGGGTAGTTAGTATAAAGTTTCTTTCAGTTTGAAAATTCTTATACTCTGATGAAATTAATGCTTGTCTACCAAATGTCAAAAATGAATTTCATTTAGTAGATCAAACTTTGAACAACACCAGCAGACACTATTGTCACATGCAATTAGATATAAATTAAATTGCTTTTAGAAAGTGTTCATAGAACATCAATAAAAAGCTGAGTTATTTGTATTACTTGTAAAAAAGGACTAGGTCAAGAACATACATCAAAATGAAGCTGTATTTCCCTTAGTAAAATAGGAACTATATTTGTTATCCTTATGTGATTAATAGAGTAAAAATTAGCCTAAGGGTTTGAGTCATAAATTTCGATTGCTATGTGAATTAGATTAGTAATTACCAAGCTTGATTCAAATCCTCATCTTTTTGGATATGGACACAACTTAGGATCAAGGTGGGTAAATATTTTGAGTGAGCCAGTTTCTCAATGATATCTGAAGCAATGTTTTCCCTGATAGTGTAAACAGTACTTGAGACTCTTCTCCAATAGTTTAGTATGTCTTCAGTGATCCATCTAACACTGTAACCTAGAAATACTTATTTTTAGACATCATTTGAGATTCTTTTAGGATAAATAGCAAGACTGATGTGTAAGGTCACTTCATTGTTATTCTTTGGTTGTCTAGTAATGGGCACATGATATTCAACCCACTATTTATATTTCAATCTTTAGGATACAGTAAAATTCATCAGTGGCTTTCCTTTCTTTAGAACTTCCTCACACTGACCCTAGAGTATTATTTACTGCAGTAGTTTCTGCTGCCTAGTAACTCTGCTGTCAGTAACAGATATCATGACGATGAACTTGCACGTCTTTAACTAGCTCCTATCGATTGCATAGTAAAATGCTATTTGGTGTCATTCAGGTGAATTTTCCATTTGAAGATATGGTTTTTAAACTGTCTATTAATTCTCTTTACTAATGTTAAAGACTATTTCTGTCTTTTATTAAAAGGGTCTCATGTTCTTTTATGTAGTTGTGTCAAGTGTGCTTAATAATTTTTGACTTGTTTAACCATTTTTGGAATTAAAAAAATAAGAATAATATTTTACTGTAGGAACAATTGTAACTACATAAGCCTGCTGGGATTTAAAAACACCTCCTTCAATCTGTGACACTATGCTTCCATATGGATGTTGTATTACTCATCCTGAATGTGTCATTTGCTGCTAGAATCTGATTTATATGTCTATGGAAGTTGAGCATGTTCCCACTGCAGCCATGAATAATGAAAGTTTTGAAAATTTAGCCAATAGCATCAAGCTGTTCTTTTGTATAAGCAAGGGTAAAAGAGACTTTGAAACAAATAAGCTTTTTTATTGTCACATTAAATATATATGTTACAACATAAAATATCTCAAGGTTTTACATTGTACGTACATAAGGCCTTGAAGATATCTTTTTACAGAGTACAAAACCTCATAAAATGTTCATCTGACCAGAGAATATCCATCTTCCCTTTGTGAAGGAGGGAGAGAACTGAGTCTAAGACTGTGTCCAATGCAAATAGTTCTTTCCTCAAGGCATGGTTCTCTGAAATAGTTCACATTAATGACTGCCCTCGGTTATGTAGTCATTGTACTTTTGTGGATGAATCATTATGACACGGAGGAAGGCTCTGAGAAGGACAAGGACATGGCAGAATGATTCAGCCAACGTAGAAACTTCTGCTCCATCACAGAATTGGTCTTGGATCAGGTTACGTCCACATATGCAATCTAATCTGAATGTTTTAACTTATCCAGCGAAATTGGAAATTCACCCTATCCCACCACATTAAGACCAAAAACATCCCTTTTGAAATAGTCCAGAAAGATTCTTTATTTGTGTGTTAGAGCCTTGGCCTGTCCAGAAATGGTATGGACCTAACAGAAGCAGAAGATACTAAGAAGAGGTGGCAACAATATACAGAAGAACTATGCAAAAAAGATCTTCATGACCCAGATAACCACAATGTTGTGATCACGTACCTAGAGCCAGACATCCTGGAATGTGAAGTCAAGTAGGCCTTAGGAAGCATCACCACGAACAAAGCTAGTAGGGGTGATGGAATTCCAGTAGAGCTATTTCAAACCCTGAAAGATGATGCTGTGAAAGTGCTGCACTCAGTATGCCAGCAAATTTGGAAAATTCAGCAGTGGCCACAGGACTGGAAAAGGTCAGTTTTTATTCCAATCACAAAGAAAGGCAATGCCAAAGAATGCTCAAACTACTGCACAATTGCACTCATTTCAAATACTGGAAAGGTCATGCTCAAAATCTTCCAAGCTAGTCTTCAACAGTACCTGAGCTAAGAACTTCCAGATGTTCTTCAAGCTGGTTTTAGAAAAGGCAGAGGAACCAGAGATCAAATTGCCAACATCTGTTGGAACATTGAAAAAGCAAAAGAGTTCCAGAAAAAAATCTACTTCTACTTTATTGACTACACCAAAGCTTTGCCTGTGTGGATCACAACAAACTGTGGAAAATTCTTAAAGAGATGGGAATACCAGACCACCTGACCTGCCTCCTGAGAAATCTGTATGCAGGTCAGGAAGCAACAGTTAGAACTGGACATGGAACAACAGACTGGTTCCAAATAGGGAAAGGTGTACGTCAAGGCTGTATAGTGTCACCCTGCTTATTCAATTTATATGCAGAGTACATCATGCGAAATGCTTGGCTGCATGAAGCACAAGCAGGAATCAAGATTGCCAGGAGAAATATCAATAACCTCAGAAATGCAGATGACACCACCATTATGGTAGGAAGTGAAGGAGAACTAAAGAGCCTCTTGTTGAAAGTGAAAGAGGAGAGTGAAAAAGTTGGCTTAAAACTCAACATTCAGAAAACTAAGATCATGGCATCCAGTCCCATCACTTCATGGCAAGTAGATGGGGAAACAGTGGAAACAGTGAGAGACTTTATTTTTTTGGGTTCCAAAATTGCTGCAGATGGTGACTGCGCCCATGAAATTAAAAGACACTTACTCCTTGGAAGAAAAGCTATGACCAACCTAGACAGCATATTGAAAAGCAGAGACATTACTTTGCTAAGAAAGATCAATCTAATCAAAGTTATGGTTTTTCCAGTAGTCATGTATGGGTTTGAGAGTTGGACTGTAAAGAAAGCTGAGCTCCGAATAATTGATGCTTTTAAAGTGCAGTGTTGGAGAAGACTCTTTTAGAGTCCCTTGGACTGAATGGAGATCAAACCTGTCAATCCTAAAGGAAATCAACCCTGGAATATTCATTGGAAGGACCAATGCTGAAGCTGAAACTCACAATTGTACTCAAACTCCAATACTTTGGCCACCCGATGCAAACAACTGACTCATTTGCAAAGACCCTGATACTGGGAAAGATTGAAGGCAGGAGGAGAAGGGGATAACAGAAGATGAGATGGTTGGATGGCATCACCAACTCGATGGACATGAGTTCAAGCAAGCTCTGGGAGTTGGTGATGCACAGGGAAGCCTGGCATGCTTCAGTCCATGCAGAGTCAGATATGACTGAGTGACTGAACTGAACTGGCCTGTCAAGGATATCAAGGGCTGTTCTCATTTCTTTACAGTAATCTATGCATAAGAATGTTCTGTGCCTATTTTATGTTACAAATAAGGTAATATTAACTCAACAGCTATTCAATAATGCTGCTTTTAGTTAGACTTAATAATTTTAGCTATAGTTAATAGGTTTGTGCATGCTTAGTTACTCACATATGTCCAACTCTTTGTGACTCCATGAACTGTAGCCCTCCAGGCTCCTCTGTCCATGGGATTTTCCAGGGGAGAATACTGGAGTGGGTGACCATTTCTTACTTCAGTAGGTAATAGGTAAAAAATGTCAAAACTGATTTATGTCCCAGGAGAAGGCAGTGGCACCCCACTCCAGTACTCTTGCCTGGAAAATTCCATGGGTGGAGGAGCCTGGTAGGCTGTAGTCCATGAGGTCACTAAGAGTCAGACACGACTGAGTGACTTCACTTTCACTTTTCACTTTCATGCATTGGAGAAGGAAATGGCAACCCACTCCAGTATTCTTGCCTGGAGAATCCCAGGGATAGGGGAGCCTGGTGGGCTGCCGCCTATGGGGTCGCACAGAGTCAGACACGACCGAAGCGACTTAGCAGCAGCTACCTGCTACTTTTCATTGTAAAATTAAAATCACATGAAATAGGGCAGCGTTGGTTTGTCTGATTTTGCTAAACTGTGAGAAATAGGTTAAAAAATTAAAGGCTATCACTTTTTCCTACAAGCTGGGCTTATATTTCCCTAATCTTGTGATGAACGTAATACTATATTTATTCATAGATGGGGATTAAGCAAGAATATAAAGCTGGAAAAAGAAAAGGATAAAAATCTAATAAGAAAACACAAAGGAACATAAAGAATACAAAAATATAAAAGGAAAAGTTTTTATCTATAGATTTTTTTTCTAAATAATATTGATGACCAACTTGACTGGTGAATTCTTCCCCCTCCTCTCTGCCCTCCCCGTCCCCTCTCCCCTTCACTTTCACTCCTCAGCCGCAGTCCCAGCATCTTAGTTGGCTAAACTTGAACAGTTAATTTGTTACACAAACAGTGTCTGTAAGAAAGTTATGTTGGAGGGAAAAAAAAGTAACTACAGTCTATTTTAATACTTTTATAAAGACATATATGCATTTGTAAAGAGAATATAGAATTGTTTTGAACGTACCAAAAGGTATACGTTTGCTTTTTTCATCAGTTTTATATTTTTAAGGTTTATTATTGTCATATATTACTTTTTCTCAAAGAAAGAATTAAAATAAGAGTTGGTCAGCTTTTTTTTTTTCCTGGAAACTGATGTGCCGACATTTCTTTATCATTCTGAAAGTTATTTTTTCATTGTCTGTGCAGTAAAAGAATTGCTTAGTTTGGTTCACTCATTGAGGAAAATGGTCAGATTGGTTGAAGCTGCAGCAGGCCTTGGCATCCTGTATGCAGGGCAAGTCTGACCGCTCCAGCCTGCTCACTTCTCCACGATCTTCAGTTCGCTTCTTCTTCTAATCTATGTTTGGGCTACATAACTCACAGCTACTCTATCCTCATCTCTTCTCCTTCCTTCATTGATGGGCAGTTTGTGTGCGTGTGTACTAAGTTGCTTCAGTTGTGTCTGACTCTGTGCAGCCCCATGGACTATAGCCCACGAGGCTCCTCTGTCTATGGAATTCTCCAGGCAGAAATACTGGAGTCGATTGCCATGCTCTCCTTCTGGGGATCTTCCCCACCCAGGGATGAAACTCATCTCCTGCGTCTCCTGCATTGGCAGGCAGTTTGACAGCACTTCCCAGGGCCACTTGGAAAGCCTGATGGGCAGTTTGGTTGTCTAATTTTAGCCTCATCGCCAAGGCAAGAGTTATTCTTCTTTCTATTCTGGGACTCAGAATAGGAATAATTTGAGGCCCAGGGGGGATTCACGCACTCCCAGATACTCTCTGATCTTTATATTTCCACCCCTTCCCTACTTCTGAATTCTTATCCCAGTGTGTAAGTACCAGTCACCCGGAGTCATGCAGTTGTTGCAGGAGAAGTAGTTTGGATCTAGGTAGCCTAATATTTGTCTTTCTTACCAATTCCTCAATGTAAGCTAACTTTCAGGGAAGAAAATAAAATGTAGAGAAAGAGCGAAACAGATAAATTAAGTGTGTGAAAGGCACCTAACAGTGCTTGACACATAGAAAGTTCATAAGAAATGGTAGTTATTGTGGAGCTCTAAGTGTGATAGTGAAAGTGAAGTCGCTCAGTCATGTCCGACTCTTGGCGACCCCATGGATTGTAGTCTGCACCAGGATTCTCCATCCATGGGATTCTCCAGGCAAGAGTCCTGGAGTGGGTTGCCATTTCCTTCTCCAGGGGATCCTCCCGAGCCAGGGATCGAACCCAGGTCTCCTGCATCGCAGGCAGACGCTTTACTGTCTGAGCCACAGGTGGATTATCATGGCACGTGATAGTGGAGTATATTTTCAAGTTTTGTTTATTCTTATATTTCCATCTTGAATTCAGCATATTAAGGAAAGGCCAGGAAAATGGGTTTTGTGTGTTTGTTTGTTTAGGCTAGTAAAGAATGGGGGACTGCTTTCTGAGTCACTGCTCTTTTCCCTTTTACTGTTGGGGGCAAACAGGATGCCTGGGAACATTGCAGCACCAAGTCCAAGAGGACAGAGAGAGGTGAAAGGCAGGGAAAGAAGTGAGGAAGGGAGCTGTTGTCACTGCTAAAGACTATAGCAGATCCATGGTGGCTCAGACAGTAAAGAATCTGCCTGCAGTGTGCGAGACTTGGGTTCAATCCCTGGGTTGGGAGGATCCCCTGGAGGAGGGCATGGCCACCCACTCCAGCATTCTTGCCTGGAGAATTGCTATGGACAGAGGAGCCTGGCGGGCTACAGTCCATGGGGTTGCAAAGAGTTGGACACAACTGAGTGGCTAAGCACAGCTCACGATAAAAAGAATCACTGATGGCAGCAGCTGTTTTGAAAAGAAAGATGGTTGGCAGGAAAGAAAATTATATAAGGAAAATTTGTTCTTGATTTTCTTTTCAAAAATGTGTGAGGGATAGGAAAAGCACTGTGAATACAATATACTTAACTCATATTCTATGATTTATTCTTTAAAGAACCAATATCATCTGGGACTAGGTATAATAAAACTAATTCATTTCCATAACTATCACAAAACTTTGTTATAATTGCATACTTTCCAAGTGACCTTTAAGCTATGATAATGTTTGAAGTTGGCTTTCCCAATGGATGAGTTGCAATTATAAGGAGATAGCTATAATAGCTCAGGTCACAAGTGGAATAATTGAATATCATTAACAATGACATTTGATTATGCTTCTTCATTTTTTCCAATGATATGTCAGGTTCCTCGTGAAATCAGAGACCATGGAGATTCATTATTGCTTGAGTTGATGGTATTGCAATTTTATAACCATCTAATAAATTAGCATTTAATACTGAGGGATTTCATCTTAAACTATAAGGTTGCTTTTGTTTTAAAGAAGACTTGCAAGGAGAAGCAAAAGAAATCATTTAGAAAATTCAGGAGATAAAAACCCTATCCTAGCAAGCAAATCTTGGATCTTTGTAATCGTTTGGTTTGTCAGAATATCATTTGTGGTTAAAAAAGGTAGGGGAGAATTAAATGTCAAATATCACCAAGTCAAAATTCTCTTGACTTCACCAGTTTTATACTCTGCAGTTTCTGGTTTTTTCCCACATACTTCTTGCTCCATCCTGGTTATCCTTGTTCTTTTCAAGTTCATTTCCCATGCTAAAGCATTAGTTGCTCAGTCATGTCTGACTCCTTTACAACCCCCTAAGAGAATCCCTTAGAAATTAAGACACTTGCTCCTTGGAAGAAAAGCTATGACCAACCTAGACAACATATTAAAAAGCAGAGACATTACTTTGTCAACAAAGGTCTGTCTAGTCAAGGCTATGGTTTTTCCAGTAGTCATGTATGGATGTGAGAGTTGGACTGTGAAGAAAGCTGAGCCCTGAAGAATTGATGCTTTTGAACCATGGTGTTGAAGAAGACTTGAAAGTCCCTTGGACTGCAAGGAGACCCAAGCAGTCCATCCTAAAGGAGATCAATCCTGGGTGTTCATTGGAAGGACTGATGCTGAAGCTGAAACTCCAGTATTTTGGCCACCTGATGGGAAAAACTGACTCAACTGAAAAGACTGATGCTGGGAAAGATTGAAGGCAAAAGGAGAAGAGCATGGCAGAGGATGAGATGGTTGGATGACATCACTGATTCGATGGAGGTGAATTTGAGCAAGCTCTGGGAGTTGGTGATTGACAGGAAGCCTGGCAAGCTGAAATCCGTGGGGTTGCAAAGGGTTGAACATGACCAAGTGACTGAACTGAACTGGAGAGAATCCCTAAATATAAAGTTCTATATAGTCAGGATTCTCTCAGAAATGCAAATTTGCATGTCTGGCAAAGAAAAAACATTTATCACGTTTTTATCATTTGATTCAGTTATTATTTTATTAGGTCAGGCTGGTTTGGGTTAGGATCATCACAGCCTGAGAATTTTGTTTTAAATATTCTTTAAATTAACATGTTGACATATATTTTCGGAATTCCGTATTTTCGCTTTCCCATCAACCAGGGTCTATTTTGGGGGCTTAAGGGCATTGTTTCTATTTAAAATGAAAGGAACATGTGAATCAGGTTCAAATGGCTAGTGCGTGTGTGCGTATATACACATGTAAGTGCTTTCAGTATTGTATATACCGGCAATTTGCTGTAATGAAGGGCTGGGAGTTCATCTCTGATGAAACACAAAATTTCTGACTTAATAGAGGCAATTGCAGAGCACTTTGCTTTATTGTTAAATCTAATATTCTAATATAAAATGATGTATTTCTCATTCTTTTACTACATACCTTTAATATCTTTTCTTTCAGAAATAATAAAGTCAGTATCATCAAATATGTGGATGAATATGTAGTAAAACATTATACATTTTATTTATTGACATTTAGTCCTCTGAAAAGAGTACTTAATTTGCTATTAAGTAGAAATGGGTTGGAGAAGACAATGGCAACCCACTCCAGTACTCTTTTGCTTGGAAAATCCCACGGATGGAGGAGTCTGGTGGGCTGCAGTCCATGAGGTCGCTAAGAGTTGGACACAACTGAGCGACTTTACTTTCATTTTTCACTTTCATGCATTGGAGAAGGAAATGATAACCCACTCCAGTATTCTTGCCTGGAGAATCCCAGGGACGGAGGAGCCTGGTGGGCTGCCATCTGTGGGGTTGCACAGAGTCAGACACGAATGAAGTGACTTAGCAGCAGCAGAAATGGGTTGTTTTCAAAATAGCAACAACATTGTATTGCACTGACATGGCTTCATGGTTGTCTTATAAAAGCCTGATGATTGAAGGGTTTATACTGCATATGGAAATGTCACCTGTGGTATTCTGATGTGTCAATGAATGTTCACTACTCTAATCATTATTCCAGAGTTGCTTCACTTTGAAATTACATCTTTAATATCACCAGAAAAATTTAGACAAATATGACAAATTTGGTAGTACCTCATTATGGGTCTTTTGGAGATAGGGGGCCTGATTTATTTGCATACTTATCTAATGTCAACGGTTTTTATTTTTATGGCAGATAGATTTCACTGCTGTTAGTCTGACCACTGTATTCAAACCAGTTAATTATGTTGCTATGAAGTTAATTATGTTAATTTATGAAGATAAATTAAAAAAAGCATAAAAGAGACTATAAAGTTAGCTATGTTTATAGCTATATGAAGTCACACTTTCTATCATATTGTTGTTTGACCTTGAGTTACTAACATCAAGTAAAGGTGAGGGTGATTGTTTTTGTTTTTTTTTTAATTTATTTTCAATTGGTTTCTGCGTGAATCAGTTCTAAGTACACATATATCCCCTCCTTCCTGAGTCTCCCTACGTCCCCTCCATCCCAGTCTTCCAGGTCATCACAGAGCGCCAAGCTGAATTCCATGTGCGACACAGTTGCTTCCCGCTAGCTAGCTATTTTACACGCGATAGTGTATATATGCCAGCTCTGCTCTCTCAGATCGGAGAAGGCGATGGCACCCCACTCCAGTACTCTTGCCTGGAAAATCCCATGGACGGGGAGCCTGGTAGGCTGCGGTCCATGGGGTCACGAAGAGTTGGACATGACTGAGTGACTTCTCTTTCACTTTTCACTTTCTTGCATTGGAGAAGGAAATGGCAACCCACTCCAGTGTTCTTGCCTGGAGAATCCCAGGGACAGGGAAGCCTGGTTGGCTGCCATCTATGGGGTCACATAGAGTCGGACATGACTGAAGTGACTTAGCAGCAGCAGTAGCTCTCTCAGATGAGGGTGATTCTGAAGTAAAAACACGTCAGGCGATATGAGTGGCAAAGTTGGCTACTCATGGATGACTCAAAAAGCATTTGTGTCTATATCAGTGGGTATATTTTATATCTACATCAGTGGGTATATTTTGAGGCAGCTGAAGGCTGGGACTGTATGTCCAGAGTACATGCACCTTGGTTGTGGGAACATGGTCCTCAGAATCACTTTTAAATATAACTAGAGTCCAACAGATACTTTTCTCAAGACTTAGAAGGCATTAAAATATTTTAAATTTTTAGAATTTTAGAAATATAGAACTAGAAATTTTTAAACCTTTTCATTTTCAACCCCGATTCTTAATATTTAGGGAGAAAGAGAGAAAAAGATTGGCAAATGAAAGGAGACACAGAATTCAAATCCTGGTTATTCATATTGTATCTCAGGTATATAGCTTTCTGGAAATGAATATTCACAGTATTGATCTTCTTACATGATGGAAAAGTAATAGATCTACCTGAAGCAAAAAGTATGTTTAATATTTTGCCAAAATTGCATCTGTCTATTATCTATCATTTGCTGCTGAACCATGTAGATACATGTTGAAGATACCATGACACTTCACCCCCAAATATTTCTGCATCCATCTTACATGCCACAATGCCCTTGTCACACTGAAGATGATCAACAGTAATTCAGTAATACTCATTATAAACTTTTATATTCAAATTTCTGCAATTTTCTCCAGTATGTTTTTAAGAGCTGAAACAAGTGTTTTGATATAATATTATGCCAAGTGAATCAAATTCGCATATCCATGTCATAATTATATTTTCTCTAAATAGTCATTGGCCACTGAATAGACGTGTTTCCATGGTCCCAAGCCACTAACTGAACCCACTTGAGTAATTTGCTAGAATGAGGAATACTAACTGCCAAAACCAAAGAATGTTAATCAGCTACCAGCCTGACTATGATTTCCATGGTGCTAATCACTTGGAAAAATTGCCTCTCATTGGCTCAGTCTATAGCTAATTACTAATTGAAAAGCATTTAGAATAGTGAGGAGGTGTATTAGCATGTTAATAGGTCTCTGCACCCAAAGCTTGGATTACAAATTGTGAAGACTGCATTAGCCAGATGGACAGGATTAATTAGCATGCTGCTATTACCTGGCATCCTGTGGTGGCTGAGGGTAGATAGAGTGACCATAACCATTTGGCACTGTCTGTTTGTCATTGCTCTTGGTGGTGAGAGATGGGGTTTTATTCTATAGTTAGAGCACTAACGGAGAATCAGTAATTCTGGATACTAACAAATAGCCAAGCATTTAGTCCTTTTGTACTTTGGCTAAAATGTGTCTTCATGTGCTTCAATTTCCTTCATCTGTAATAAATGAAATGGGAAACTCATTTAATCTCTTTATGCATGTTTTGTCATCTGTAATATGAAGAAGCTGAACTAGAAAATCTCTAAGATTCTTTCCATTTGAGATTTTATGGGACCATGTAGATTCATGCCTGGTAACAGATTTGGAATGGGAGGAAAAGTAGGCTAAAAGCAAGAACATTTCACTAAGCCAATATTTCCAAATGAAAACAGCCTATAAACAAATATACCAGGGCTGCTGGTTTTATGTTTCCCAAGCCACGCAGGCTGCCTTTTTGGCCTCCTGTGTGGATCTCCTTCTCAGATATGTAGATGATTGTCTTGTTTATTCTTTCCTAGAACTGTCACTTCTACCCAGGTACTGTGGGAATCTTGAAAAGAGAGGAGAGAGGACATGGAACACTCTATTGAGTTCAATACGAAGAAGGGATGTTACTTTCAGATTTCTTTATCTGTGGTTTCAGTTGTCTGAAGGTAAAACTATTTGACAGAGTAAAATTTTTCTTCAGTTATGACATGAAGGATCTGCTGCTGCTGCTAAGTCGCTTCAGTTGTGTCTGACTCTGTGTGACCCCATAGACGGCAGCCCAATGGGCTCCCCTGTCCCTGGGATTCTCCAGGCACTGGAGTGGGTTGCCATTTCCTTCTCCAATACATGAAAGTGAAAAGTGAAAGTGAAGTCGCTCAGTCGTGTCCGATTCTTAGCAACCCCGTGGACTGCAGCCTACCAGGCTCCTCTATCCATGGGATTTTCTGGGCAAGAGTACTGGAGAGGGTTGCCATTGCCTTCTCCGTGAAGTACCTAGTTTGTGTTAAGGGAGTATTTTCTTCAGTGGAGGCTTTAATGAGATATATTTCTCCAGTTGAACATAATGACTAACATTAAAAATGAACACTTCTATTTGACAGGCATAGGGTTAAATGCTTTACAAAGATTATAAGTATATTATAGTTAATCCTTATAAAAACAGCATGACATTGGACTTTTAATAGCCTCATATAATAGATTAAGAAACCAGAGCTTAGAGAGGTTAGGCCCCTCAACTAAGGCAAGAGGTGGAGCTGGAATTGAAAGCTAGGGCAAGCTCTTAAAGTGCTTATTGCTATTCCTGATGCTATATCTAAGGTTATAGAAGGCTTGATTCTTTGCTAAGCAATATCTACAGCTCTATATCTCCGAAAAGAGACCTGAAAGTTTCAGAAAATTCTAAAAGTTTTCTTTCGTCTTACTTGCTTGTTAATTGTTCCTGTTGCTTGTAGCATACACCTCAGTAGCTTCTTAACTTTCTAGGCTGATACTTGGCAGTTCTGTTGTAGAAGAGATTTAAGAATTGAAGCGTTGGTTGCCAAAGTCCATTCTAGTTTTGAATGTCTTTAACAAGGTCCGTTGGACTGCAAGGAGATCCAACTAGTCCATTCTAAAGGAGGTCAGTCCTGGATGTTCTTTGGAAGGAATGATGCTAAAGCTGAAACTCTAGTACTTTGGCCACCTCGTGCGAAGAGTTGACTCATTGGAAAAGACTCTGATGCTGGGAGGGATTGCGGGCAGGAGGAAAAGGGGATGACAGAGGATGAGATGACTGGATGGCATCACCGACTTGATGGACGTGAGTTTGAGTGAACTCCGGGAGTTGGTGATGGACAGGGAGGCCTGGTGTGCTGCGAATCATGGGGTTGCAAAGAGTCGGACAGGACTGAGCGACTGAACTGGACTGAACTGAACAAGGTCCATTCTAGTTTGGAATGTCTTCAACTCATTTGCTACTCATAGCATACATGTGAGTTAAGATTAGGACTTCAGTGCCAGCAGTTAGGACTTCACTTAAGATTAGGACTTCAGTCCCATCTCAGTGTGATGTCCCTCACCTGTCACTTTGATGTTTTGCAGTTAATAGGCGCACTGATAAGGCATGTTCAAAACTCAAACACGTGAGGTGTTACTTGTGTAGAAGGTCCATTGTTCTCTGTCACAGCGAGATAAGAGACACTGCTGCTTGTGACCTCGGTTTGGTCAGGAGCCCAGTGTCGCGCACCTGCTGTTTCATTGGCTCCCCAGAGTACCTTTCTCTCTACTCTAACAGAGACTCATTAGACAGCATGACACTTACAGAGCGGAATTCAGTTACAACTTTTGGTTTTATTTGAAGAGGTTTTTTTCCCTATCCATCAAAATTTAATCAAATTAAAGAATAGAGGTAATTTGAAAGATGTATTTAAATAACTATCTTTATAATAATTAATAGTATATCCATAAAATACATGGTACTTCACTGTTCATCTCAGTTAAAGTACCCTGGTATCTGTCCCCAGAATGACTGATTCCATTGCTGTATATCACTGATAACCTGGTGTATTAGTTGGTTCAGATATTATTACAAAATACCAAAGACTGGATGGCTTGAAACACAACAATTTATTTCTCATAGCTCTGGAGGCTGGGAAGTCTAAAATCAAGGTATCAGCAGACCTGGTGTCTGGTGAGAGCCTGCTTCCTGAGTTGCAGATGGTCTTTTTGTATTTTCATAGGAAAAACAGAGGGAGAGGAAGCAAGAGCTCTTGTTTGTGTGTCTACTTATCAGGGCACTGATTCCATCATAAGATGAGGACTCAATCCGAATGACCTAATTAACTCCCATCTCCTAATACCATCTCACTGGGGGTTAGAGTTTCAGCATGTGAATCTGGAAGGTCCATGAACATGCTCCATGAACATGAATATGTTCATTAATATAGTTAATAATTATTAGTAATAATAATGATAACTTCAATTTATCAAATACCTCCTTTATCCTAGGTCCAGGGGCAAATATTTTAAGAATATTGCCTCAGTTAATCTTCAAATAGGGTTCCCTGGTGGCTCAGAAGGTAAAAGCGTCTGCCTGCAATGCGGGAGACCTGGGTTCCATCTCTGCATTAGGAAGATCCCCTGTTGAAGGAAATGGCAACCCACTCCGGTACTCTTGCATGGAAAATTCCATGGATGGAGAAGCCTGGTGGGCTATAGTCCATGGGGTCACAAAGATTTGGACACGACTGAGCGACTTCACTTTTACTTTTCAATCTTCAAATAGCTTGATGAGATAAATACTAAGTTTTTTAAAAACTCTTTTTTTTAAAAAAATTTCTTCTTAAAAGGAAAAAATAAGGCAGTTAAAACAAGTTGAACAGTAAAGAACTTAAAAGCAATTTTGCACACTATTTCTAGCTACTCCAAATTGCACTCTTCTCCAGAGGTACCCTCTTTTAACTGTTTCTAATTCCCTGGAATATTTATTTTCAAAACTTTAGATGTATGCTAATTTTTCTGTTTAATAAATTTAGTGAGCTCTATATTGTGTTATTCCATTCATATGAATTATTCCACTCATCCAGAATTGGCAAAGCAGTAGGGGCAGAGAGCAGATTAGTGGCTGCCAGGGTCTGGGGTAGGGGAGAATGGAGAGTGACTGGATTGCTTAGTGGATATGGGGTTTCTTTTTGGGTTGATGAAAATGTTCTGAAGGTAGGTAGCATGATGGTTATGCACATTGTGAATATCCTAGTAAATTATACAGTTTAAAATGGCTATAACAGTGAGTTTTATGTTGTGTGAATTTTATCTCAATAAAAAATTATATAGCTCTCTAATTAGAAAGTCACCTATGTTATCCTTTAACTTATCTGTGTTTCATAATTATATTATTACTTTAAAAGGTTTTTATCATCATCTTTCTAGAGTTGAGGAAACTGAAGCAAAAGAGGTTTACTTTCCCAGTCAGTTCAGTTCAGTCACTCAGTCATCTCTGACTCTTTGCTACCCCATGGACTATAGCACACCAGGCCTCCCTGTCCATCACCAACTCCCAGAGTTCACTCAAACTCCTGTCCATTGAGTTGGTGATGCCATCCAACCATCTCATCCTCTGTCTTCCCCTTTTCCTCCCACCTTTGATCTTTCCCAGCATCAGGGTCTTTTCAAATTAGTCAGTTCTTCACATCAAGTGGCCAAAGTATTGGAGTTTCAGTTTCAGCATCAGTATTCTTTCCAAAGAAAATTCAGGACTGATATCCTTTCAGATGGACTGGTTGGATCTCCTTGCAATCCAAGGGACTCTCAAGAGTCTTCTCCAACACCATAGTTCAAAAGCATCAATTCTTCAGCACTCAGCTTTCTTTATAGTCCATCTCTAACATCTATACATGACTACTAGAAAAACCGTAACTTTGACTAGATGGACCTTGGTTGGCAAAGTAATGTCTGCTTTTAATATGCTATCTAGGCTGGTTATAATTTTTTTCCAAGGAGCAAGCATCTTTTAATTTCATGGCTGCAGTCACCGTCTGCAGTATTTTGGAGCCCCCCAAAATAAAGTTTGTCACTGTTTTCACTGTTTCCCCAGGTCTTATAAATAATAAACATAGCAGTTGACCGGAAGCAGTGACTAAACCACAAAAAAATGTATCTCCACAGGCTCTATGTATAACCACTGTTTTCACCATTTCCTTCCAAGATGGCACTTGTGGTGGCTGAAACTATGTAAGTGAAAAGGAAGTTGACCTTTGATTAATCTTGTAATTGTCTAGAGACAGAACATTTATCTCGTACATAGAGGAATTTTGCTGAAAAAAGTGCTATTGTTTCATTTCACCATGATCACCCTGATTTTTATCAGACTTATATGTATGCTTTACTGCACATGAAAATAGGAGTCGACTAGTAGATTGAGGAAATGCCATTAAATTGATTGAGGGATTTATTGAAGTAGAACCAATGCAGCTGGGTGCATGAAGGGTTACAGTGGCTTCCTTCCAATATCTGTTTAAAGAATTGATTTGAGAATTAAGCAGTTACAGGTTTCTCTTACATTTATGCATGACCCTTGACTGCTAACAGTATGAGTCAACTGCATTCCATTAGCGATCTTAGCAGCAAAGCTAAGATGTATAATTGATTGTTGGTGTTGAGTGAATATGTCTCATAAGCAGCTGGAAGTGAAGTGTCTCTATTCAGTTTCCAAAAGTGATAGAGGTAGCCTCCTTTTATCATTGCATTGAAGGGCAGGAGAGCACCCACAGTTCAACAAGCATTAGATTCCAGCAGTGAAACCACTGAAGAAAGTTTTGTGGGGACAAAGATGTAAAACACATACCCATCCTTGAGAAGTTTATAGTCAATCAGATTGGCTGGCAAGATGTACATACAATGTGGAACTCCTAGGGTACTTTGATTTAGGGTAGAATTAACCACGTTCTGTTTTCTGTAATGCCAGTGACAGCATTAAGAGAACCTAGAAATATTTTTTCTTTTACTCTTAGTGTGTAAAATACATTCTTTTTTTCCCCCCAACGTAAATAAAATACCTCTCCTCACCACCTCCCTTTTCACATACAAATATACCTTTTGAAAAAAAAATGTGGCATGGTTTTTAGGAGTATGAGCATGGAAGGATTTGAATCTAGTTTCTGTCTTTCACTAACTCCTGAAGTTTGGTTGAATTACTTAACTTTATTAAGCCTCAGCTTTCTTATTTGTAAAATAAAGAAACTATTGATTATTAGCTTACAGAATTCTTGTGAGGACTATGATGTAAAGCATCTAGCAAATTGCCTAATATATGACAAACAGTGACAGCTTTTATTATTGTTATTAATAAGAACATTGAAGAAATTCTTAAAATGAAATACTCCTAAATCTGATTCCCAAACTCAGCAATTGAGAACATTTTGGTGTATTCCAGTCTTTGAATATATATAAAATTTCTTAATAAACATAACTGTAGTTTCTCCATTAGCTCAAAATATAGATCTTTTCCAAAGGCAAGGATTCGATCTAATGTACTTCTTCAACCCCTTGTGCACAGTGGGAAAGTAATAATTATTTGTTGACAAAATAAGTCCTCTCTTGACTCTCTTCCTTGGTTATCTTTAGCTCTCTCCTGCCTTTCACAGATTAACTTCCTAAGGAGTTACCTGTACTTTTGAACTCCCAGATGGTCCACAGAGGACAGTGATTAAATTTTGGTGTCCACCACTTCCCTAAGTAGCACTTACCAAGGTCATCATGCCTTCCTTCAGTTCAGTTCAGTTCAGTCGCTCAGTCATGTCTGACTCTTTGTGACCCCATGAATTGCAGCANACCAGAGAGACGTTGTGGGGTGGGAGGGGGATTCAGGATTGGGAGCTCGTGTACACCTGTGGTGGATTCATGTTGATGTATGGCAAAGCCAATAGAGTATTGTAAAGTAAAATAAAGTATAAATTAAAAAAAAATGCAGAGTCTGACAGTATGTTAACAAAATTTAAACTGATAAAGAGTTCAAGGTTCTCTATTTGCTAAATGAGTTAAGTCACATATTCCATGTATGCACCAACACTCACAGCTATCTTTAGAAATACTGTATATGATGTCTTTGTTCAATTATCAAATGATGCTTTTGTTTAAAAAAAGAAAGTCCAAGTACAACGTTAAAAACTACAAGCTCATTTATAATATAACCCTTAAATGAAAGATTTTTTGAATTAGAAATTTCTCACTGCAGATTTATCCAATTATGGTTAGTGAACATTAGTGACATACTCTAAAAATGTTAAATAATGACAGAAAATGAATTATCAAAGCAGCTCACCATGCAGGTTTGATTTTGTAATAAGACTTCCAGCAACAATGGTATTCTGGTATCCTAGTTTCAGTGGAATCAAATCAAATAAAAATCTATTTAAAATCTATAGAACTGAGATCTAGAGCAACAAGAAAATAAGAGCCCATAAAACTGTTACACCATTTAAAACGTTCTAATCACTTAATTTAAAAAAATAAGGCCTTTGATTGAACAATCCTATTTATGAAGGATTGTGAATAACACACATATATAAAAAGGAACATTAAAAATTATTTTTCCCTGTTTTACCTTCAAGATCTTCAAGTTCTTTAGGTTTGGCCCAGCGAGATTCTTTTGTTTGAGAATTGTAATAATAAGGCTTTCCAGAGTCAGACTTGTACTCCTTCCAAGGGCATTTAGATAAAAGTTGCTGAAATGAAAAAAATAAAAAAAACTTCAGACAGCCGTAATAGATTTAGTCTGTTTTCATCACTGACATCACTGATTTTACTAGGTATTATCAACTCATACAATTCTAAACCTTGCAAGATGGTGACAACATAAACAACCACTGCAGGATACTTACTAAATAAGAGATGTTATTTGGATATACTATGTTTGTCTAAGGTAATGTACCTATTAAGGGGCAAAGACAGGATTCAAAACCAGGTCTATCTGATTTTCAAATCCAGCTTTGAATGCTCTTGCCATTTAGAACTCACCGCAGGTAATAATTGCCATCCATTTTTCCCCTCAAATACTAATAGATAGGAAAAACAAAATTTAAGAGACAGCAAAATCTGATTTAGTTATGTTTAGATTTCAGTTTCACAAACAATTTTACCACAAACCTATGTGACTACATCATGTAAAGTAAGCAGTTTAAATATGATATACTTAAAACCAAACACACAGAACCTGTTATAGTGGTGGAATGAGAATTCTATTGAAAACAAATCTAATCAGTGTCTGGGGCAAATATCTATGGGATAAATAAAAATTTTATCATCTGCCAAATTCCCTTCCCAAGTATTGCTATACTATCATTACTGTGGTGGACTGAAAAACACTTTTTACCTCTTCAAATTCTTAATTAAAGAACAGGGGAGGAAAAAAAAGAAAAGATGTCAACTAGGAAAAACTTTCAAGTATAGCTTTGAAATGCCAGATCATCTCTCACTTAGGATACCAGAGTTCCTAATTAAACCAAATGGAACACTGCGTATCCAGTTTATTCCTTCAATCTTACTTTCATATTTGTATAGTTTGAATGGTAAAATTTACAACATAAAATGAAATAATACATACTCAGGTGGGGGTTGTATTTTTCACAGACATAATTTTCCATTTTAAAAGATGGAAGTATTTTAACTTCAACTCCACTGACACTAGCTTCATTGGAAAAACATAAGCACCCAGAAGAAGACATCTGAAATCACTCATGTTTGATATAAAGAGGAAACCAAAGACCAAGTGGAGAGAGAGTACATTTCTTCTTCCAATTTAGTCTTTAAGTCACTTTTCTTTTAATTGATAACCACCTGACAAAGGTTCCTGAGCAGGGGTAAAACTCAGTAAATAAAACTGGTTTGCTCATAGAAGGGAATGAATTTTGTCTTTCTGCTTACTGGTGTGACTGTACAAACCCTTTTCTCCTCTGAATGCCTTTGCAGTATCCTTTTCTGATATAAGTGGTACTACTCCTCATGTGAGAGTTGGACTGTGAAGAAAGCTGAGCACCGAAGAATTGATGCTTTTGAATTGTGGTATTGGAGAAGACTCTTTAGAGTCTCTTGGACTGCTAGGAGATCCAACCAGTCCATCCTAAAGGAGATCAGTCCTGGGTGTTCATTGGAAGGACTGATGCTGGAACTCCAATACTTTGGCCACCTGATGTGAAGAGTTGACTCACTGGAAAAGACTCTGATGCTGGGAGGGATTGCAGGCAGGAGGAGAAGGGGACAACAGAGGATGAGATGACTGGATGGCATCACTGACTCAATGGACGTGAGTCTGAGTGAACTCCGGGAGTTGGTGACGGACAGGGAGGCCTGGCGTGCTGTGACTCATGGGGTTGCAAAGAGACGGACACAACTAAGCAACTGAACTGAACTGAACTGATTCTTTGGAAAGCCAAATACCTACCAAAAGCCTTAAAATAAAGAAAAGAAAAGAAAACTCTATTTATTCTCTAACAAACTTTTACCTCAGCAGGAGTTTTAAGATCATCTGGTTTCTCCCAAGTAGACTGTTTTGTTTCAGTATTGTAGTAGTAGGTCCTTCCATCAGGTGATTTATGTTCAGTCCACATTGATTTCTAATGAAAAATATTAACACAAAGATTCAAATTATGTAACAGTGACAATGACAGTAAACATGAATGTTATTATAGTTTCAAAGTAATATATGAAGAAATTAAAAGTATAAAATGGGTATACTTTTGAATAACTGATCAACATAAGTAGGGAGGTAACTGAAAATAGAATATTTTGTAAGTACTTCAAAAGCAGCATGGATCAGTTCTGGTTTTAGGATCTCTATTCTATAGACTCAAAGTTGTAAGGATACAACTGCTTATATAACTACTAAACATAAGACAATCTTTCAGCAACACAATTCTATGCCTTGTGGATAAAAGAGAATATATGAATGAGATGCTAATGCAATACAAGAGGATTGACCATGAGCTCAACAACTCTAACATAAAGAATATTTACATAAAGTTGAACAAAGTTCTAAACTGACATGCAATAAAGATGCAAGAGTCGAAACTGGAAAGGATGCCTCTTGATGACAATCAGAATTTAATAATCAACAAGGTGAAGTTTAACAGGGATAAAATGTGAATTCAAATGCCTCAACACAAGATGGGAACGTTTTATAGAAACTACTTTGATAACAGAATACACATTCACTAATGGTAAGAACCTACTAAAAGGTGTTAGTAAGACTTCATGTATCAATACATGTGATACCTCATGGTTACAAGCTCTATAAGGTCACGATATAAACACATGTGTGCTAACATAAAATAATAATAAAGGAGATTGCAAAGAACTTTTGAGAGATGATAGATGTCTATATTCTTGGTGATAATTCCAGGGATGTGTATTTATTCCCCAAATCATCCAGTCATACACATTTTGTATGTACAGTTTTTCATATGTTAAAAATAACTTAATAGTGTTTTTTAAAAAGTAATTTTACAAAGAATCATGAATGAATGAGTGAATTACTGGATGAGATCAAAGGTACTAAGCCCAGTTCTGGGCATCAGATTTTTCAGATGGTAATAGACTAAAGTATGCTTTAAAAAGGGTTATAAAAATGATCTATACTAAATTTCTTCAATCCTCTAAGAAAGAAAAGGTAAAATCACTGTCAAACTATCACAGTTTTTACCACTCAGATGTATGTTAAACTTTTTGAAAGAATTTATTCTTATTTTGCACCACTTCCACGTAGTGCAAGTGGTAAAGAACCTGCCTACCGATGCAGGTTGTTAGATGTAAGAGACGCAGGTTCCGCTGGGTCCGGAAGATCCCTTTGAGGGCATGGCAACCCACTCCAGTATTTTTGCCAGGAGAATCTCATGGACCAAGGAGCCGGCAGGCTACAGTCCACAGGGTTGCACAGAATTCAGACACAACTGGGGCGACCTGGCACGCATATACACACTCTTAATTAAGACTTGGTTTCATCCCCTATCACTCTTGTGAATACGTAAAAAGGAAAACAGGCAAATGAAATAGTCTTATTTCTCAAAATTTACACAGAGGATGCTTACTGTAACTAAGTTGCTAATGTCTATTATTTCTCCATAATATAATTCCCTGCTGAACACTAGCAACACAGCATTTCTTAAAAAACAAAACAAGCCATAAAATATCTGAAAACCACTGGTACTGGTTCTTAACTTTCTTCTCAACGATTTAAAACTGCTCCCTATCTTCCCTTACTTATCAACTTTATTGAGTAATGGAGCAGATCTGCCTCTGATTTCTGCTTTGGGAACGTGGCTAAACACATGATTTCATTGCTTTTCCTATTCTCTCACCATAACCACTTTATTCCTAGTTGATAAAAAGGTGTTGTGTCATTATTTTCATGTCATGATTTTCTTACAAACCACTGACAATCTTCTGATGTTGGTATTTTTGAGATGTGTATAAGAGACAGGATATCTCATTTATTCACATTATTAGGGAATGAGGTGCTCCATGTAAATGATAATATAAGCTTAACTCCATNATGTCATGATTTTCTTACAAACCACTGACAATCTTCTGATGTTGGTATTTTTGCTGTTCAATCATGCACAACTAGGCTGGAGGATAGAGAGCATAGGACAACATGAATGGTAGAATGCATTCCAGTTTCAAATGTGTTAAATGTTGAAATACACTAACTAAAAAATAAATCAGGGCTTCCCTGGTGGCTCAGCCTGCCAACGCAGGAGACAAGGGTTCTATCCCTGATCCGGAAAGATCCCAAATGCCACAGAGCAACTAAGCCCGTGCACCACAACTATTGAGGCTGTGCTCTAGAGCCCAGGAACCACAACTATGGAAGCCAGTGTACCCTAGAGCCCATGCGCTACAATGAGAGGCCACCACAATGAAAAGTTTGCACACCTCAATAAGACAGCAGCCCATGCTTGTTGAAAGTGCAGGAAAGTCTGTGAAGCAACGAAGACCAAACATATCAAAAATATATAAATAAATAGTTAAGAAACATTTGCAAAATGTGGGAATGGAAAATAAGAAGACTAAGGGACTTCCCTGGTGGCACAACAGATAAGAATCCACCTGCTAGTGCAGGGCACATGGGTTTCATCTCTAGCCTGGGAAGACTCCAACGCCACAGAGCAACTAAACTACTGAGTGGAGCAACCAAACTCCTGAGCCTGAGAGCCCAACTACCAAGCCCATGTACTGTAACTACTGAAGCCCAACCTCTCTGGGGACCCTAAGCTTCAACTACTGAGCCTCCATGTCACTACTGAAGCCTGTGCATCTAGAGCCTATGCTCCACAACAAAAGCAGCAGCCAACACAACAAGAAGTCCATGCACCACAATGAAGAGCTCACCCTAACTAGAGAAAGCCCAAACAGAGCAACTAAGAACCAAATGAATGATAAATAAACACACACACACACACACACACACACACACACACACACAAAACACGAAAAGACAACTTGAGGATCTAAATCAATGTAATTTTAACAAAACTAGGTGAGGTAAGATGATTATTTTCTGTAATTCCTGAAAAGGGAACTAGAGTTATGTGAAGGAATTACAGACAACCATTAGAATTCAAAGAAATGACTTGACCAAATTTGGGCTGTTTAACAACAAAATGACTAGCCCTTCTGAGACTTGTTAATAATTCCATTCCATAAACAGTCAGAACCTTACAGAATGGATTTCTCAATGATGTAGCAGGATAGTTAGGTTACTGCGAAAGAGAAAGTGTGAAAGCATTAGTTGCTCAGTTGTGACTTTTAGACCTCATACCAAGTTCCTCTGTCCATGGGATTCTCCAGGCAAAAATACTGGAGTGGGTTACCGTTCCCTTCTCCAGATGATCTTTCTGACCCAGGGATTGAACTCAGGTCTCCTACACTGTAGGCAGATTCATTACCATCTAAGCCACCAGAGAAGCCCCTAGATAACTGCAAGTGTATTTAAATTCCTTAACTTGTTCCAGCACCTCTGCAGAATATGACAATTTCTCTGGAGCCAACATTAAATAATTGCTGAAAATGAAATGAAAAGGTGATATAGTAAGCGACATATATGGAAGCTTCTTCAACTGTATGGGTAATGCTTACTTCATAAATTAGTTGGTGTTAACATAGATAAACAAACATGAGATAACAGAATGAAAAAGGAAAGGACTATGTGCTCTTCACCAAAAATGGAAAGAGAAGATACAAAACAGTAAGCAATTTAGCATTCACTATCTATTACTTTCTTTGAATTTTAAAAGCAGGTAAGACCATTATCTTCATTTTACAAATTAAAAGAACAAAGCTTACAAGGGTTAACAACTTGCTCACAGTGATTCAGGAAATAACACTGTTTCAAGCCTGCATTCAGGGACAGTCTAATAGACATATTCATGGCCAACTATTTAATATTAAGCCCTGTACTAACTGCTTTGCATCAGTTATCAGTTAACTCTTTTAATAATCCTTTTTTAAAAACCCTTTTAAAAACCCTACGAGGTAGGTACCATTTACCAGCCTCACTTTATAGAAGAGAAAAGGGAGCACAAGAAAGTAAAGTAACATGCCCAAGGTAATATAGCTAGCTTGAGTTCCTAACAACACTGTCCCAGCCCAAAACTAAGGTCTTACTACGGATCATGGGTCCAGCTCTTCGCATCAACAGAAACTGAATCATTCCACACAGGAATATAAATTCTGTATAAATGTCTTAAGCAATACACCAAATTCACTTATAAAAGTCAATTTTGGAGTGAGAAAAGTCATTTATCTGATAAATTTCTCACTCTTTTACCTTAAAAATATCTAATCTGCAACTTACAGTAAAATTATGTTTCTGGTCAAAACTCATAATATTTTAAAAGCTTAAAAACAAATATATCTGCATGTTGAGTGGCATAAAAAACATTATAAACAACTAACAACTACAGAGTTATCTTCATAGGCTAAAATATGACCTAGGCAAGTTGTTACTAAGTATTGACAGTCATGTTAATAATATAAAACATTTGCCTAAAACATGAGTTCTCCAAAGCAGTAAGCAAAAGTTACCTATCAAAGACTTAAGATAATAATCACCCAAGGACAGCTCAATTACAGTCCTCCATTAATACTATAAACTCAGATCTGCTTTTAATATAATGGAAAATATGCAGTGCTAACTAAAAACAGTAAGACATTGTAACAAAAGATGTAGTGGCACAATACATACCCAAAATACCTGAGAGGAAAAAAAACAAAAACAAAATCTTGGGTATAAGGGGGGGAAATGAACATACATAATTATAAGAGACCTTACATACTTTTCAGAGTCAAAAAAGCTAGTCAATAACTGGGCTGTGAATAAACTCAGCACATTCAAACTCAAAATGTGAACATTTATACAATGTATAAGCTCAACTGAGTGGAAAAAAAAAAAACTAAATCATTTTTAAAAAATGACTAAATAAAACACCAAGAAATGTAGAAAAGCTGCTCACTACTCTAAATAAGGAAAATAAACCACAAACAGAGAACAGATTCACAACCAATTTCAAAAACTAAAGGAAAAAATTTCCTCCCAAACTATTTACCAAAATTCACCCAAAAGAAAAACATCACACTTCAATATTTCAGTTACCATAGATGCAACTGAAAGAAACTTAAACCAGCTGATTTTACAGCAGAACGCTATGGAACCTTTCAAAAATAGAGTAGTTCAGTATCATTTCAGATCACAGAAAGAGAAAAAAAGCTGTTTATAAGAGTAACAAAACACCACAGAAAAGTATCAAAAAAGAAAAGCAGGCAATGATGCTTATAAATGTAAGAATTAAAATATTAGCCAAGAAGATTCTACAATGTGTACACTTTGAAAAAGTAGAATTTATTATATAAAAGTGCTAGGGTAATTCAATATTAGGCAATATGCAAAAGTATTTCTATTAACAAATTAAAAAAACAAAAAACAATCCACCATCACAGGATCACACCAATAGACTTGGTACAACCTGGTGGCTCAGACAGTAAAGAATTTGCAATGCAGGAGACCCAGGTTCCATCTCTGGATTAGGAAGGGAAATGGCAACCCACTCCAGTAATCTTGCCTGGAGAATTCCATGGACAGAGGAGTCTGGTGTGCTACAGTCCCTGGGGTTGAAGAGTTGGACAACTGAGCTACTTTGACTTTCACTTTTCACAACCAAACTGCATCCTGAAAAATAAATTCTCAAATAATACAATAATAAAAAGAAAAATATTTAAATGATAATTTATCAAAAACCAATAAAAATTATTCTAAACCCACTTCTACTGAACTTATGACCAAAACGTGAGACTACAATCACCATAGTTCAATGCACACAACATGGCAATAAAATTCAATGATGGGTATTAAGTTTGGGAAAAAGATCAATTCTCCTGCCTTTACTTTGCTAAGAACTCCTATAAAATCTATTGGAATTATCTGGTGACTGTGATAATATAGCTGGCTATGAGATACATCATACATGCATTTATTTTGCACCTGAGCCTTAAAATACAGAGCAACAAGAGAAAAATATGGGAGAACAAAATGAAAAAAGATTTTAATATACCTATCTCCTTAGGGAGATCAAGCAGATTAGATATGCCAAGATAAAGAATAACAAAATAACTTTAAACTGTCAACACAAAAAAATACTCTTAAAATTGGTCTTGACACAGAACATAAGTGAGGCTTTAATAAACTGCAAAGAATCAACATCTTATACACTGTGCTTTCTAATCACAATGCAAAAAGGTATGCCTTATAAAAAATAAGTCAAAGGCATGATCAATGACATAAATAACTGATAGATGGACTTAACTAAAATTAAAAACTTCTGCTTTCCCAAAGACAGTTCAAAGAAACAGAAAAGCTGCAAACATATTATTTGCAAAAAGACACATCCATTTAAGTACTGTTAACCAGTATAATTTACCAAATTATATTAAAAAAAAAACAACTCTAAACTTAACAATAAATGAGTAAAAATATCTGGACACCTCAACAAAAAAAGAAATATAGATGCAAGTAAGCATATGAAAACATGCTCAACATCATACATTATTATAGACCTGTAAATTAAAATGCACCACACACCTATGAAAAAAAAAAAAGCCTAAAAACACCAATAATATAAAATGTTATGGGGCAACAGGAACTTTCATTCACTGTTAATGAGATGTCAAAATGGTACAGTCACATTGGAAGACAGTTCAGCAGCTTCTTATAAAAGTAAATACACTTTCCTGGTNCCACACACCTATGAAAAAAAAAAAAGCCTAAAAACACCAATAATATAAAATGTTATGGGGCGACAGGAACTTTCATTCACTGTTAATGAGATGTCAAAATGGTACAGTCACATTGGAAGACAGTTCAGCAGCTTCTTATAAAAGTAAATACACTTTCCTGGTGGTCCAGTGGTTAAGAATCCACCTTACAGTGATGCAGGGAAGGTGGGCGTGATTCCTGGTCTGGAAACTAAGATCTCACATGCTGTGGAGGAACTAAGGCCTCACACTGCAACTACTGAAGCCCATGCATTCTAGACCATTGATGACACAGTTACTGAGCCTGAGTGCTGCAGCTACTGAAGCCCATGCACTCTGGAGCTCACATACCACAACTAGAGTTCATGTGCTGCAACGAAAGGTCCTGCATGCCACAACTAAGACCTGATGCAGCTGAATACATCTTTTCTTTTTAAAATAGTAAACATACTCTTACTATATGAGAAAAGGGAAACAGAGGATGAGATGGTTGGATGGCATTATTGACTGAATGGACCTGAGACTGAGCAAACTCCAGGAGATAGTGAAGGACAGGGAAGCCTGGCACGCTGCAGTCCACGGGATCACAACAGCTGGGACATGACAGAGACTGAACAACATACGATGAAGCAATCATGCTCTGGAATATTTACCCGAATGAGTTGAAAACTTATCCATATAATTATCTGTACATAATATTTGTAGCAGCTTTATTCCTAACTGCTAAAACCTGGGAGCAACCAAGATGTCTTTTAACAGATGAATGGACAAACAAATTGTGGGATACAACGGTTGTGAAAGTGGGAAGAGAGATGAAGAGGAATAGCATAGGATTTTTAGGACAGTGAAACTATTCTGTATGACACTACTGTGTGGAATACATGTCACTAAACATTTGTCAAAACTCACAGAATGCATAACACCAAGAGTGACCCTAATACAAAACAGACTTTGGGTGATAATGATGTGTCATTGTATGTTCACCAACTGCATGCAGTAACATACCACTCTGGTAAGAGATGTTGATGGTAGAGAAGGTTGTATGTTTGTGAGATTCTCTACTTTGCACTCAATTTAAGATTTCTCTAAAAAAAAAAACAGGTAATTTGAACAACAACAAATCCTACATCCAGAAGCTGAAAAAAACCCACTTACTACCTAGTAAATAGAGAAATCAAATGAAGAAAACAGAAAACAAGATATTGAGAGCTAAATAACAACAAAACCCTTTTACATCAAAACTTAATAGAAATTGAATATTTACTTTTTGCCTCTACTCAAAAAAACAAAAGGACAATGATGGCTATTATGATATCTCATTGCATGCTAAATAATTATTAAACCTCTGTAACAAACATCTGGAAGAGCCCAATAACTGCTAAGAAAATTGAAATGGTAACACCAAACCATTACGTTCAAAAAGTATTAGATCCAAAATCAACCTTAAAAGCTTTTGTACAGCAAAGGAAACCATCCACAAATTGAAAAAACAACCTACCGAATAGAAAATATTTGCAAATGCTATGACTGATAAAGAGGTTAATATCTAAAACATAAATAGCTTATACAACTCAGCACCAAAAAACCTCCCAAACAACCCAATTAAAAAATGGGCACAAGACCTACACAGCCATTTCCAAGGCCAACAGACACATTAAGAGATGCTTGACATCAAGTGATCATTAAGGAAATGCAAATGAAAATTACAGTGAGATATCACCTCACACCTGTCAGAATGGCTATCATTGAAAAGAATGCAAATAACAAATGTTGTCAAGGATGTACAGAAAACAGAACCCTCATAAATGCTGGAGGGAATGTAAACTGGTACAACCACTGTGGAAACCAGTATGGAGATCTCTCAAAAAACTAAAAATAGAACTACCATATGACCCAGCAAGTCCACTCCTGGGAAAATAAAAACATTAAATTTGAAAAAATACATGCACTCAAATGTTCACAGTAGAATTATTTACAATTGCCAGGGCAAGGAAGGAAACTAAGGGGTCTATCAACAGATGAATGGATAAAGAAAAGGTGGTAAACACAGTGCGCGCACATACACACACAGACCTATGTATGCACAAACAATGGAATACTATTCAGAAAACCACTAGACCATTCAGGTATGACCTAAATCAAATCCCTTATGATTATACAGTGGAAGTGACAAATAGATTCAAGGGATTAGATCTGATAGAGTGCCTGAAGAACTATGGACTGAGGTTCGTGACACTGTACAAGAGACAGGGATCAAGACCATCCCCAAGAAAAAGAAATGCAAAAAGGCAAAATGGTTGTCTGAGGCAGCCTTACAAACAGCTGAGAAAAGAAGAGAAGATAAAGGAAAAGGAGAAAAAGAAAGATATACCCATCTGAATGTAGAGTTCCAAAGAATAGCACGGAGCGATAAGAAAGCCTTCCTTAGTGATCACTGCAAAGAAACTGAGGAAAACAATAGAATGGAAAAGACTAGAGATCTCTTCAACAAAATTAGATATACCAGGAGAACATTTCATCCAAGAATGGATACAATAAAGGACTGAAACAGTATGGAGCTAACAGAAGCAGAAGATATTTTAAAAATGGGGGCAAGAATACACAGAACTATACAAAAAAGATTTCCATGACTCAGGTAGTCATGATGGTGTGATCACTCTCCTAGAGCCAGACATCCTGGAATGTGCAGTCAAATGGCCTTAAGAAGCATCACTATGAACAAAGCTAGTGGAGGTGATGGAATTCCAGTTGAGCTATTTCAAATCCTAAAAGATGATGCTGTGAAAAGTGCTGCACTCAATATGCCAGCAAATTCTGAAAACACAATAGTGGCCACAGGACTGGAAAAGGTCAGTGTTCATTTCAATCCCAAANCAAAGCTAGTGGAGGTGATGGAATTCCAGTTGAGCTATTTCAAATCCTAAAAGATGATGCTGTGAAAAGTGCTGCACTCAATATGCCAGCAAATTCTGAAAACACAATAGTGGCCACAGGACTGGAAAAGGTCAGTGTTCATTTCAATCCCAAAGAAAGGCAATGCCAAAACTACTGCACAATTGCACTTATCTCACACACTAGCCAAGTAATGCTCAAAATTCTCCAAGCCAGGCTTCAACAGTATGTGAATCATGAGCTTCCAGATGTTCAAGCTGGATTTAGAAAAGGCAGAGGAACGAGAGATCAAATTGCCAACAACTGCTGATCATTGAAAAAGCAAGAGAATTCCAGAAAAAACATCTGCTGCTGGTGCTGCTGCTAAGTCGCTTCAGTCGTGTCCGACTCTGTGCGACCCCACAGACGGCAGCCCACCAGGCTCCCCGTCCCTGGGATTCTCCAGGCAAGAACATTGGAGTGGGTTGCCATTTCCTTCTCCAATGCATGAAAGTGAAAAGTGAAAGTGAAGTCACTCAGTCATGTCTGACTCTTAGCGACCCCATGGACTGTAGCTTCTCCATCCATGGGATTTTCCAGGCAAGAGTACTGGAGTGGGGTGCCATTGCCTTTTCTGACAAAAACATCTACTTCTGCTTTATTGATTACACCAAAGCCTTTGACTCTGGAAAATTCTTCAAGAGATGGGAATACCAGAGCACCTTACCTGCCTCCTGAGAAACCCGTATGCAGCTCAAGAAGCAACATTTAGAACAAGACATGGAACAACAGACTGGGGAAAGGAGCATGTCAAGGCTGTATACTGTCACTTGCTTACTTAGCTTATATGCAGGGTACATCATGCAAAATGCTGGGCTGGATGAAGCCCAACCTGGAATCCAGACTGCCAGGAGAAATAGCAATAATCTCAGAAATGCAGATGATACCACTCTTATGGCAGAAAGCGAAGAAGAACTGAAGAGCCTCCTGATGAAGGTCAAAGAAGAGAGCGAAAAAGCTGGCTTAAAACTCAACACTCATGAAACTGGAGCCTATTATACAGAGTGAAGTAAGCCAGAAAGAAAAACACCAATACAGTATACTGACACATATATATGGAATTTAGAAAGATAGTAATGATGACCCTGTATGTGAGACAACAAAAGAGACACAGACATATAGAACGGACTTTTGGCCTCTGAGGGAGAGGGAGAGGGAGAGGGTGGGATGATTTGGGAGCATGGCATTGAAGCATGTATACTACCATGTAAGAAATGAAGTGTCGGTCTATGTTAGATGCAGGATGCAGGATGCTTGGGGCTGGTGCACGGAGATGATCCAGAGAGACGTTGTGGGGTGGGAGGTGGGAGGGGGATTCAGGATTGGGAGCTCGTGTGGTGGATTCATGTCGATGTATGGCAAAGCCAATAGAGTATTGTAAAGTAAAATAAAGTAAAAAACAAACAAACAAAAAAAACAACTCAACACTCACAAAACTTAAGATCATGGCATCCAGTCCCATCACTTCAATGGCAAATAGATGGGGAAACATTGGAAACAATAAAAGACTTATCCTTTGGGCTCCAAAATTACTATAGATGGTGACTGCAACCATGAAATTAAAAGACGCTTGCTCCTTGGAAGAAAAGCTATGACAAACCTAGACAGCATATTAAAAAGCAGAAATGTTATTTTGCCAACAAAGGTTTATCTAGTCAAAGCTATGTATGATTTTTCTAGTAGTCATGTATGGATATGAGAGTTGGGACTATAAAGAAAGCTGAGGGATAAAGAATTGATGCTTTTGAACTGTGGTGTTGGAGAAGACTCTTGAGTCCCTTGGACTGCAAGGAGACCAACCAGTACATCCTAAAGGGAATCAGTCCTGAATATTCATTGGAAGGATTGATGCTGAAGCTGAAACTCCAATACTTTGACCACCTGATGTGACGAGGTGACTCATTTGAAAAGACCCTGATGCTGGGAAAGACTGAAGGCAAGAGAAGGGGACAACAGAGGATGAGATGGCTAGATGGCATCACCGATTCAGTGGACTTGAGTTGGAGGACTTCCAGGACAGGGAAGTCTGGTGTGCTGCAGTTCATGGCGTCGCAAAGAGTCTGACACGACTGAGTGACTGAATTGAACTAAAAGTAATTTTGAACTAGTTCTTTATGTTTTGGAATAGAAAGTGTGGTTACATCAAACTAAAAAGGTTCTGCACAGTAAAGAAAACAGCGGAAAAAAAATCTTTGGAGTGGGAGAAAATGTTTGCAAACCATATAACTAATACAGGGTTAATTGCCACAATACCTAAGAAACTCCTAGAAAAAAATATCAAGAAATCGCAAATAATCCAATTAAAGAATGGGTGAAAAAGGCATACAAATGGCCATAAGGTACATTAGATACTCAACATTGCTAATCAGAGAAACACAAATCAAAACCATAATGAGATATCACCTCACACCTGTCAGGATAGCTGTTATCAAAAAACCAAGAAATAACAAATGCTGGCAAGCGTGTGCAGAAATTGGAAGCCCAGTATACCGTTGGTGGAAAGTAAGCTGTATAGTCACAACAGAAAACAGTATGGAAGTTTCTTATAAAATTGCACTTAAGCATCATATATAGTAGCTAAGAAATGGAAATAATCTAACTGTCCATGGATGAATTAATGGATAAAGAAGATATATATAAAATACACATACACACAAAACAAAACAATTTAGCCATAAAAATGAAATGAATGAAATCTTGCCACCTGCAACATGGATGGACCTTAAAGGCTACATGAAATAAGCCAGAGAGAGAAAGACAAGATTAATACAATCTCACTTACAAGTAGACTGTAAAAAAACAAAAAACCCAAGCTTATAGAAACAGAGAACAGACTGATGGCTGCCTTAGAGGAGGGTGGCTTGGAAGGTGAGAGAAATGGGTGAAGAGGGTCAAAATGTACAAACTTTTAGCTATAAAACAAGGAAAATCATGGGGGACAAAATGTACAGCATGGTGAGTATAGTTAGCAATACTGTATTATGTCTTTGAAAGTTGCTTAGAGTAAGTCTTAAAATTCTACCTCACAAGAAAAAAAACAATGCTCATATGTTAACTAGATTTATTTATAGTAATCATTTTACAATGTATACAAGTACCATACCGAACCACTGCATTTACACTGGAAACTAATATTTTATGTCAATTATATTTAATGAAAACACAAAAAAATTTCATAAGCTTTCCCCAATATTTACATGTCTTAGGACATATATCCTAGTGAGCACCTACTAGGGAGGGTAAACTGGAGTATAAGATGGAATGAAAGTGAAAATCACTCATTCATGTCCGATTCTGTGCAACCCCATGGACTGTGCAGTCAATGGAATTCTCCAGGTTGGAATACTGGAATGGGTAGCCATTCCCTTCTCCAGGGGATCATCCCAAACCAGGGATTGAACCCAGGTCTCACACTGCAGGCAAATTCTTTACCAGCTGAGCCACCACGGAAGCCCAAAGATGAAGAACAAAGGGAAAAATTATGAGGGAGCCTACATGGATCAACAATAATGACCACAGTCTGAAAACTACAAGTAACTCAAATTTGTGTACCAGAACTCTAAGAAGAATAAAAAAAACAACACGTTTTAAAATAAATACATTCTATTTTTGGATAGGAAAACTTAATTGAAAAATATGAAATGTTACTTCTCTTAAAATGGAAGAATTTAATTCCAGATGAAAACACAATTTTGCCTTTTAAGCATCTCTCTGTTTACGTATTTACAGATTATTTTTGGCGGGAACAGGGAAATGTACATGCTAATATCTGAAAATAACAAAGGAAATAACGAAAAGAGAAACCATTAACAACTTGTCTTATTAAATATGAAATCTACTAAGTTTCTCTGGTGGCTTAGTGGTACACAATCTGCCAACGTAGGAGACTCAGGTTCAATCCTAAGAGTCCCTGGAGATGGAAATGGCAACCCAAATCAGTATTTTTTTTTAACTTACTTGTAATTGAAGGATGATTGCTTTATAGGATTGTGTTGGTGCCTGTCAACACTCCAGTTTTCTTGCCTCGGAAAACCCCTAGACAGAGGAACCTAACAGACTACACAGTCCAGGGGTCATCAGTCAGACATGAGTTGGGTGACTAATCAACAATAATCAGGAAAAGGTATAATACTGAATTAGAAACAGAGTGAAAAAGAAAACCCAGAAATAGATGTCAGAATATGTTAAGAGTTTAATATATGACAAAGAAATCTATTTCAATCAAGTGAGAAAAATAAAGGTTTGACACACGATTCAAACAACCAAAATATTAATCATGGTGGTTTCCTCATGGAAATAGAAACTTAAGGTAATTTACTTTCTTCTTTTTAACTTATGTCTGCTTCATTTTCCTCCCAGTGAGCCCAAATTATTTAAATAAGCAGGAAAAACAAGACACTATCACCAGTCAAAACCGAATGAAAAAATACCAAGTGGATATTTTATAACCATTCAACTTTTAAAGCTTTTAAAAAAGATATGTTTAGTATATTTAAATACAGTTCACAATTAAACATCTTTACCCCCAGATTTACCATACCTGCAACTGATTCACAGCTTTCTGCATTTTCTCAACTATATGAGAATGACAACTACCTCTCAGGACTACTGTTTTGACTAAATGAGATTACACACATAAACTTCATACCTTTAAGGGGAAAAAAACACACCAGAAAATGCTTGGAGGCTAAAGAATAGAGCTTTTATCAATAACCATAAAATAGCCACCTTTAAGTGAGGCCTCGGGCTTAGATTATTTTTCTAAGCACCATGAAAATGTATGAGAAAAGAGCATTCAGAACATTAGCAAAAAGAACTAGAATATTACTATCTTAAAATTAAGTACTAAGGGGAAAAAAAAATGCCATACAGCAATGCCATTCTCTCCTTTTCTAAGGAAAATCAAGCAACTTTTGTCTTTCTGATTCTGTCTTAAGGAAGATACAAGCAAAGTAGTTTAAACAACTAAATATTAAGGGAAAATCTACATCAAACTTACAGTAATAAACAAAAGTAGACAAATTTTTGTTTACAAAGGAGTACACTCTAATGCTTAATTGAAAATTATCAATTACTGTATACCTGTTTCCATTCTAACTGTGATGGGGAAATTCAATCCTGTAAAAACTGATTTATATTTGATTCCCGTATCTCTCATTACCCCTTCATGGATTACAGCCTAGCCACGGCAAAGGGGATTGGGGATCTCAATAAAGCTATGAGCCATGCTCTGCAGGGTTATCCAACACTGATAAGTCATAGTGAAGAGTTCTAACAAAACGAGGAACAGCAAATCACTCCAGTATTCTTGCCAGGAGAACCCAATGAACAGTATGAAAAGGTAAAATGATGATACTGGAAGATGAGCCCCCTATGTCAGAAAGTGTCCAATATGCTACTGGAGAAGTGCAATAAATAGCTCTAGAAAGAATGAAGCAGCTGTGGCAAAGTGAAAAACATCCCTCAGTTGTGGATGTGTCTGGTGGTGAAAGTAAAGTCTACTGTAAAAAAATTAATACTGCATAGAAACAGGAATGTTAGGTCCATGAATCAAGGTAAATTGGAAGTGGTCAAACAGGAGATGGCCAAGAGTGAACACTGACATCTTATGTATCAGTGAACTAAAACTGATGGCAATGGCTGAATTTAATTTAGATGTCCACTGTATCTACTACTGTGGGCAAGAATCCCATGGAAGAAATGAAGCAGCCCTCATAGTCAACAAAAGAATCAAAATGTAGTATTTGGGTATAATCTTAATAACAACAGAATCAACTCCATTCATCTCCAAGGCAAATCATTCAACATCACAGCATGTCTATGTGCCAACCACTAATTCCAAAGAAGGTGAAGATGACTGGTTAAAGAACAGCTTCGAGAAATACTGTTTAAAAAAAGTCCTTTTCATCATAGGGGGTTGGAATACAAAAGTAAAAAGTCAAGAGATACTCAGAATAACAGGCAAGTGTGGACTTGAAGTACAAAATGAAGCCGGGCAAAGGCTAACAAGAGTTTTGTCAAGAGAACACACTAGTCATAGCAAACATTTCAAAACCCAAGAAATAACTCTATACATGAACTTCACCAGATGGTCAATACCAAAACCAGAGTGATTATTCTTTGTAGTCCAAGATGGAGAAGCTCTACACAGTCATTAAAAACAAGACCTGGAGCTGACTATGGCTCTGATCACGAGCTCCTTATTGCAAAATTCAGGCTTAAATGGAAGGAAGTAGGGAAAACCACTAGGCCATTCAGATATGACCTAAATAAAATTCCCTATGATTTTACAGGGAAGTGACAAATAGTTAACGGGTTAGATCTCACAGACAGAATGCCTAAAGAACTATGGATGGAGGTGTAACACTGTTTAGGAGGCAGTGATCAAAACCATCCCACGAAAAAGAAATGCAAGAAGGCAAAGTGGTTATCTGAGGAGGCTTTACAAATAGCTGAGGAAAGAAGAGAAGTAAAAGGCAAGGGAGAAAGGTAAAGGTATACCAAACTGAGCACAAAGTTCCAGAGAACAGCAAAGAGGAATAAGAAGGCCTTCCTAGATGGGCATGATGAAGGACAGAAATGGTTAAGGACCTAACAGAAGCAGAAGAGATTAAAAGGAGGCAACAACACACAGAAAAACTGTATATATGTATATATAAAGGTCTTATTGACCCAGATAACTATGATGATTTAAAAAATCTAGATATCTAGGTGGTTACTGACCTAGAGCCAGATATCCTGGAGTGTGAAATCAAGTAGGCTTTAAGACATATTACTACAACAAAGCTAGTGGAGGTGACAGAATTCCAACTGAGTTACTTAAAATCCAAATATTTACCGTGGCTCAGACAGTAAAATGTCTGTCTACAATGCGGGAGTCGATCCCTGGCTCAGGAAGATCCCCTGGAGAAGGAAATGGCAACCTACTCTAATACTACTGCCTGGAAAATCCCATGGATGGAGGAGCCTGGTAGGCTACAGTCCATGGGGTCGCAAAGAGTCAGACACGACTGAGCGACTTCACTTCACTTCTTCACTTCAGCAGTGACCACCGTTCTGGAAAAGGTCAATTTTCATTCCACTTTCAAAGAAAGGCAATACCAAAGAATATTCAGAACAATGAACAACTGCACTCGTTTCACATGCCCGCAAGGTAATGCTTAAACCCCTTCAAGCTAAGCATCAGCAGTACATGAACCAAGAATCTCCAGATGTACAAGCTAGGTTTAAACAAGGCCCAGAGATCAAATTGCCAAGGTTCGCTAGCCATGGAGAAAGCAAAGAAAGTTTAGGAAAAAAATATCTACTTCTGCTTCACGTGCTGCTCGTGCTAAGCTGCCTCAGTTGTATCCAACTCTTTGCGACCCCATGGACCGTCAGGCTCCTCTGTCTGTGAGATTCTCCAGGCACGCGTACTGGAGTGGGTTGCCATTTCCTTCTCCAACTTCTGCTTCATTGATTTAGACCATGGGGACCACAACAAACTGTGGAAAATTCTTAAAAGAGATGAGAATAGAGACCACCTTACCTGTCTCCTGAGAACCTGTATGTAGGTCAAGAAGCAACAGTTAGACATGGAACAACGGACTGGTTCCAAATTGGGAAGGAGTACAACAAGGCTGTATATTGTCACCCTGCTTACATGCAGAGTACATCATGGGAAATGCTGGACTGGATGAATCTCAAGCTAGAATCAAGATTGCTGGGAGTAATATCAACAACCTCACATACGCAGATGATTCCACTCTTAATGGCAGAATGTGAAGAGGAACTAAAGAGCCTCTTGATGAAAGTGAAAGAGGAGAGCGAAAAAGCTGTCTTAAAACTCAACATTCAAAAAACTAATCATGGCATCTGGTTTCATCACTTCATGGCCAACAGACAGGGAAAAGTGGAAACAGTGACAGATTTTACCTTCTTGGGCTTCAAAAATCACTGCAGATGGTGACTGCAGCCATGAAATTAAGACAGTTGGTTCCTTGGAAGGAAAGCTATGACAAACCTAGACAGTGTTTAAAAAGCAGACATCACTTTGCCAACAAAGGTCAGTGAGAATCAAAGCTATGGTGTTTCCAGTAGTCATGTACAGATGTTAGATGTGGATCATTAAGAAGGCTGAGCCTGTAGAACTGATGCTTTCAAATTGTGGTGCTGGAGAAGAGTCTTGAGAATCCCTTAGACTGCAAGGAGTTCTAGCTAGTCATTTCTAAAGGAAATCAATCCTTAATATTCATGGGAAGGAATGATATTGAAGCTTAAGCTCCAATACTTTGTCTACCTGATGCACACAGCCAACTGACTGGAAAGGACCCTGATGCTAGGAAAGATTGAGGACAAAAGGAGAAGGGGACAGCAGAGGATGAGATGGTCAGATAGTGTCACTGATTCAGTGGACAGCAATTTGAGTAAACTCTGAGAGATAGTGGAGGACAGCAGACCCTGACGAGCTGCAGTCTATGGGGCTGCAAAGAGCTGAATACAATTTAGTGACTGAACAACAACAATCTCTCATTAAGTCCCAGGAAAATTATTTTTTAAAATAAATCAAACAAATTTTCAACCTTTACCACAGATAAGAAAGGAAAAGGGTTCAATTGAGTAGATGATCTCTAAAACAGAATAAGGGTCAGTCTTTCCTGGTGGTCCAGTGGTTAACAATCTGCCTGCCAGTGCAGGGGACATAACTTTGATCCCTGGTCAGGGAAAATTCCACACACCTTGGGGCAACTAAGCTGGTGCACTCAACTACTGAGTCAGTGCTATTCCACCCATGCTTAGTAACAAGAGAAGCCACCACAACAAGAAGCCCATGGACCACAACTACAGAGTAGTCCTTACACGCCGCAAGCAGAAAAAGCACATGCACAACAAAGACGACTCAGCACAGCCAAAAGTGAATAATAAATAACATTCAAAATACAAAGAAATAAGAATCAATGCAGCAGGTAAACAATTATAATGAAATAAATATATTCCAAAGATACTTACTGCGCCAGAAGTTGTACCTAAAAAAAAATCGGGGGAAGAGTATTACAGTGTGATAAATCATGCTGTCCTTGAGTTAACAGTTTTAAAATATTTATTCATACTACTTTTTCTCCTCATGCCATCACGTTAAGTATCCTAAGACTGTCCCATATGACTTATGTGCTTGCTCTCTTTCCCACAAAAATAAAACATCTATAAGTGCAACGCACTTTCAGAATTAAGTTGGCACTTTGAACTTTCAATCTACAAACTCACTTGACAGCAGTTAGAGAAGCTAACAGTTTGCCTTTTGTTTCTCCTCTTCCTGTTATTATAGCTGTCCCATTTTAACTAATTTCTGTTTCTCTGCTATACTGCTGGTAGTAATGAATGTATATAGTAATGAATGTTTCAGACCCCTGATTCTTTTCTTTAAAGTGAAAGCCACTCAGTCGTGTCTGATTCTTTGCAACTCCATGGACTCCTGCCAGACTCCTCTGTCCATGGAATTCTCCAGGCCAGAATACTGGAGTGGATAGCTGTTTCCTTCTCTGGGTTATCTTCCCAACCCAGGGATCAAACCCAGGTCTCCTGCATTGCAGGCAGATTCTTTACCACCTGAGCCACCAGGGAAGCCCTCTATGCTTTAGGTTTATGACAATTTCAATTATCTAGGTTCCAAAACATATGCTGTATAATACAGTATCTTTTGGCCATCACATATCCCTATTTAAATTAGATTAAATAAAATTTTAATGTTCAGTTCCTCCTGTGCACTAGCCACATTTTTAATACTCAATAATTACATGTGGCTATATATGACACTACAGATTACAGAACAATTCTTTCCTTTCAGAAAGTTCTATTAGATGGTACTATCTTAAACTACCAAAGCCCCATTAAGAGATAAAAGGAAATCCACATTAGTTACAAAGTTCATACAAATAATCTTAAACTTTAGAAACAAGTAGCTTAAAATTTTATGTAAAAAAACAATGATTGTAAAAAGAAAACAAAACTAAGTACATAGATACTAACAGCAATCAAAAGCAGCTAGTATGAAAATATCAATAAGAGAGCCAGAGCATTTAAAAACTAAAGAGAAAATGTTAAGGTAATTGTTCAGGATTATTTAGGGTTAATAGTAACCAGCTCAAGATATCTAAATAGACCTAGAATACTATTCTAAAGCATATCAGAATATTGTTATAGCTTAAATGATGAAATCCATGAAACATCTTAAAAACATCAACTATGGCCCATATAAACCCATATACTGCATTTTAAACATGTTTCAACTGATAATGTTTAAAAGAAAAAATGTTTTGGCAGAATCATGGGAGAAAGTACACCATCTAGAATAGATGAACATCACTTGTGTATAATTGAAGCATCATTATTATAAAGTCATACTAGCTATATTTATAACATTCACAGGTAACCTGCTGGAAAAAAAATATGCATTATCAGAGGACTTACAAACTACACAGACCAAGCAGGTACCTAAAAAATGACTGAAGTAGTCCAGAAGGCTGAGAGTGCATGCTTGATATCTGAAGTATAGAGTCCCTATCCCATTCCACAGGGCTTGTTGAATACAAATATGGACTCAACCAGAATTTTTTATTCAAATATTCTGAGTATCGACTGTACTGAGGACCACTGTAAATGTTAAAAGTACAGATCATCCAACTTTAAAATAAATTCAATCTTTGTGTAAAATGATAAATTCAACTTTATATAAGCCTGCAGATTTTAATGTTAGCAACTAATTAGTACTCTGGCCACCTCACGTGAAGAGCTGACTCACTGGAAAAGATTCTGATGCTGGGAGGGGTTGGGGGCAAGAGGAAAAGGGGAGGACAGAGGATGAGATGGCTGGATGGCATCACCGACTCGATGGATGTGAGTCTGAGTGAATGCCGGGAGCTGGTGATGGACAGGGAGGCCTGGCATGCTGCAATCCATAAGGTTGCAAAGAGTCGGACACGACTGAGCGACTGAACTGAACTGAATTATAAAATTTAAAAACATTGTATGGGCCAAAGTATATCTATAGGATTTGGTCCATACCAAATCTGGTCCCAGAACTCCACACCTAAAATTATGACAATTTCTTATGGATTTAATTATGAATGCTATATTAAAAAAAATATTGGGAGCTGATTATAATGTCCAGTAGACACTTTTATTCCTCATTCAAGGATGATTGTGACTGTCTATATTAAGTCTAGTATATCACCATAAATGGTATACATACCTGCTGCTACATCCATATTATTTACTCCTGGCTGTAAGAAGAAAAAATCAAATTAGTAACACTTACTTTGCACAAGCTATATTTTATACACAATCCTCATAAAGCATAGTCAATCAACCCCTTCTCTGTATTAATTCTCTAGTCACCGACTCAAAAATTTTGGTTAAGTTTTAGTGATCTTGGTTCCCTAAGCTTGCTATAAATTGTTAAAGACAAACAGCAACCTACAGCTACTGAAGTACTTTAAATGTTTTATTTATATGATCATCAATTATATAAAAGATCCACAATTTTAAGATTCAAAAAGCTGAAAACCTTTTAAGTTTGGCATCAAAACTCATCACAGTGGCCAAAGCTATCCTGAGTAATAGGAATTCTTTAGTCTTATTTACCCACATCAGAATAAACATCTCTATGTTCTGATTTAGAAATATGTGTTAGAAATTAAAGGGCACTGGCCAAGACCCCGAGGGTATATTATACATAATTATTATATACTATATGCAGTATACTACTTCATAATATTAAAAGCAAACTTTGAAATGTATCTGCCCCTACGGGTTTTGGAGAAGTCACTGCAAACTTACCATCCCAGTGGAGTATGCCACATCTGTTCATTAAAACTAACCAATAAATAAGTCACACTAATTTTAATATCATAATGATTTCTATATTGCTATACTATCTAATACTGTCTAATAGGGTGATAAGATTATTCAAAAATTTTCAAGTAATGTGCCATAGCTGAAGTCTCATGAATTGTGGATTTCAAATGAAATCTGATTTCTAAATTTAGGATACAGTATTAAATAACATCACATCAACTTTTAATCAGCACTCAGTAAAGCATATGTCTACTGTTTAAGATTAGAATGCTACTAGAGCAATTAAATCAGAGAAGGTAATGGCACTCGACTCCAGTACTCTTGCCTGGAAAATCCCATGGACAGAGGAGCCTGATGGGCATGGGGTTGCACAGAGTTGGACACGACTGAAGCGACTGAGCAGCAGCAGCAGAGCAATTAAATGCTTCTAGCTAACAAATTATGCTTTTCAGAATTCTAGACTTGCTTAATGTAGAATAACTAAGGATGTATATCTATTATAAATATAGGAAAAATGTAAATGCCTGGAATCTAGAAACGTAAGAGTCCTTGTAATTCCTATCTATAGTACTATAGTACTCGGGAGGTGCTTAAATGACTAACACAAATGTCTACAAAACATCACACAAAAAGTTATTTTTACAAGATTACCGGTAAGGCAGGCTGCATGGAAGCCTGAGACATATGAGACATCATCATTCCAGGCATTACTGAAGACATCATTCCAGGCATCTAGAACAAAAGTAAAAAAAGATTACTATGTAAGGCCAAAGCACCTAGTAAGATTTTAAGAATCTATCTGGTTATTAAAGCAACTGTGTACAATTTTAAGATTAAAACCCAAAGAATACTATATGAATAGCATGCTTAGTAAGTGCTTGTTGAATGAATGAAGTTATTTTATTAACGATCTATTTATGTGTGTGTCATCATAATTACTTTAAAAAGTACATTTAAAAGTTTAGATTATGTGTTATTTGTAACCTAAAACTTAAGAACATTAATTTCCTTTTAACTCAAAACCAACGTTTTTCACCCTTCTTTGGAGCAAGGCAAAATTTTTTTTCAGTGTTTCGCACCTTTAAAAAAATATATCTGTATTAAATAATTTTCATATTCATCTGGTCTTTTTAATATCTCTAAGTCAAAGGTGCTTGTAACTCACTGATTTTAAACAAATACATAAGTAATAGACTTTTCAAACTCAAATCTATGCTCAAATCTATAAAGAAAAACTTAAAGCACATATACACACGCATATCTGAAGAAAGAAAGTATTAGCTTGGTGGCTTAATCTCATCTACCAATGACTGTCAACCAAACCTATGAATGAATCTTCACTACTATGAATAAAAAATCACAAAAATTGACACAAATTTCCAAAGGATTTGTCACATATTTAGTACAATCCCACATCATAATTTTAATATGAACAAATGTAAGGAAAACATGAAGAGAGAGAAAATTATATAAAACAATCACAGGTACTAGAACAAGGTAACCAGTTATTCAGCAGTTTCAAATTAAATGAACAATCTAAAAAATAGGCACAACAAAAAAGAAGAATATTGGTCAACAGGAACATATAAAGCCTACTGAAATTAGAGGAGAACACTCAAACACTGATGTTTATTACTTGTGAAAGTCAGTCAACTAATGATGCAAAACCAGGCTAAGTATCATTAAAATGAAGTTGCATGATATTTATGGATGAAAAAAATTAACAAAAAATGTCTTTTTAGTCCTCAAAACATTCAATAAATTGTTTAAACATCACTAAATAAGAACTTGACAGAAAATATGTGACTAAAATAATGTTTTCTTTTTTTAAAGTACAGAATTTCAAAACAAATTACTGACGAACCTCTATAACCCCATGACTAACAGAACTAGGTTTTATCTCCTCCTTCCTTCAACAGATATACCCTCACAATTAATTCTGCTTTAGGCTAACAGGAAAGTATGTTTGAATTCTAAAAGAACTAAGTAACAAATTATGAGGGGAAGCATAGTGGGCAACAGAGAGAAATGGTCTGCTTTTAAAATGGTCTGTGTATAAAATCAAAATTCCCAAACTAGGATTCTAAGCCAAAGAGAGAAACTGAAGTTTAAAAACTTAAGAGAAAAGTGAATCAAAGTATTTTCTCATAAGAATTAAAGACACTGAAGGGAAAAGATAAATTGGGAATATGAGATTAACAGATGCACACTACCATATATAAAATGAACAGCAAGGACTTACTGTACTGTCCAGAGAACTATATTCAACATCTTGTAATTAACTATAATGAAAAAGAATAAAAAAAAGAATATACATATATACGTATAACCAAATCACTGCACTGTACATCTGCAACTAACACAGTATTGCAAATCAACTAGACTTCAATTAAAAGAAAAATAAATTCCACACTAAGCAAATATCAAAACTGTGGCTACCAAGACTTTTGTGGCAACATGTAAAATGCTTATGACTCCATGGTTAAGAGGAAAAACTCATAATCAAAATAGTGCATAAACTATGATTAAAATTTTGAAACAGATGTACATACCATAAAATCTGGAATAAAATTTACCAGAAATGATAATATGGGTTATTTATTTCTCATTCTACTTTTCAAACCTTCTGGAATGATGTCTTTAAAACTAAACAACCAAACTGAAAGAATTCTGTCCTAATTTTACTTCTTAAAAAAAGCATTAAAGACATTTTAAAAGTAAAATCTCCATCATGCAATAGATTATTTCCACATGACAGCAGTACAAATGACTGTACAAATAAATTTAATTGCAAACTGAAATACTCTACTTCATTAAGACATCGTGATCAAGGCCTATCTTAAAACAAAGCACAAAAGGACTTACATATAACAAAAATTTTACTAGACCAGGTCAATGAGATAGCAAACAATATCTGAAGAGAATTTGACAGAGTTCTTTCAACTGTTATTCTTCCCACACTTCAGATTTTAAAACATCTCAAAAATTTGCCTTTATACATTGGTACTAGTGCTACTGGTTACATGATGAAATTTAATGTCAAATAAAAAATTAAATTCTCCCTCTGAATCTCTGTACATTTTGAAGGGTAGCAACCAGTTGAAGCTTGTTCATCCTAACAAACACTGGTAAGATTCTTAAATTATGTACAACTGAGTATCAGGCAAGAACACTGGACTGGGTTGCCATTTCCTTCTCTAGGGAATCTTCCCCAACTCTGGCATCCAACTTGCATCTCTCTTGCATTGGCAGATGGGTTCTTTATCACTAGAACCACCTGGGAAGCCCTCTAAAAGTAAACAGATCATCAATTTAATTCTAAAGCTAAACTGTGATGTTATTAACATGAAACCAAGGAACAAAAACATAAATACGCAAAATACTGTTTCTCATGAAAAACTATTACAAGAATCTCTCCAGAGACTTGCACATCATAGAAAAGCTTGTTTCTCAAAATCTGAAAAATCTATTTTGTGGAACTGCTATGATTTCCACTTTGCATTAATTCTAGGATACACCTAACATGGAGATGCATGTGTCGGCCTGACTGACTGAAGCTGAATTCTTTTGGAGGATTTATACTGACTGACACCAGTCACTTGGCAGCATCATCAATCTGAGATTATTAAATTTTTCTAAGTTACTTGTTTTAACACCACAATGGTAATGCGAATCTAGGCTGCAAGCTTATGACAGAACTGGCTTATGGTTTAAATCCTCATAAGTGACTTTTTTGCCTTCCCCTTTGCCCAGTTAGCAAAGTCGAGACATTTGAGTTGCCTTCCTGTTCCTTTTTACATGGCAGATTACCTCTTGCTTCACAGGCAGGGAACAGCCCTTTTGCATCCCAATTTTATCCATAGACTTCTCATTTAAGTTTGTTTTTTCTCACTCAGGGCATGTAATATTCTCTTGGCCAAAGAGTTTGGATTTTTCCAAAAATCGAACACTCTTTAGTCAATACAATATAATGGAATTTCTCATCAATATTGAGATCTTAAGTTCAACGAAGACAGGATGTTCATTCAAAATGGTTAAAGGGAACAATTCTTGCACAGTTGCTACAATGCCACAACAAATTCCATAAGCCAGATCCTCTTAAAGCTTCAAAGTGGTAGCTTACACTAAGTTTGCTGAGAAGCACACTATAAAATTACAAATGACTCTGTAGAGCTTCACAAATTTCTACTTAAGCAAATATATTAAGTGCTATAATTAAGAATTTTAATTGTTAGGAGACAAAGGAAGAATGAGAAGGGTGAAAGGCATACGTGAGATATAAACTAAACTGCCTAAAATATTAAGCATCTAAATATAATGGACACTTTGGCACCTTTAAAAAAATAACTCACATACAACTTGATATGCTTTTTCAAAGTAGGCAATGATATGTTTGTTTCTATTTTTTTAATGATAAAAGTTAAATCAAGAAAATCTCTTAAAAATTCTCAGAAGAATCATCCATTTGCAGAAAATTAAAAAATGAGTAAAAACTAGGAAGCACCACACAATCCACTCAGTCATTCTTAGCATCCTAATTTAGAAAATTTCTCATGTTAGACAAAAACAAGCATGATTCATTGAATTCATTCATTTAAAAAAATTTTTAATTTTTTAAAAAATTTCAGTGATAAAAGCAATCCTGTTAATGCTATAGCAAATTAGTTACCCAAAATGTAAATTAGCCCAATTTTATTATGATATGAAAACAAAAGTGCACATCTTCATGTTGGCACCTCAAATTTTCTTTTCTTCATAATTATTTCCTGAAGTTTCTCCTGTTGGAAAGAAATCACACAACCTAACTTATTTTTTGTCTAAATATTAACTCTTGAATTTAGCTGACTTTTAAAAAACCACTCTTGCTCCCCCTGTAGCTGGAAACTGATTACTTAGATAGTTTGAGTCTCGCCTTTATACTTGGTTCCTTTTAAATGTGCTAAAGTTAATTCCACAACACACTCTACAGAGCCTAGTAAGAATAGTATTTAAAGACAACTATCTCCTATACCACTAACTTACCTTATATACAAATATATGCATGCAAGTTAAGTTTTCAATAAATGTGAAAACTACATCTTTGAATGTAACTAAATGTTCATTCAATTGGGAATAAATAGAAATACCTGTTTAAAGCATATTCTTAACAACCCAAAATAAGTGGCTGCATTCTGGAACAATCATTTACTTCCTCTTCAACTATAGTTATACATAAACTCCAGACATCTGTCACTTTCTGATATAACATTTAAACAAAAAAATAGACAATATTTGCAAAACCACTTCCACATGGAGTAAAATCTTTCATTTAATAAGTCAACTTCCAGTAGTCATTGTTAGTTTGCTAAATTTTTTTAACCTGGAGACTTTAGAATCACTGAAGTAAAACACTATTCCTTCAAATTCTAAGGTGTAATGTAATGGCATAATCTCAAACAGCAATACAAGGAAGAAGCCTGGTACAACTATTAAGTATACTCCGGAATCAGACTGCCAGAATTCCTACCCCAGTTGTGTAATCCTGGGCAACTTTCCTTAACCCTCAATTTCCTCACCCACAACACGAGGAAAAACAGTACTCATCTGATAGGACTGTTGTAGGAATGAAAGGGCATACTACATGAATACACATAGGCACCTTAAAGCAGCACTCAATAAATAAAAGCTGTTTCATTACAACTCCTCTCCAACTCATATAAAGTATCCCTCATGTTGCCCCTTCTTTATTCTCTATTAGATAGGAACTCCAGTTCTTTAAAGACATCTAGTAAATACTGTACAACCATCACTTTCAGTAGGAATCAAAATAAGTAACAAGAAGTCAATCCTAGATTAATGATCACATTTAGTGCTGGCTCCTCAGTGTCACTTTACAAGTCATTCAACTCTCTAGGCCTTATTATTCCTCTCTAAAATTGGACATTTATCTAGCCAATCCACTTTTTAGTCTGGTTGGATCAAATTCAATAGGGCATACAAAATCAGTTATATACAAACACGATGATAAAAATCATGATTTTAACACAGATTAGGTATCAGTTCTACTCCCTGAAACCTTACAAAACTATATGAAAAAAGAGCAAGTAAGGAGTTTAAAATATTTAGACTGCTGTCTCTGGTTAAACCCCAAACTTCTTAAATGAAGGTATGGAAAATATACATGACACAAAAGCTTAGAAAGGACCTGAATAAAAATGAACTTTTAATTTTTAAAAAGCTCTAAATATACTGGGGACACACACACAAATTGTGGTGTTTCACGTTACAGACAAAAGATTTCATAAAACTTACTCTAGAAAGTCAACGGACTCAAGTCTTCTAGGACACAAGCAAACAGGGGCATAAGACTATTACTACCCCAAATGCTTTAAACTAGACTTAATATTGTATGTAGCTAAATCATTAGGTATTTGTCTACATGAAACTTAATTACACAGATATAGCAGAGACTCAAAACACTTGTCGTAAACAACTTTATGATTATTCTTACAACTGCAAAAGAAAGAGTTTAATTGTCTATTTTATTTAACAAAAATATGATAAAAATATGCAATAATCTTAAAACTACTAAAAAATCATCTTGCTGAGAATTAACAACTTTCTTGATACCTGAGGACCAAATAAAGTATACCAAGCCCATGTTTTCAAATATAAACAACGCTCATTCGTTAATTAAAATTTAGAAAGTCTTAGCCCAAACAGATTAGGAGCTAATTATGAAAATTGTTTTAAAAATAAATCTATGATAAATGAGATGAAAATTTTGTTTAAAAAAAAAAAAAGCCTAAGACAAAAAAGCAAACTACATTTCAACTCAGTTCTCACTTGCTGGCATGTTTAGTCCTTTAAGAGATTTAGCAAACAGCAACTCTCAGATTTGGAGAATATTCAGATTTCCACTTTAAGTGCAGTGTATTATTAAGAAAGAAGCAGATTTTCTTTCAAGCCCAACATGCAAAGTATCACATATTTAGTGACCACTAACTACAACGAACCTTTTTTAATAAGTAGAAGAAACATGATTACCTGACTAGGGAGAAAGAGGCAAATACAAAAGTTATCTTCACTAAATATCCAAATATCTACAAATCTACAACTATCATGACAATCCAATCAGCAGTTGAAAGATGAAAAAACCCAGTTTGGCCAGGCATCTGAGTAATTCCTTAAGTCCCCTGAGTGCAAGGTACACATGCAGCGTTCGTCTTTGTACTGATGCATAGTCAAGAAGAGGCTTAACGTCTACTGACTAAAATGGACAGTGTCTACTGGCTAAACTGACAATGGAAACATGAAGGTATGGAAATAGGAAATAAGAATGCAAGCCCAATGACAACTTTATGAGACATTGTATATATCCAGATTCCTACTTATAAACCTTTACAACTTAGGCCAATTATTTCTACAAAAACTCTAGTACACTAGTACATAGCTGTGTGTACATATATAGATGCCAAATCTGTAAAATCTACTGATATATTACTTCATAATGACCAGAAGTAATCCATCAAAATTTCTAATAAATCCAATTAAAAATCAACAAATTAGCCTGTTCTTTCCTTTTCCCTTTATTTTGGATCGTGCCTTGTAGTATGCAGGATCTGTTTCTCCACCAGGGGTGCAACCTGTGCCCCTACCTCTGCAGTGGAAGCACACACTTAACTACTGGACCACCAGGGAAGTCCTTTTATTCACTTTCCTTTTTATCCCACCATTAATAAATACATTTGTTGCACTTTACAAGCTGTTACATTTATGTGTTCAGTGAGTTCAGTTCAGTCCAGTTGCTCAGTTGTGTCCAACTCTTTCAGTTCAGTTGCTCAGTCGTGTCTGACTCTTTGCGACCCCATGAATTGCAGCACGCCAGGCCTCCCTGTCCATCACCAACTCCCAGAGTTCACTCAGACTCACATTCATCAAGTCGGTGATGCCATCCAGCCATCTCGTCCTCTGTTGTCCCCTTCTCCTCCTGCCCCCAATCCCTCCCAGCATCAGAGTTTTTTCCAATGAGTCAACTCTTCGCATCAGGAGGCCGAAGTACTGGAGTTTCAGCTTCAGCATCATTCCCTCCAAAGAAATTCCAGGGCTGATCTTCAGAATGGACTGGTTGGATCTCCTTGCAGTCCAAGGGACTCTCAAGAGTCTTCTCCAGCACCACAGTTCAAAAGCATCAATTCTTCAGCATCAGCCTTCTTCACAGTCCAACTCCCACATCCCCACATGACCACAGGAAAAACCATAGCCTTGACTAGACGGNGATAGCAATAGGAGTAGAAATAAGGTCTATAAAAATCTGCCTTATTCAATACGAGAACAAGAAAATCCAACTCAAAGGGGAATTATTCATTTATCAATTTTAACGAACAAAAGCAAAAAGAAAAAATACTGAATAACTAGAATTAGGGAGGCATTACTAAAAGAATTTATTTTCTTATATATCAACCCGTAAAATCTTATATATATCACCTATCCTTATCAAACGATCTAAATTGAATCATAGGCTGTTAGAGCTGAAAGGGACCTTAATTCTTTTACTCTACTCTTCTCATTAAAAGAAGAGAAAAATTAAGAAAGAAAGGGGAAAAAAAGGGAGGAAGACTCTTTTGGGCTTAAGACAAAATCACCTGTATAAATAGGACAGTTTATGCTGTAGAAAAAGACAACAGAAGAATAAGATGTGAAAATATTTTAAAGCAAAACATTATTTACAATACACATGGAGAAAGAAGACAGCTTCATACATATCTTAATACAATCTCTTACCAGAAATAACATTTGTACAACTTGTAAGGTCCCTTCCAACTGTAAGATCCTATAATTCTATAAAAGTAGAAGCAAAACTTTCCCATCTGAAGCTACTGTACAATGAGAAAGGTAAGTTTAACTTACAGGACAAACTTCAAAGAACATGATTAAGCCCAAATGCTTATTACTACTAATAGGTTGAGTCTGAATTCTAAAAGGGGCATTCTAGGTTATCTTCTGAATTAAAACAAATGAAAACATACTACTCCTTTAATCAAAATCATTTGCTCTAATTTCAAAAAATACAAACTCTGGCTAATGTAGACTGTTACGTTCAGTCTGCATATTATTTTACAAGCAAGTTTTAAAATTTCATGTCACATTCAGTAGCATTCCAAATACCACAATCATTTAGCAAGTAAGACTGCCACCAATTACAGTCCTCAGCTGGCCCCAGAATGAGATCTTGTGAACTAGATAATATACATGAAGGTTCCATAACCTTCAGTTGCAAAGTCTAAAGAATCTGTGAATTAACTTTTTAAAACTGGATGGCAGAATCCTACCAACTTTGTATCACTGCAGCCAACTATATAGGCACCCTGCTTCTTATTACCTTCTGACCACTTACTGCTCACTAACACTTCTGAGGTTGGGTAGAAAGAAGACATGATGCAGAAAGAAAGATAAAGTTTGAAAGTTAACAACTTATTTTAAGGTAGTTTTTTATTGGGCTTTAAATCAGAGTCCTGGATACATGATTATATTATTCATGCCCTCTCAGTCTGCTATAACACCTAAAAAAATTTGTTTTACCAAGATTTGGGCTCCATATTTGTTAGATACCAAGAGGGAAAAAAGGGAGTAATCTAATTTAAGGGGGGGTGGGTGGAAAGGATTCTACTGATTTCCTCAAAGCTGGACTCTTGAGTCATTCAATCATCATCCTCAAAGGAGCCAACAGAGACAGACAGACTTTTACACATCTAAATAGTTAGGGTAAGCATAAAGTCACAAAAGCTTAAAGGGCATATCCTGGGCTAGGAAAAATGTAGAAGAAAACCACAAGGTAAAAGTATCTGAATGAATGTGTACCAAGTTGCAAATAACCTCACTAGGAAGATGGTCACTATAAAGTAAAGAGAAAGGGCCATAAAGCAAACTGTGACCAGCTTATGTCAATGAGATACATGAATACTTAAAAAATAAAATAATATCTGCATGTTACTCGAAATGACTAGCTGGTATCTTGGTTTTGGTAGTGCAATAGCACCAATACAGCAAGGGTAAGCAGGTCAGTCCCTTGCAAAACTTACCTTGATTGGCCCAATGGAAACAGAAGGCCCCAGAAAAGAGAGAAGCATCTGGCAGTAGCAAATTGTTTTATTTTATCTTTCTGTGGAAAGAAACTAATTTTAAATAAGAACCAGAGCATTTAAAGAGTAAATATTTTTTTTAAAGCTCATTATCTAGTTAGAGCAGCTCTACTAAGAAAACAAGAAGAGCTCCTTGTTTAGAGATGGAAGGAAACAGAAGAGGAATCAGAGTTGTTTCTCCATCACCTAGGGAGTTTTAAAACTTGTGTTATCCTAAAGTAACATAAATAGTTCTTTTATTTAAAGAACTCCTGTAAGTAGAAATTTTGGGCCTGGTGCCTTTGAATAAAGACTTTTATACAAAATTAAGGGCTATTCCAAATAAAAAAGATAAACCACTTGACATTAAGCCCTTCTACTCTTGCGTTAAAAAAAAAAAAAAAGACACAGAGTGAGCTCCCTTCTCCACTGCAATTTCACCAATTTAGCTCAAACCATCAAGGTTTAAATGATTATCAAAGCAATTGATGCCCCCAACTGGCAGAAAGCTCACTGGCTTTCCAAAATATTGTTAGCCTAAACAATTGATGTATCCAGATACTAAATGGAAAGAACCCAGCCACTAAAAGATATGTGTATTACAGAACCTAACAGGGGGCATAAAATTATTTATGGTAACCAAATCTGTTACCTTTCTTCACTGTTTTTCTAGGAATTCAGTTTACTGAATTCACTGAGTCAGTATTAAAATATTGTGGTCCAAATCACTCCCACAAAATGTCTGTTTACAATTTATGCTGGAGATGGAAGGGATAGCTAGCTCAAAAGCAGGAGTGCAGAAGCAATAAGCATTTAAGAAAACAAAAAAAACAAACTAGTGTAAGTGGAAAATAATCTACCTATTTGGCACCATCCTATGAAGAACCAAATCAGAGTAGAATCTTCCCACATCCACCCCCACCACACACATCCGCACACGACAGGAAGCTATTTCAGAAATAAAATTCATTCTAAGTCAAAGGCCTAAACAATTGCTGTTTTCAGATTCTATGCATGTACAACATCCACCGACATAAATTGTATTGACATAGCAAATTAATTCAGTTGATATTCTTGGGGGGAGTAAAGCCATTAAACTCAAAAGCTTAGATATACATTGCTACTTTTAAATTAAAAATACAAAATAAAAACAACTCAGCTTTGTTACTGCAGAAAACAAACCTCTTATACAGAAGACTTTCCAATACAATCAAAATTTGATTAGTGTCATGATTATTCAACATTTCACTTACTTAAAACATTATTTTGACATAAAATGAAACAAACAGCTGCAAGTATGACCCAGATTTTGAAATTCTTTGACATAAGAATACCACAGGCAAAAAGTAAACAAATACAAAACAAAACATTCTTACTTGTCCCATTGGTGGTCCTCCCATTGGGGGCATCATTTGTGGCATCATTCCATGAGGTACAGGAGGCATATTCGCTCTCTGACCCATAGGATGCATTCCCATTGGGGCATAATGCATGCCAGGGTGCCCCATCTGAAAAAGAGGGACAATTTAAAAATTTGCCAAGTTTCAATAAATGCTTTTCAAAAATCTGACTTCTACAAATCAGTTTTGTGCATGACATAATATTTGGCTAATGTTCGACTCAATTACTTAGTTTATACTTTCTTGTCTTAAAGAATTATACCAGTATTTATGAGCTTGAACTTGACCAAATTTCAGAAAATGGAAAAATTAAAATCAGTACCGGACACCTAATTCATAGTTTTTTAGAGGATGCTGATTTAATCAATTGCCAGTTGGCTTGCTAAACTGGGAGGAAATGCATGTGAAGGCCACCTTAACTGTTATGGTGAAAACCACAACTTTGTCCTACTTCACAGATATAAGATAGCCAACTATGTTTACNTTTTTAGAGGATGCTGATTTAATCAATTGCCAGTTGGCTTGCTAAACTGGGAGGAAATGCATGTGAAGGCCACCTTAACTGTTATGGTGAAAACCACAACTTTGTCCTACTTCACAGATATAAGATAGCCAACTATGTTTACTTCATAACATCACATTATCAAGTTCATTTCTAAGCCGATTTTAAGCTTTAGAACGCTGAAAATTTACCCAATTAATTGAGATGAGGGCTGGTCTTATAAAAGACAGCGTCGGTAACCCGGGACACTTCACTCCTAACAAACATACATATTATTTCCTAATAGAATCTCTAACACAGCTAAATTTACTTACGCAAAAAAATCCCCCCCCCCAAAACTAAGCTCTGTTATTTACGAACACTAAACGTGAACAACTAATTTAGGCACCTTAAAGCGCTTTTTATAAGACAACTCCTTTCTTTACGTGTGTCCATTGTTCCAGGTCGTAAAACCAGGTAGTTATCTCCAGCCAATTCTCCCACCTATCCCCTCGCTGCGAACACCACTATTAGTTAAGATTCTGGCAGACTCTGTTAAAAGTAAAAGTCTACGGAAAAAGTCTCCGTCTCCCCCTCCCGGCTGAACCCGGCCTACCTCTCCAAAACGCTCACCCCGCCCAGGGCCCAGCACCTCCACCGCGCATCTGCCTAGGCCGGATCTACTGAGAACTTCCAGGGTCCCACTTCCTTTTCTTTGTGCATCCCGGCTCTCCATTTCTCTCCCTCAAAACAAATCCCACCATCTCGAGCTCTTCCTTCGTCCACTCTCATTTTCTTCTCCTTTTGGAGAATGCTTCCTGTCTCTCTGATTCCGTTTTTCATTGTGCCGCTTTCCCCCTACCCCACCGCTCCCTTACCGAGGGCCGTCTCCTCAGGAAGCCGTCAGCAGAGACCCAAGAGCTGGAGCAGAGGCTTGAGCCGGACAATCTCCGCTCCCCGTCCCCGAGACCCCGCGAGGGAGGATGGTTCTCCATTTCACTCACCATGAGGCCTCCACGCTCGGCTCCCGTCCCCGGCCTCATCGTCAGGCTCAAGACTGCTCCGCCGGCGGCCACTGCCGCTACACATACCAACAAGAAGCGATCTGAGTGGCTGGCGCCCACTGGGGCCAAAGGTTAAAGGCTGCCCTGCGCTATGGGGCGGGATCAGCGGGGCCAGTAGGCTGACAGGCTTCCCTGCTGTCCAATCAGACTGCGTTTCCGACTCGCAGCTCTTTGGCGATTCGCCCCCAGCCTCAGCCTAACTCAGCGTCGACTGCATGGAGTTGGGGGAGGGGGACGGAAGAAGTTTCTGCGCCGATTCCCCTGCAGGGAAAACTCCACCAACTTTCCCCAGGGAAGGGAAGACAACGGTGTCCCAGCTTCCCGAACTTAGCCTGCCACACCCCGTAGGGGGTGGACCAGTGGAGGCCTGCCACCTTCAACACCCCCCGCCCGAATTACCTATGCCCCACAAACCTGAGGCCGCCAGAGGTGGGATGGGATGGGGGTGGGGTAAGCAGCCTCTAGCGTTAGCCTTGACCAGGGCCAGTAGCTTGCGCGCGGGACTATTGGCGGAGGAAGGGGGCGGGGCAAGCTAGAGGAGGGGTCGTCAGGAGCGGGTTCGAGCTCCTTTCGCACCAGCTGGCTGGCGCGCGCCAGGGTGGGGCGGGGGTGGAGGCCAGCCCGGCGGCGTTGAGGGAAGTTGTGGTAGGGGCGGGGAGAACAATGGGAAAGAGAAGTCTATTGGGCTGTTAAGGGAGATGAGGGCGCCAGGCCCTGAGCTTCCATTACTGAGGGAAGTCGAGGGAGAGTGCAGGTGTAGAGAAGATGGGAGAAAGCAAACAGGTTCGGGAATGTGTGTTGGCGGGCGCTAGGACCGGGCGTAGAGGAGGTGCGGCTTTGGGACTGCGAAGGCACGCGCTAGTTTAGCGGTGACGCGAGGTGGCGGAGGTTTCTGGAGGAGAGACTAAACGCTGCACGGAGAGGAAACTCGGCTGCCTTGGGCCTCGGCTCGCCTTCCCTCATACTGCTTGCGGGTAGTGCTCTGGTCCAGGGGCGCTGAGCCTCTCGTCGGCCCCACGGCACCTTTCTTGCCCCAGCACGCACCCCTGCGCGCCTGGGCCTAGTGGTGGAGGCCGCGGGGGCCCAGTCTGCTCATTGGCTACTGCGACCGCGGGGCGGGGTAGGTGGGCGACGTTGGACCTCCGAGGGCTGGAGTGTCTTTCCCGCCATGTCGTTTGTGGAGAGCGGGAGGCGTTCGGCCCTTCTGCGCCGCCGGCCCGGCACCCCTGTCCCGTTCGCTCGACCTACGTATTCTGTTTTCAGTCAGGGAGATAGTTGGGGTGAGGGCGAAGTCGAAGAGGAGGAGGGATGCGACCAAGTGGCCCGTGATTTGCGGGCGGAGTTCTCGGCCGGGTCGTCATCGAAACTCAGAAAGGACCCGGTACTCCGGACATATGGGGACGGATCTCCGGTTCTGCCCGATAAACGCAATGGAATGTTCTCGGCGGATGCGGGTGGTAAAGCCCTGGTTCGGCGTTGGCCGGTCCAGGTCCTTTCAATTCTCTGTTCGCTGCTGTTCGCCATCCTCCTTGCCTGCCTGCTCGCCATCACCTACCTGATCGTAAAAGGTACAGAAGGAAGCCCGGGCTTGAAAGTCTATCCAGAGTTTACTTCAGTTGAGCCTAGACCTGGCCCTTACCTTCATCGCCCTTTCCCCCATCGAAGCAGCAAGCTCGGTAGCTGGTTTCATCCATAGCCTTCATCCGCACTTTTTCTTTGGTCTTCCCCTTTGTCTTTTTTCTTAAACGTAGAAGACTTTGGTCGGTGATCAGGAGGCCCATTTTAAGAAAGGGTCTTGATAGGCTGGTAATCTTGAAGAAATAATGAAGTCAGTGAACACTTGGGGATAAAATATTGGTAAAATCAAGCAAAATGCAAAACAACTGTCCTTAAAGGAAGGCGATGAAAAGGATAATTTTAAAAAGCTATACAAGTTGAAAGACTTAAATCCGCAAATGGCTAGAGATGTCCAATCCACCTGTTTTGTACACATTGAATTTCTAAAGAACAAGGATTTCCATTGCACAGCCCAAAATGTCTACTTAGGTAAAATAATCCCTCTTGGATTTTGTACTAGGTTTGCAACCCAGTGTATTGGTGAAATTCTGTTGCAAACCAAGATAGTCTGTTCTTTCTTTAATTAATGGTTTTACATTTTCGTGTCTGAAGTGGAAATACTGGCCAGGTTGAAATAGAAATATGCATTGATAGGTTTTCCAGAACTCGTACAAATGTATTATGTGTTTGGATATTTTACCATGGGGAGAATCAGACCTGAGTTGAAACCTCAGTTCTAACTGTGATTTTGGCTAAGTTTGGGGAAAAAAACTAGTTTGTTGTATGAAAAGCACCCAACACGTCTCTCGAGTATTAGTTTTACTTCACCAAGTAGAATTAAATCTATTTAATTATAGTTTTTATTTCCCTCTTTGCTTCAGGCCCCTCATGAGCTGTTCATGGCATCTAACACCTTTCCATGCTTGATTTTCATACAAAAGACAGATTGGCATGTTAATGTGAGAGTTTGACCTCTTCATACAATGGTACAGGGTGTAAACTGTCAGTGTTAAATATTTGGGTGCCAGTGTTTCATTCCTCTACCACTCCCTTCCCCCATTTTTTCAAAGCAGCTCAGTTTTGTCTTGTAAGTAATTATTTCTGTTTTACTCAGAGAGAGAGCCTTTGTTCATAAAGTCATAAAACTTGGTAAGTGGAAGTGCATTGCAGAAGACCTGTGTTTATTTTGGAGAATAAAGAGCTGAACTCAAAAACTAGTAATTTGCCTTGTATAAAATGTCTTGGGAATAAAAATTCCCATTTTAAATACATAGCAGTTGATCATAAAGACATTTATTTGCTTCCCGAAAGTCACATAGCTAGTAAATGGAATCCAGGTTTGAACCCAGTTGTTCCCAGCTCCAGAGCAGTTTCCAGAACTCTGCGTCTTTCTAGCCTTTGTGCTTCTGTTCAAGTTATAAAATAATCTCTTTTTGTATTTACAGAGTTACATGCTGAAAATTTGAAGAATGAAGATGATGTAAACACTGGACTGTTAGGTATGGACCTTACTGTCACTTGATTTTTGAACCTACTTTTGTTTTTTATGTTTTAATGATATACGGGTTTGGANAATAATCTCTTTTTGTATTTACAGAGTTACATGCTGAAAATTTGAAGAATGAAGATGATGTAAACACTGGACTGTTAGGTATGGACCTTACTGTCACTTGATTTTTGAACCTACTTTTGTTTTTTATGTTTTAATGATATACGGGTTTGGATAAAATACTTAATATATTCCCTGTGTGGTGGTGGTTCACTCTTCATTTGTATATGTATGTGGTATATTTTGTTAGACTTTCTTTTTATGTATATGTTTGTTTGTATGCCAGACACTAGGAATATATTTTGAACACAACTGTATGTAACAGACCCAGAGAATACTTACCATTTTTTAGTTACCTTTTGCAAAAGCTTCTCTACACTTCTTTCGAGGAGGTAAACAAACAAACGTTTCCCCACAGACTTAACAAAGATAACATCTTAAGCAGGCCTCAGACGTTTAAGTTCAAATCTCCTTATAAGCAACTTGGTTTTTTAAAAAATATGAAAAGTATTGGGTATACTTAATACAGGCTAGTTATGACCAGGAAAAAGACCTGAGTTTCTATAGCATGTCAGTAGAATGCTAGTTTACAGATTTGTAGTAAAAAATTCAGTTGTTATTTAATCTTTATTTTTCTCTGCCAAAATAATTGTAAAGAGTTCAGAATTTTACCTGTCTGGCATATTTTACTATTTGCTATAATTTATTTGGCTGATCACTTTGAATTGGGGATGAGGGTATGGGAAATGATTGAGAGCCTATCCCACTTGTTATTCCCTTCTCCCAATCTTAGCTAAACTATTTAATAGCTCTTCAAGCCTAATGTCCTCATGATTAGGACAACAGAGTCCACCTGATTTTGCAGAAAGGGAAGCTTTTTATCTTCAAATTATGAACAGATTAGTTTGCTGGATGTCCCATGAAAACTTGTCTGTGCTTAACTTCTGGCATGAGAAAACATGTCCTTTTCAGTTACTCATTTTGTTAGTGTGCCTCTGTGTTGTTAAACTGTTGCATCTCTAAAATCAACAGTGATCATAAGGCTTTTCATAGCATTTATTGATCTGTCAACTCTTGACTGAAAGGAACAATATATAAGCTTAAATGCCTGTTAAAAAACTTAGTTTCTAAAGGAGCTGAGACACTGCTATGCTCATGCTTGTTTCTGTGAAAGAAATGTTCATGGGGAGCCCCATTTATAGTTTTTTTAAAAAGGTTCCTAATGAGCATTGTTTCAGTGCCTTTGGGAGTTGATTGATCCTAATGGCTAACAGGATTAGGCTATTACAGTGTTCATCTTAACTAGTGAGGTAGTCCCACCAAGGAGATGTGATTAATACTTTCGGCTGGCTTTGGAACTCATCTCCCCAATTCTTCCCTGGGTGGCATTGGAATCACACTGCAGAGTTCGTAGGGCTTTCCTTTTATAATTGTCCTGTAAGCCTATTTTTCAGATAAATTAATAAAACTTAAGGTCATTTGGTTGAAAATCACATTCCAGCCATTCCTCCTTGAAGTTATTTTCTGGCCAAATTGATTGCACTAATCATATGTAACATTGAACTGTTTCATTTTCCACATTTGCTTTTCTGTCAGCATTTTCCCAAATTTTACCACGTTTCACAGTTAGTCCTATTTCCAATTTTTGCATTTTTTCCTTAGTTTTATAACTAGGAAAGTATCAGAAAGAATGATAAATGATTTTTTATTTGAGGCAAGCCTGAAGTAAGTGCATAAAATAATAGAAGGAATTGCCTTTAGCAGACACTCCTTAATCTGAGACTGTTGTTATCAAATGTAGTGCTAGTACTTTTACAAACACTGTAAGTAGTACTATACAGAAATTGTAATCAGATTTTGTGGGGTTCCTTCAGTGTCTAAAAAGGTTTTAAATTTGATCTTTACCTTTAATTCTCTTTTGTGGCTAGGAGCAGATTACCTAGCATCTTGCAGTGTCAAGGGCTGTTTATTTTTTAGCTGCCCATTTACTGCTCGTTTTATGCTTGAGATGTTTCCAGGCTTCTACACATTTTCCAGAGAAGAGATGACTGACAAAAATGAAGCCTGCTCATTTAAAGAGATGATGATTGATTTCTTTTCTTCTGCAGAGTGATAACTGAGACTTTGTACCATCATAACTGAATGATACAGAACATTAGAAATATGGTAAAAATTTCCAAGGGAAAGGATGTGTTGGGAAATGACCCATTCTCTTAGAAAGGTGCAAGTTGGTAGCAATGGACTCAGTTTCTTTCTCACAGTGAAAGCTGATTGAAACCATAAACTTGAGCTTTTTAGTGGGTGTATAATATGAACCTTATAAATGAGCCCACAGTCTACTAAGGAAATAATACAGTACTTTCTGTAGCTGGGTAGGGTAACTCTAATATTTCATCTAAAAATTCACAAATACGTTATCCTATTCTGCAGCAGAGTCTTTGTAAAATTTTGTATATTGCTGATAACGGTAAAAGAACCAAGGCAAAAAAAAGAAGAGAAAAACAAAAAGCCCTAAAACACTGGAAGGATACAACCAAACTGTTGTATGTAATGAATGAATGTAACGCCTAAAGAGAAAAACTTTGTTTAAAGAAAGCACAAGTGTAAGTTTAAGAAAGTGTGAAAACCATGTTCAACAATTAACAACAGTACTAAACTTTTATAATATGCCATAAATGTGTTATCTCACCTGGTATTCCCAACTATCCTGCATCCATAAATATAAAATACTCGTTCTAAATCAAAACTCAAGACAATGTATATTAGAATTTTTATGCCATCAGATAGCTTAGGCATGGTAGCAAGGCAAAAACAATATAGGTAATTATCTGGAATTATCAGTGTGCAGCTGAATTATTAGTCATTAAATCATTACAAGTCTCCTCTTAACACGTAAAGTATTAATGAGAACCAGACATTAGGAGCTCTATTTCTCAAGAAATTGGTTATTGTTAGTGTGGTACTACCTGGCCCAGCTGATGGAAAGGATGTTTCTTAGGCTAATGAAGTCAGACAAGTTAACATCAGAATCACCTGGAAAACTTGTTAAAGCGTTTCGCTGGGCTTCACCTAGTCTAGTGGAGAAGGCAATGGCACCCCACTCCAGCACACTTGCCTGGAAAATCCCATGGATGGAGGAGCCTGGTAGGCTGCAGTCCAAGGGGTCGCGAAGAGTCAGACACGACTGAGCAACTTCCCTTTCACTTTTCACTTCATGCATTNTGGCACCCCACTCCAGCACACTTGCCTGGAAAATCCCATGGATGGAGGAGCCTGGTAGGCTGCAGTCCAAGGGGTCGCGAAGAGTCAGACACGACTGAGCAACTTCCCTTTCACTTTTCACTTCATGCATTGGAGAAGGAATTGACAACCCAGTCCAGTGTTCTTGCCTGGAGAATCCCAGGGACGGGGGAGCCTGGTGGCCTGCCGTCTATGAGATCGCACAGGGTCAGACGCGACTGGAGCGACTTAGCAGCAGCAGCAGCACCTAGAGTTTCTGTTCAGTAAGTATAAGGTAGAGCCCAGAAATTTTCATTCCTCATAGGTTTCTAGGTGATGCTCATGCTGCTAGTTTACAAGAACCACTAGTCTAGTAGTTATTATTCCTCAGTTATAGCAACAGCAAACAAACAAAAAAAAACCCTGAAGATTTTCTTACTCTGAACTTATGAAATTTCAGACCCTATCCTTAGTCTCCTGGATCAAAGTTAAAGTCACCTAATAGGCTGCACTCTGTTTGAGTATCCTCTCAGGGTCTGTTGGACCCNAAAAAAAAACCCTGAAGATTTTCTTACTCTGAACTTATGAAATTTCAGACCCTATCCTTAGTCTCCTGGATCAAAGTTAAAGTCACCTAATAGGCTGCACTCTGTTTGAGTATCCTCTCAGGGTCTGTTGGACCCAGTCTTCATTTTTAAATTTTCTTGAGCAGTTCTTTTTGTAAGAATTATTTCATGTTGCTTATTCTTACTTATGGGACCTTCCACAGAATAAAGAGAAAATTGAGGGGTTTTTTTTTTTTGATAGAATAAAGCTTATTTAATCTTGAAATTACCTTATTGGTGCATTGGCCTCTTTTATATATCTAAGATACATTATAAGATTTTAATGATTTATTTTCCTGTATCTGGAAACACTTTGTTATTGTATTAGGAATCATTTAATATTACTCATCAGTTATTCTCAACTATGCTAAAAAGAATAAAATAATTTTGATAAAATATTCCAGAGTGCAGGTCAGTGAACCCTGATCTGCTACCTGTTTTTGTAAATTGAATTTCGTTGTAGCATACCTGTGCCCCATTGTTTTATATATTGATCATGGCTGCTTTCATGCTAAAATGTCAGAGTTGAGTAGTTGGGAAAGAGACCTGATGGTAAGCGGAGCTGAGGATATTTACCATCTGGTTGTTTTCGGGAAAACTATTGTATTCTCAACCAGGTGTCATTTAACAGAGAGGACGAAGGCAAAAAAAAAATCCCCTTTTGTTAAATACGAATAACGTTCTTTTTCATCTTTTATGAGTCTATGCCTACTAATTTATTTGATACTGTTTGTAAATGGACAAATGCTAATGTCAGGTGATTGGAAAGGAATAGGGGGAAAATCATTGGATTGAGCATTCAGATTGTTTAAAAATCTAAAAATGAAGATGTTTTACAGATTATGGAGCTAAGTTGGCTAAGTAATATTCATTGTGTACATATACCATAGCTTCTCTATGCATTCGTCAATGGACATCTAGGTTGCTTCCAAAAATGTGGAACACTTAATAAATTNAAAATCTAAAAATGAAGATGTTTTACAGATTATGGAGCTAAGTTGGCTAAGTAATATTCATTGTGTACATATACCATAGCTTCTCTATGCATTCATTTGTCAATCTAGGTTGCTTCCAAAAATGTGGAACACTTAATAAATTTGCATGTTCAACCTTGCACAGGGACCATGCTAATCTCTGGATTGTTCCAGATTTAGTATGCTGCTACTGCTAAGTCACTTCAGTCATGTCCGACTCTGACCCCATAGATGGTAGCCCACTAGGCTTCCCCGTCCCTGGGATTCTCCAGGCAAGAACACTGGAGTGGGTTGCCATTTCCTTCTCCAGTGTGTGAAAGTGAAAAGTGAAAGTGAAGTCCCTCAGTCGACCCCATGGACTGCAGCCTACCAGGCTCCCCTGTCCATGGGATTTGCCAGGCAAGAGCACTGAAGTGGGGTGCCGTCGCCTTGTGTGCTGCCAAAGTGAGCACTCACTATATTCTTTCTTCTACTTTTCTGTGTGTTTGAAATTGTTCATAATAAAAAAGTTTTTTTTAAAGTTTCCCTTGTGAATATGATGTTTTAACAGGATTGGAAAACTACAAATGATACTTAACTCAAGTTTCATCAGTTTCAATCTGAATATTCTCTTTCACTCCTTAACCTTTTAATAGGAAAGGGAGTGGAATTCCTACAAGCTGAGTGGCAGATTGACAGAATAGTTGGATGGAGACCTTTATCAGTGCAGCTGCTGTACTCCAACTGTGTTCAGGTCAGATGGCACTGATAGGGGAGGAAAGACCCCTTTCCTCTGCTCCTGTACTTGGAAATAAATTTGAAGACCCACGGCTGTTGAGCTTTTTGATAAAGTTGCACACATTTGCTTACCATTAAAGTTGTTGATTAGTTGTATGCATAAGTCCATCAAAGCTTTTATTAGTAACCAGGTGGTTATAGTTTTTACAGCTTATAAAACTACCTGTTAATTTTGATTTTTAATTTCATAACTTAGTTATATGAGTTATAGTCTCATGAAAAAATTTTCATTAAAACAAAGGTGACCATTAATCTACTTGTGTATTTTCAGGTCTTTTTCTATTTGCTTATATGTATATAATAAGTATAATAACTTAAGGTATGTGGTTTTATCACAGCTGTAGAAAAATAATTGTAATCATGCATATGCTGCAGCTTCATTAAAATACCTTGGAGTTCATTCTATATCGGTAAACATAGTTCTGCCTCATTCTTTTTTTATTATTGCATTATATTTCATACTATTTTAGCTTACTTAAACATTTCAAACGTCGGAAGCTCTGAAACAGGACTTGGAATTTATCAATATGTGGTCACATCTTGTCTTATTGTTTATTTATGACAGAAATACATCTTAGAAGAATGTAACTGATAGCTTAACATTTTTTAATAAGACGCCTTTCCCAGTATGGGAACATGGGAGATTTTTGTTTTGTTTTTCTGTTTGTTTCTGCTTACATCTCTGACTTCATAAAACTTTTGAAAGTCATCTCATCTCTATAAGCCTGAAATTGCTAAATGAAATGTTTACAACATATCGTAATCTTTCTTTGCTGGAAGCTTTTTTAGAAAAACAGAGCTGCCATCATATTTGTAGGAAAATAACTATACTTTGAAATAAAAATCATATATTTTGAAAAACGATCTCCTCAATCAGATAAGTGAATATAAAACTCCAGTAAAGGGATTAGAATAGGAATTTTCCCACGTACTCTCATATTTGCTTTAGGTGCACAACCATTGAGTCCAGGGGGTTACAGTGGATGAAAGAGATTTCCCACTATTATCAACTGATGAAAATTAACTATAGAAAAGAAGCAAGGATGTGTGTATTTAAAGACCTGTATCCTTCGGCACAGCAGTTCAGAAATTTGTTACAGATGTCTTTGTATAACTGTATAAGAATGTTGCTTGCAGCTTTATTTTTAATAGTGAAAAGTCCAGTAATAAAAATATGCAGTGGAATTGCGGCAATGTGTACTGGATATGGAAGGTCTCCAAAAATGTGTGAAAAAGTTCAGGACAGTTTTTCTAGTGAGAATCCCATTTGTGGAAAATAAACTGAGAAAGTAAATACATGGCATACATTTGTATGTAACTGGCTCATTCTTGTACATAGCTATCTACATTACCTATAATTTTTACAAAAGATGAACAATAAACTGATTGCTTTTAGAAACAGAGTTGGTAAATTGGAGAAGGAAGACTAGCTTAATTTTTATGTACCTTTAAAAAATTATGTTGGTAAAATGGGTTTATAAAACATAAGTTATCAAATTTTTAGCTTCAAGATTTTTGTTAAAAAATGTAGTTGTGAATGCCAACTTTTGTGGCTTTTCTGCTTGTTCATACATGAATTGAGTAATTTCAGAAGCATACACACATTTCTAGACCACAGTATTGCAATGTACTCTTTTAGCCCTATCGTGATGTGACTTTTATCAGGGATGTAACTTGATCAGTTCAAAGTGAATGTAAAATAAAATGCCCAAAATGAGGCAGGCACTTAGATCATAGAATAGAAGTTATTTCTGAAGACTCAAGAATATTTTTGTATTAAATCCAATAAGTGTTCTGTTAAAGCACCTGAGTAAAAAAGCCTGATGGGCCTTAGGGAGCCTCACATTTTGTTGTTGGTTATTTTGTGTCTTTCTCACTTTTTTAGATACTTAGAATTTTCCATCATTCCACCACAGTCTTTATACAGTCGCTTGAGTTGGCAGGAAGGTTGCCCTCAGTCTTTACTCAGGTTCTCTCTGCTCAGTCCCACATTGGATACAGTTCTAGGGTTTGACTGCCAGGACATTGGGATGGGAATACGATCTAGTCCTCAAGACATTTGCTCAAATGACTTATTGCTGCAACATTTTATATTCTGTTGAGGATGGCCTTTCAGATGCAGCAGCTTCCAAGCCACATGACCAGGTGCTATTTCTATGCGCCACTTAAGGCAGAGGCATCTGCAAACTTGGCTCTGGACCTGTCTGCCAAGATTCTGTATACAGCTCCAATTCTTCTTTAGTGTGTGTGTGGCTTCTTGATGGCTCCACCAGGAAGCCTCAGCAACACTACCACCTCTCCATATACACATTCAAATGCAACCACACACACACCACTTTTCAAAACCAGGACTCTTTCTCATCTGTAGATAAAGCCCTCACGAGTCTCCCTGTTCTACACGTTTTTTTNAGTGAAAAAGGAGAGTGAAAAAGTTGGCTTAAAACTCAACATTCAAAAAACAAAGATCATGGCATCTGGCCCTATTACTTTATGGCAAATAGATGGGGAAACAATGAAAACAGTGAGAGACTTTATTTTTGGGGGCTCCAAAATTACTGCAGACGGTGACTACAGCCATAAAAGTGAAAGACACTTGCTTTTTGGAAGAAAACCTATGACAAACCTGGGCAGCATATTAAAAAGCAGAGACATTACTTTGCCAAAAACAGTCTAGTCAAAGCTATGGTTTTTCCAGTAGTCATATATGGATGTAAGAGTTGGGCCATAAAGAAGGCTGAGTCCTGAAGAATTGATGCTTTTGAACTGTGGTGCTGGAGAAGACTCTCGAATAGTAACTTGGAAGCAAGGAGATCAAAGCAGTCCATCCTAAAGGAGATCAGTCCTGGATATTCATTGGAAGGACTGATGCTGCAGCTGACGCTCCAATACTTTGGCCACCTGATACAAAAAGCCAACTCATTAGAAAAGACCCTAAAGCTGATTGAGGGCAGGAGAAGAAGGGAACAGAGGACAAGATGGTTGGATGGCATCACCATGAGTTTGAGTTTGGGAAAGCTCTGGAAGATGGTAAAGAACAGGGAATCCTGGCATGCTGCAGTCCATGGATTCTCAGAGTCAGACACAACGGAGTGACTGAGAAACAACAACAATCAGAAAAAAAATTTTTTTTAATGCAGATACTTTGCAATACCACTGGCCCAACATCAAGTATACTAAGGTTTACAATATATTCTCAGAAGGAGTAGAGAGAGAAGGAAAGGAGCAAAGAACTTACTTAAAGAAATAATAGCTGAGAACCTTCCTAACTAGGGAAAGGAAACACAGCTCTAGGAAGCATGGGGTCCCAAAGAAGATGAACCCAAGGAAGTTCACACCAAGAAAACTTACAATATTAAAGGCAAAAATTGAAGACAAAGAGAGAATCTTAAAAACTGGAAAAGGAAAGCAACTAGTTACATGCAAGAGAATTTCCCTAAGACATTCAGCTGACTTTTTAGCAGGAACTTTCCAGGCCAGAGGAAATGACTGCATCAAAGTGATGAAAGGGAAAAAATCTACAACAAAGGATACTCCACCTGGCAAGGTTATCATTCAGACCTGGAGGAGATATAAAGAGTTTCGTAGACAAGCAAAAGCTAAAAGAGTTCAGCACCAGTAAATCAGGTATGCAAGAAATGTTAAAGGGACTTCTCTAAGCAGAAAAGATCACAACTAGAAGTATAAAAATCACAAAAGGTAAAATGTTATTGGTAAAAGCAAACATGCAGTACAGGTAGTGGATTAATTGGTTAAAAAACAAAACTAAAATCATCCATATCCACAATTAGTAATTAAGGAATACACAAAACAAANAAAAATCACAAAAGGTAAAATGTTATTGGTAAAAGCAAACATGCAGTACAGGTAGTTGATTAATTGGTTAAAAAACAAAACTAAAATCATCCATATCCACAATTAGTAATTAAGGAATACACAAAACAAACAGATGTAAAATATGATGTAAAAAACATTAAATATGGGGGTGATGAGTGAAAATGCAGGTTGTTTGAATGAGTCTGAACTTAAGAGATCATCAACTTAAGCAATCATTTATATAGAGAGACTGCTATATATGAACTTAATGGTAACCACAGTCTAAAAATCTGGAATAGACACACGCATACAAATATAAAGGAATCCAAATATAACACTGAAGATAGTTATTAAATCAGAAGTGAAGAAAGCAAAAGAAGAACAAAAGAATAAAAACAGAACTACAAAACACCCAGAAAATAATTAATAAATGGCAATACGTATATACCCATCAATAAATACTTTAAATGTAAATAGACTAAATGCTTCATTCAAAAGACATAAAGTGGCTGAATGGGTAAAAATCCAAAACCCAAGTACATGCTGCGATACGAAACTCACTTCCAATCTAGAGACACATAGACTGAGAGTGAGGGAATGAAAAAGTGTCTCTTAAGCAAATGGAAATGAAGGGAAATCTGGGATATTAACACCAACATCAGCAAAACAGACTTTAAAACAAACACTGTGACAAAAGACAAAGGAGGACATTACATTATGATCAAGGGATCAACCCAAGAAGAAGATGTAACAACTGTAAATGTATGTGCAGCCAACATAGGAGCACCTCAATACATAGAGCAAATATTAACAGGCACAAAGGGAGAAACTGACAGTAACAGTATGAGGGAACTTTAATATCTCATATCCATGGACAGGAAGTCATACATCATCCAGACAGAAAGTCAACAAGGAAACACAGATTTTAAATAACACATCAAATCATATGGACTTAATAGAAATATATTTACATTTCTTGCAAAGGCAGCAGAATACGCACTCTTTTCAAATGCACATGGAAAATTCTCTAGGATAGGTCACATGCTAGGACATGAAACAAGTCTCAATAAATTTAAGAAGACTGAAATCATATCAAGCGTCTTTTACAATCACAAAATATGAGACTAGAACAAGAAAAAAACCTGCAAATAACACAAACAATTGAAGGCTAAACAACATGCTACTAAACAACGAAAGGGTCATTGAATAAATCAAAGAGAAAATAAAAAAATATCTAAAGACAAATGAAAATGAAAACACAATGGTCCAAAATCTATGGAATGCAGCAAAAGCAGTTCTAACAGAGAAGTTTACAGTGATATAAACTTACCTCAGGAAAAAAGAAAAAAATATTAAATAAACAACCTAAACTTACATTAAATAAACTAGAAAAAGAAGAACAAAAGCCAAAGTTAGTAGAAGGAAAGAAATCATAAAGATAAGAGCAGGATTAGAGAAAAAAAAAAATAGAAAAGATCAATGAATCTAAGAACTGGTTCTTTGAAAAGATAAGCAAAATTGGTAAATCTTAGGCCAANTAGAAGGAAAGAAATCATAAAGATAAGAGCAGGATTAGAGAAAAAAAAAAATAGAAAAGATCAATGAATCTAAGAACTGGTTCTTTGAAAAGATAAGCAAAATTGGTAAATCTTAGGCCAAATTCATCCAGATAAAGAGAAATAAAATCAGAGATGAAAGAAGAAAAGTTACAACTAATGCTACAGAAACAGAGGAATCATAAGAGGTTGCTATGAATGATTACACACCAACAAAGGGGAAACCTAGAAGAAATGGATAAATTCCTAGAAATACACAGTCTCCCAAGACTGAATCAAAAAGAAAGAGGAAATATGAAGAGATCAATTGTCAGTAATAAAACTGAATCCATTGAATCAGCAATAAAAAGAACTCCCAACAAAAAGGATCCAGGACAGATGGCTTCACAGGTGAGTTCTACCAAACATTTTTTTGTGTGTGGGTGTGTGTGTTAACACCTAGCCTTCTCAAACTATTGCAAACATTGAAGAAGAAAGAATACTTCTACAAAGCTAGCATTACTCTGATTCCAAAAGCAGACAGACAGACACACACCCACAAAGAGCTGGACAAGACAGCTGCCAGCAGTAGGAATATACTGTAATGAAGAAAATTTAATGAAGAACCTGGCAGCATAAGCCTAGCTAAGTTTCTTAATTGCTATGGGGTGGTTGCTACTACATGCTTCTTGCTTTCTCCTCTTTAGATGTGTCTATAGCAGTTTATCTATGTCTGTCTTGCTATTGAAAATTGGCTATAGTGGGGAGTAGGGGTAATGGGGAAATGTTGGTCAAAGCACACAAAGTTTCACTTATACAAGATAAGTAAGTTCTGGGAATCTAGCGTACATCATAGTAACTATAGTTTCTAATACTATACTGTATATTTGAAATTTGCTTAAAAAGTAAATCTTAAATGTTCTCACCACATGCAAGACAAGTAACTATATGAGGTGATTGATGTGTTAATTAGTTTGATTGTGATATCATTTTGAATGTATACATGCATCAAAATATCATATTGAAGACCATTAAATGCATATAATTTCTATTTGTCAATCACACATCGATAAAGCTTAAAAAAAGAGAAGAGNATGACCACTGGAAAAACCATATCCTTGACTAGACCAACCTTTGTTGGCAAAGTAATGTCTGTGCTTTTTAATGTGCTGTCTATGTTGGTCATAACTTTTCTTCCAAGGAGTAAGCGTCTTAATCTCATGGCTGCAATCAGCATCTGCAGTGATTTTGAAGGCCCCCAAAATAAAGTCAGCCACTGTTTTCCACTGTTTCCCCATCTATTTCCCATGAAGTGATGGGAGCGGATGCCATGATCTTCGTTTTCTGAATGTTGAGCTTTAAGCCAACTTTTGCGCTCTCCTCTTTAACTTTCATTTAGTTCCTCTTCACTTTCTGCCATAAGGGTGGTGCCATCTGCATATCTGACGTTATTGAGATTTCTCCCACCAATCTTGAGTCCAGCTTGTGCTTCCTCCAGCCTAGCATTTCGTATGATGTACTCTGCATATAAGTTAAATAAGCAGGGTGACAATATACAGCCTTGACGTACTCCTTTTCCTATTTGGAACCAGTCTGTTGTTCCACGTCCAGTTCTAACTGTTGCTTCCTGACCTGCATATAGGTTTCTCAAGGATCACTTAGTACTAAGTAATAAAAAGTAGCAAGCTGTGATCACAGAGTTAAATAAAAAATGTTAGGACATTTTAACAGTGAAGTGTTTTGACATTTTCCCCATAGTTATATAAAACTGAAGATAAATGCTTTATTTTTAAGTTGAATTTGTATTCTTTTCCACATAGTAAATTATAATTAAAATATTCATTGATATGACTTCTAGTTGTGCTTTAATATTTTACACTTCCACAAAAGATTTTCTCCAAGGCTTATATCTCTCTTATCACTTAAGTATAATTTAGAGGATTAGAAATATGTATGATCTTCTGAACGTTATCTGAGTTAATTTAATTGCTTTGGTTTTAATTCAAGTTTTCTCCTCTTTCTGCATTAAGGATTCTGGAGTCTACTTATAATATCCCTAACTGCTGGATTCTCCTGCTGCAGCTTTTCTTGGACAGTGACTTACTTTGATTCTTTTGAACCAGGAATGTTTCCTCCTACTCCTCTCTCACCTGCCAGGTTCAAGTAAGTATTCTTGTTTCTTTTTTTTGTTTGTTTTTGTTTTCCAACCCATTCCAGCTCTGTTAAACATACTAAAATAGAAGCGAGAGGCTGCTTATTTTTGAAATAATATGTTGAGGTCCCAGTCTTTATAAAGTACAGCTTGGCTCCATCTTTAGGTAAGTGGAGAAGAATATTTTAAACTATCTTGATAATGCAGAGGTGTTTTTAAAAATTAAATTCAAAAAATAAGATATATGAAACTTTGATGGCTATTAATCCTTTTGGGATAAAATTTCATTTGAAATACTTTATGAAGGCTGAATTAAAAATTCATGCTTGGATAGTTAAGACTTAATAATTGGATTGAAATTTTCCTTAGATCTAAGTTCTGTGTAATAATTAGCAAGCATTTATGGCATACCCCCCAAATTTATATATCTAGACAATATTAGATTTGTTTTTTAGTGGAACATTACATTTCTTTGGTCTGTATTTTCTGTTTCAAAGAGTTTCAGAAAATTCAGTAATCAGTATTCTAATCTAGTTTGTTTATGTTAGGAAGACTTGGGTTTTAAATACAATTTTCCAAATGAAAGCATCTAAGACCTCTAGTTTATCCTACAAACTAAGATTGGAAGAAGTGAGAGAAGAGTATGAAGAGTAGAAAATAAATTCTATTTAATGGTACATATGTTATCAAGAGTACTATACTTGGTACTGTTGTTACTACCAGTTCCTGCCCACCCTATGGACAACTCATAGAGATCAAGTGAGATATGTTTGAGGCACTCTATAAATAAGAAGTTTGATACTAATGATAGTTACTAATAATCATTGTTATTAATGGTCTTTGTTATTTTTAAGTTCATTTTTCTGTCTTATAAATATATTTTTAAAAATTTTGACTTCACTTTAAATGAAATGTGTAAGTTNTGGGGGCAGGAGGGCACTCTATAAATAAGAAGTTTGATACTAATGATAGTTACTAATAATCATTGTTATTAATGGTCTTTGTTATTTTTAAGTTCATTTTTCTGTCTTATAAATATATTTTTAAAAATTTTGACTTCACTTTAAATGAAATGTGTAAGTTTATTTAAGGCATCTTAGTAAATCCCTATCTATATATATGTAACATAAATCACATACTTGTTAATAAATTTTGTGTATGTGTTTCGAGTGGATAATGATTAATTAATAATCTAAACTAAGTTATATATAATGGTGCAGTGCCCTTACATCATTTACATGGATGACATTCAGTTCGAAAGTTAATTTTGCTAAGTGTTCAATTCAGAGTTACTTTCTATTGCTGCTCATTGACATCAACCAGTTAACTTTAATGAGGGTGTGAGTCTAATATAGATGATACAATAAGTCACACAAAAAAGACCTTAATTTTTTTTTTCCTTTTACTTATTTATGTCTCACTTCTTCCCTGAATTCTAGTCCTATATTTCCAAGTATTTAGTAGATTTTGCACCTGGAATCAGAAAGCACCTGGCACTTAGAATTGTTAAAACTTTTAGTCTAAGACATACGTATCCACCTACTTATCAAGGCCTGAAACCCTTTTTTACTCTATTTAGCCCTTCAGCAAGTTCAGTCATTCTTGCCTTTTGAGGTGTTATTGGAAAACTTTGTCCTAGCACCCACGGTGTTTTTTCCCTATTTAAAATCTTGGCCGTGGTACTTGACTCCTTGGAGTCCCTTGCTCCCAGGCTCTCACTCTGATTTGTCCTCTGTGTTACAGCCTTTATAAAAACAGATCTTAGTCACAGTTTCCCTTGTTTAAAAGTCTTTAGTGACTTTCTCAGTTCTTTCAAAAGCAAGTCTGACTCCCAAGTATAGCCTAACAGGCCTTCCCCAAGTGACCCTGCTTTACTTTTCCAGCTTTATCTTCAGCTTTTTCTCCAGTGCTCCCTCTCTCGTAGCCATTACCAAATTACCGTGACATTCTCTAAACAAACAACCTTTGGCTTTGCTCTTGCTGTTCTTCCTGGAATATTTTCCCTCTCAGCTTCACTACCACTATCACCATAATTCCTAAGATTCATATGTTAGAAGCTTTTAGAGTTAGAAAAGAGCATTTCAGTGTTCCTTTAAGGATCTGGAATTGTAAGGACATTTAACTAATTTCCTAAAATTTATCTTTGCATATTTTATTAGACTAGAACCAGTAGTGATGGACCTCAGTTTTCAATGTCTTTATTAGTCATTCAAAAATGAGATAGTGTCAGATCAGAGACTTACATATTGATAAGTAGAGAGAAGTTCATTTTACATAGGTGTGTGTTTTAGTTGCTCATTTGTGTCTGACTGTTTGCCATCCCATGGCCTGTAGTCCCCCAGGTTCCTCTGTCCATGGAATTTTTCGGGGCAAGGATACTGGAGTGGATTGCCATTCCCTTCTCCAGAAAATCTTCCTAAACCAGGGATTGAACCCGGGTCTCTTGCATTGCAGGCTAATTCTTTATTGTCTGAGTCACCCAAAATTGGGAAGTCCAATTTTATATATGATAAATCAGCTATTAGCTCAAAAGCAAGTCTGATTCCCAAGAATGGCCTAACAGGCCTTCCCTAAGTGACCCTACTCTACTTTTCCAACTTTATCTTCAGCTTTATCTTGAGTCAAACTGTAATTTTAATTGATCCATATATACTAAATAGAAGTACAGTCCAAAAAGACATAGTAAATACAGTGGCATTTGATCACAGATTAACGGAAACCACACACACAAAAACGGTATATAACATAGTGATAACTGATAGTTGTTTCCTAGTGAAAACCCTGCCCTCTGGTGTTTGAAGCAAATAATGCAATTACTTCAGAACTGGCAGAATATAAGTACATTCTCTTTGTCACCAGCAGAGTGAGTACTTGTATAGGGAAACAACTCTGCCTTTTGAGAAAGTTAAAATCTTCAGACTTTTATTTTCTGAGAAATCAGATTGATATATTTTATTACTTTTCAACATCACACTTTTATAGAAATATGTTTATAACAGGTTATGTATATTTTATTGATGCTTTTGAACTGCGGTGTTGGAGAAGACTCTTGAGAGTCCGTTGGACTGCAAGGAGATCCAACCAGTCCATTCTGGAGATCAACCCTGAGATTTCTTTGGAAGGAATGATGCTAAAGCTGAAACTCCAGTACTTTGGCCACCTGATGCGAAGAGTTGACTCATTGGAAAAGACTCTGATGCTGGGAGGGATTGGGGGCAGGTAAAGGGGACGACCGAGGATGAGATGGCTGGATGGCATCACCGACTCGATGGACATGAGTCTGAGTGAACTCTGGGAGTTGGTGATGAACAGGGAGGCCTGGCGTGCTGCGATTCATGGGGTCGCAAAGAGTCGGACATGACTGAGCGACTGAACTGAACTGATGTTAATAAAAGTGTTTCCTCTGATTACATAAAAGTACAGGTTCTTTGTTAAAAATTCAAAAGACATAAATAATGGAAAAACTCTTAGAGAAACTCTTAGAGAAAATGACTGACAACATTTTAATGTGTATCTTTCCATTCTTAGCATTTTTTAAAAGTTAAAATTGGGATCATAGTACAGATATTTGTAATCCATTTTTAATTTAAATTTTGTTACAACATTTTCTATTCAATATTTCTTTGAGATTTCATTGTTTTAAGTATATTTTAAAGATCAATCATCCTATATATCTATTTTTTAAGGAAAATCTAATATAAATGATAGCTAGATTCTAAGATAATTTATTAAACAGAGGTCTCGTTAACGAATTAAAAAGTAAAGAAAGGCACAATAATTGACATAAAGAGAATTTTCTCTTTATTTTTTAAGATTATTATTAAAAATATTCCATATTTCTGAGTCCATCATGAGTGTCAAGGATGAAGAGAATAAAATAATCAAGTCTAATTGGTTTATTTTTACAAAAAGCAGTCATTTGCTCTCCTTTGCAGATTTAAACCCAAGGGCATTTTTTTAAACTAATTAGTAGACCGGGAAAAAAATTTGAGAAGCCCATATTTACTAAGCTGTCAATTAGTTGTACTTCCTTAGAAACATAAACTCCTTGAGGGGCGAAAATAATAATCTTTGTTGTTATAATAGTAAGTTTTAGATGAGACGTTCAATGAAATCACAGTTTGGATCAATAATTAATTAGAGGAGTTGAGATAAGAAATAAAACCTTTGTACTCATAAAATTTTTTTTATTTACACTTTCATGTTTGTTAGGTATTGGTACTATAAAAAAGTACCATAAACTGGGCTTATGCATGTGCATGTGTTGGTCATTCAGTCATGTCTGACTCTGGGCAACCCGATGGACTGTAGCCCATCAGGTTCCTCTGTCCAGAGAATGCATCAGGCAAGAATACTGGAGTGGAATGTCATGCCCTTCTCCAGGGGATCTTCCTGACCCACGGATCAAACCTGGGTCTCCTGCATTGCAGCAGATTCTTTACCATCTAAGCCACCTAGGAAGCCTCATGAACAACAAAAATTTATTTCCCACAGTTCTGGAGACTGTAATTCTAAGATCAGGGTGCCAGCATGGTCAGTTTCTGGTGAGGTCCGTCTTCTGGGTTGCACAGGACATCCTTCTCATTGTATCCTCACAGGGCAGAGAACAGAGAGAGGATGCAAGCTTTCTTGTGACTCTTACAAGAGCACTTATCCCACATCCCATTCATGAGGACTTAACTCTCCCATCCAATCCTAATTACCTCCAAAGGCCCCACTTTCTAATACAGTCAGTTGCAGGGTACGGTTTTGACATGAATGAGGTGGTAAGGAAATGGACACATAGTCCATAACAGATGTAGCTGAGAAACTTTCATTTTTACATACACAGAACTTTAGAAGAGTGAAAGTCGCTTAGTCGTGTCTAACTGTTTGTGACCCCATGGGCTGACTATACAGTCCATGAAATTTTCCAGGCTAGAATACAGGAGTGAGTAGCTGTTAACCTTTAGGGGATCTTCCCAGCCCCTGGATTGAACCCAGGTCTCTTGCATTGCAGGCGGATTCTTTACCAGCTGAGCCACAAGGGAAGACCTTTAGGAAATAAGATGGTTAAAGAACTTTGCAAGGTGTATTTTTAGTCAGCTACTTAATGGGCTTCAATGGCTTTTTTTTTTGGCCACTCACTGAGGCATGCAAGATCTTAGTTTCCCAACTAGGGCTCAGACCTATGCCCTTTCACCCATGCAGTGAAAGTATGGTGTCTTAACCACTGGACTGCCAGGGAAAACCCCCAGAGGCATATTTTTAAGAAAGATGGTTGTCAGGCTGACTTTGCAAACTTACTGGGTTAGAAGGTATGCTGCATTGTCAAATCTATAAACTTCTTGATTAGAAAGCAGTCACTTTCTTTGCAGAAAAAAAAATTTTGGTCAATTGTACTTTAAAATTATTTTCTTAGTTCCTGAAAAATCTGTTAAAGAGCTAGAGGCAGAGACAATAACTTTAGATTCCCTGGGGTATCTATTTAGGCATTGCCCACTTCTCCCTACTTTATAATTCATTATCCTATTCTTCTATCCTATTTAATCAACATCTTTATTTCACTATTCATTAGGTTTTACCTGGTCACTCATTGGGTTTTGTTAGTGATTTCCAAGCAGACAACTTTAACAGTATGTTCCTGTTGCTAAGTTGCTTCAGTTGTGTCTGACTCTGTGTGACCCCATAAACGGCAGCCCACCAGGCTCCTCCGTCCCTGGGATTCTCCAGGCAAGAATACTGGAGGGGGCTGCCATTTCCTCCTCCAGTGCATGCATGCATGCTAAGTCACTTCAGTCGTGCCCGACTCTGTAGTTAATATTTCACATAATGATAATCTGCTTTAATTACAGTTTTCAGGAGTTAATGCGTTTAAGTATATGACCACCCATGTAAAGATACTACAGTCAGAGAGAGAGTCCAAAGCCTAAAAGAATCTTGGGGTTCTTTGCAAGCTGAGCTGGTGGCAGCACAAGAAAATTTAAGTCCTCCTGAATAGGGAGGAAGATAGGTATGGATAGGAGATGTGTACTTGAGCTGTTAAAAAGTACAACTTTTTAACAAATATTCTGGGATCGCTGTGGATGTCTTAGACCTTCATAATAAAGGTTTTGGAGAACTTAGTCTCCTCTAAGTCACTCATAGGGGTTATCATTAGTCTAGATCCTCCATTTTTTTTTAACAGATAAAGACATGAGTCCCAAGGAATATTAGTGCCGTGCACAAAGCCAGATAATTTGCATGTGGCATAGCTGACACCTAACTATGTTTATTGTTTTTGTTTGCCCATCTTGAATCAACAGGGAGAATTTCACTCATTGAAGCGGTGTCATTTTATTGACAATTTAATAATTGTCTCACTTGCTGTGAGTCTTTGCTCTGTGGCACTTTTGCCCATGCAATATTGCCAAATCCAGTTAAAGTCTGTTCTTATTAATAAAGTCTCACTGTGTTCTCTCCTTCACTGTTTTCTCTCAGGGACCAGAGTGTTCCACTTCAGAATGATTTCTCTCACATTACCTTTGCACAAATGCCATCTCAGTTCAGTTCAGTCCCTCAGTAGTGTCCCAACTCTTTGCGACCCCATAGACTGCAGCACACCAGGTTTCCCTGTCCATCAGCAACTATTGGAGCTTGCTCAAACCCATGTCCATTGAGTCAGTAATGGCCATCCAACCAGCTCATCCTCTGTCATTCCCTTCTGGCTTCAGTCTTCCCCAGCATCATTAGTCAGTTCTTTGCTCAGGTGGCCAAAGTACTAGAGCTTCAGATTTAGCATCAGCCCTTTCCAATGAATATCAGGACTGATTTCCTTTAGGATTGACTGGTTGGATCTTCTTGCAATCCAAGGGACTCTCAAGGGTCTTTTCCAACACCACAGTTAAAAAGCATCAATTCTTCATCACTCTGCTTTCTTTATCGTCCAACTCTCAATATCCATATGTGACTACTAGAAAAACCATAGCTTTGACTAGACGGACCTTTGTTGGCAAAGTAATGTCTCTGCTTTTTAATATGCTATCTAGGTTTGTCATAGCTTTTCTTCCAAGGAGCAAGTGTTTTTTAACTCAAGGCTGCAGTCACCATCTGCAATGATTTTGATTTTGGAGCCCAAGAAAATAGTCTTCCACTGTTTCCAGTGATGTTGCTGCAGTTTTATAGTTATCAGCTTGTTAGATAACTCAATGATTATCATAGGTCCTGTCTAGGATAAAAATGTTAGTTTATAATCTAGAAATAAATTTAGTTGGGAAATGATAATGTATGTGATAGGTCTAGCAAAAAACACAATGTAGATAGCTCATTAGTTTCTTAATTGAGTCAAAATATTCCATAAAAGTGATGAAAAATATACTTAAATAAGTCATTAAGTTTGTCTGCCTTATAGGACTTTTGCATAGAGTCAGAGGTTAAGGGCCAGTATTTTTTTTTAAGGGCCAGTATTCTTTAAGAAGTAAAGTATTCTTTAATTTCAGTTGCTAAACAGAAGTCTTAACTGCTAGCATGATCTTCTTTGATCTTATTTAGGTCAGAGTTCAAATTTAACAGCATTACTCCTGTAACATTCAAGCCAAGATGTTAGCATTATAGAGATAACAATATTATTTTGTTCTGGAAATACCCGGAGACTTACTTTCGAGAAGGAAAAACTAATGCTTATATTTAAAGTTTCTAAGGATATGGGAATATTTGTTAAAACAAAAAATAGACATCACTGTAAGTTTTCTTAGATAGCTTTTAAAGGAGACCTAAACCCAAAATTTGAGTGAAAATTATTATTCAAATAGTTAAGAAGAGGTGGCAGGAATACACGGAAGAACTGTACAAAAAAGATGTTCATGACCCAGATAATCATGATGATGTGATCACTAGTCTAGAGCCAGACATCTTGGAATGTGAAGTCAAGTGGGCCTTAGAAAGCATAACTACAAACAAAGCTAGTGGAGGTGATGGAATTCAGTTGAGTATTTCAAATCCTGAAAGATGATGCTGTGAAAGTGTTGCGCTCAATATGCCAGCACATTTGGAAAACTCAGCAGTGGCCACAGGACTGGAAAAGGTCAGTTTTCATTCCAATTCCAAAGAAAGGCAATGCCAGAGAATGCTCAAACTACCGCACAATTGCACTCATCTCACATGCTAGTAAAGTAATGCTCAAAATTCTCCAAGCCAGGCTTCAGCAANCTGAAGCTGAAACTCCCCAATACTTTGGCCACCTCAAGCGAAGAGTTTGCTCACTGGAAAAGACTGATGCTGGGAGGGATTGGGGGCAGGAGGAGAAGGGGACGACCGAGGATGAGATGGCTGGATGGCATTACGGACTCGATGGATGCGAGTCTGAGTGAACTCCAGGAGATGGTGATGAACAAGGAGGCCTGGCATGCTACAATTCATGGGGTCACAAAGAGTCGGACACGACTGAGCGACTGAACTGAACTGAATTATCAGAAATAAGCAAAATATTATATTTTTGTTATAACTCAACTCAGGCAGTGTTTTTGTTGCCAGTGAACTTAAGGTTCTTCCTGCATCATGGAAAATATTCAGAGACAAAGTTAATGGGTTAAAAACGAGACTGACTTAGAGAAAAACACACTTGACAGACTTATAGACAGCTAGTACAGCCACAAAATTAGAAGATGCTTACCCCTTGGCAGGAAAGCTATGACGAACCTACACAGTATATTAAAAAGCAGAGACATTACTTCGTTGACAAAGGTATGTACTGTCAAAGCTATGGTTTTCTCAGTAGTCATGTATGGTTGTGAAAATTAGACCGTCAAGAAGGCTGAGCACCAAAGAATTGATGCTTCTGAATTGTGGTGCTGGAGAAGACTCTTGAGAGTCCCTTGGACTGCAAGGAATTCAACCCAGTCTATCCTAAAGGACATCAACCCTGAATATTGATTGGAAGGATGCTGAAGGATGCTGATGCTGAAACCTCAATACTTTGGACACCTGATGTGAACAGCTAGTTCATTAGAAAAGACCCTGATGCTAGAAAAGACTAAAAGCAAAAAAGTAAGTAAAAGTCGCTCAGTCATGTCTGACTCTTTGTGACTATCCATGGAATTTTCCGGGCCAGAATACTGGAGTGAGTAGTCTTTCCCTTCTCTAGGGGATCTTCCCAACTCAGGGATGGAACCCATGTCTCCTGCATTGCTGGCAGATCTTTACTGGCTGAGCCACAAGGGAAGCCCAGGAATACTGGAGTGGGTAGCTTATCCCTTCTCCAGCAGATCTTCCCAGCCCAGGAGTTGAACCAGGGTCTCTTAGCTGGATTCTTTACCAGCTAAGCTATGAGGGAAGCAAAAGATGAGATGCTTAAAGAGCATCACTGACTCAATGGACGTAAATCTGAGCGAACTCCAAGAGATAGTGAAGAACAGGGGACCCTGGCTTGCTACAGTCCATAAAGTTGCAAGGAGTCAGACGTGACTTAGTTACTGAACAACAGCACCACTCCACAGAGTATGGGCCGTCTCAGAAGGTGAGAGAGCCTTGAAATATGGTGTGGTTATTTTTTATGGGCTGGGTAATTTCATAGGATAATGAGTGGGAGGATTATCCCAATTAATTTGGGGAAGGGGCAGCAGCTTCAAGATTAAGCCACCACCTACTACTTGACCTTTTATGGTTAGCTTCAGAACTGTCATGGGGCTGGTGGGCGCATCATTTAGATACTAAGGTATTACAGGGAGTATATGATGAGGTTCAATCTTCTGCCATCTTGGACCTAGTTGGTTCTAACTAGTTTTTGTCATGTCCAGGCTATATCATTGTTTTAAAGGTTGTTCCCTTCCCCCTCCCTTTTGTTTCATTTGTACTTTAGATGCCTCTCAAATGGTCACATCTGTGCATTTCCTAAAATGTTAAAATATATAGAATTTGATTGGCAATCTATACTGAATATACAAACTACTGTCTTCCTGGTGCTGTTGGTTTTTTGGTCTGGATCACTGAGTTATCCGCCTTTCTGCTTCTTCCAACCACAAATATTTGTGAATATTAGGACACTCAGTTTCAACAAACACATGCTTTTAATTCAATTTAAACATTTCTGTACAGCCTTTTTTTTTTTTTTTTTAATTGTGTTGCAGTGGTATTTGGTATTTGCAGAGTAAATTAGAAGTAAGAAAGAAAAGTGAACAATTGATTTTCATTTGGATTGCTTTTTGGTAAACTGTTTTGGGTAACTTTTACAGAACTCACATGTTATTTCCTGTGTAATGTTCTGGATATATTCAGATGCTGAACTATTTATCTCCATTATATTTGTATGTGAAAGGGTTTTCTCTAAGTTCTTGTTCTTAATATTGGGGCCGTTATTTTTCTTACAGGTTAAGTTATAGTACAAACAAAATAGTAAAATCATTATAGAAATGAGGTTATGAGTTCTTGATCAGTAATATAAGTCTTGAAGATCAAGACAAGTAGGTGATTTAGTATTTAAATTACAAGTTTCTTTTCCAAGCACACAAGATTTAACATTGAACACAATAAATTGATGGTGTGACTCTTTTATACAGACTTTGGAGAGTTGCCGCTTTGTGAGATCAGATATTCTTTATTGCCATGGACTAATGAAACAGATGTCAGATGGCTAATTGCAGTTGGAGAGAAGCTACTGACAAAAGAGATAGATCAAGAACTTGGCCTTGCTATTTGAGTATCATGAAGTTTCATTATTTATCTTTTCTTATTCATTATCTTCATTCTTGGGACTGTTTGGAGCCATCAGTTGTAAAGCTGTCACTATTAATGAATATATTGATGGCATTGCACAGAGGCTTCTTGAAGGGTTAAAATATATACATATCTTATATATTTCATTGAAATTCTGAATGGAGACTTAAATAGATGTAACAAAATCCTGTAAGAAATCATATTAAATATTCTTGGTTTCTTTGTTGTTTTCATAAAGTAATATAGCTACTGTTTGCTTTGCACCTATTTGCCATGGCTTTTGCTTACACAGATTTACAATGTGTTATGTATGGGTTGCTGAATAGACACGGGTGTTCTTATGCACAGAATAGCATGGATAAGAAATACCTAAGAGATAGCACTTGGTAATATTGTACTTCGAACACTTTATATGTGTTCAACAATCTTCATAAATTACGAGTCACCCTGGTATGTTATAAAGAGCTTATTAAGTCAGGAAGAAACTTCCAAATGCAGGCTATACCATATACTACTCAGAAGAACTTTTGAGCAAGTCATTGGTATCTCTGAACCTTAATTTCCTCCTCTCCAAAATGGGATTGAAAGCAGTGATATCTACACTCATAGGCAATAAATATGTTTACCACGTAAAGCACCAGATACATCAGAGAATAAATCTGATATAGTCCCAGAGCTTGTCTTTCCTTTCCTTAATTCAAGCTGGATGTCTGACTGTGGCCTACCACTGGTTGCAAATTATCTTTTCTTGAGTAATTGTTATTTATCTTTGGATTTTTATCCTTGAAATTTTTTCCCCTTTCTGTTCTTTTGATAATAATATGCTCTTTCTTGTATTAAATAATGCTAATAGTACATGGTAGTGGTTTTTAAACCTTGTTCTTGGCAAAACAAGTTTGTCAGCAAAACATGGTGTTATTTTTAAACTGACATGAAATCTAAGGTCTTGGGAATCCCTTTTTTTGTTTAAATACTGTTTGGCCTAACTTTCTAACAAATAAGGACTTTGTCTAACTAAGGACAGTATCCAGGACAGTTAGATGTCCTTAGCCATTGTTCTACCTCGATCCACTGATGAATAAAGTTAACATGTTTAGTTCAGTTTGCAACCAAGTAAACTGCTATATGGCTTTCCTGCTGGCTCATTGATAAAGAATCTGCTAATAATGTAGGAGACGCAGGTTCGATCCCTAGGTCGAGAAGGTCCCTGGAGAAGGAAATGACAACCTGGCACCTCACTCCAGTGTTCTTGCCTGGGAAATCCTATGAACAGAGGAACCACGTGGGCTACAATTCTTGTGGTCGCAAAAGCGTGGGACAGGACTTAACAGTTAAACAGTAACAACAGATTGCTATATGTAAGTAAACTAGACTGTAAGTTAGTATGCAGTTTCATCCAACCAGATATACATTTATTTCTCTTTAATTTTCAGGAACTGTAATACAATAAGAAATAAATGGATACATTTTAATTCTATGTTAAGAACTCAGTTCATTGTTAGGATCTTTCAGTGCTTGTATGTTATTATGTTAGTTAATATCACACCAGCAAAACATAGGTTGTGATTCAATTAAAATTTCTAGTTGGTAAAATTCTAGATGAGGCATAGATTATTATAGAATAGAGATCCAGAAGTGATTAAAGACTTCATAAGGACTAGAGAGGTTGGCAGTATAGCTGGGAAACTAAGGAAAAAGAAAATCCTTTTTTAAAAAATGAGGAGCTGCTTAAAGTTGAAATTTTGAATTGTATTATAACATAGTCTACCGTTGTGTAGATTGATACACCAGCTTGCTTCATTAAAATGTTAGCTACTTTATAACTGATACTTAACTCATAATGCACATCATTAGCCTAATTACCAGGCTAATGACATAATGGAGTAAATGCTCAAAATAGCTTCTCTGTCCATGGGATTCTCCAGGCTAGAATACTGGAGTGGGTTACCATACCCTCTTTTCAGGGGATCTTTCTGACCCAGGAATCGAACATGCCTTTTACATTCCCTGTACTAGCACACAGGTTCTTCACCACTAGCACCACCTCAGAAGCTCATGTATTTTTAAGAATGATGCATTATAGCTCAACATTACGCGCGTGTGTGTGTATATATATATATATATATATTTCCCCCCACATCTTTTAAGTAAATGTTTTTCGAGATGATCCTTAGCTCAGGATTATCGTGAAACCTTGAAGTCAGTGCACAGTCGTATTTCTAATGCTTTTATATTTTATTAGCATTTCTGTTTCAAATAGTAATTGAGAAATTTGTCTGCTAGGACAGTGACTGATTTAAAATTTCTCTTTATTGATTTTTTTATGATTATAGAATTAATACATGTAGCACAGAATTGTATAACTTAGTTAACTACTGCAAAATCTTATTTTGAATAATACTGAATTAACTAGTGTGAAGAGACTGCAGATTATACTTCAGATTTAAAAAACTATATGTAAATATTTCTGTTTTTATACAAGTATAATCACATAACGAATATTTTAAAATAATTATTTCTGTATTTGTAATCTTGATTACTAAAACCATATGACTCTAGACATGCATATGTGTGTATATGGTGTGGTTCAGTTCAGTTCAGTTCAGTCGCTCAGTCGTGTCCAACTCTCTGCGACCCCATGAATTACAGCACGCCAGGCCTCCCTATTCATCACCATCTCTCGGAGTTCACTCAGACTCACGTCCATCAAGTCCGTGATGCCATCCAGCCATCTCATCCTCGGTCATCGCCTTCTCCTCCTGCCCCCAATCCTTCCCAGCATCAGAGTCTTTTCCAGTGAGTCAACTCTTCGCATGAGGTGGCCAAAAGTACTGGAGTTTCAGTGGTATATGCACTTGAAATACATCATTCCACCCAAATATAACACCTTCAGTTCAGTTCAGTTAGTCAGTCATGTCCATCTCTGCAACCCCATGGACTGCAGCATGCCAGGCCTCCTTGTCATCACCAGCTCCCACAGTTTATTCAAACTCGTGTCCATTGAGTCAGTGATGCCATCCAACCATCTCATCCTCTTATCATCCTCTTCTCTTTCCTTCAGTCTTTCCCAGCATCAGGGTCTTTTCAAATGAGTTAGCTCTTCGCATGAGATGGCCAAAGTATTGGAGTTTCATCTGCAACATCAGTCTTTCCAATGAACATTCAGGACTGATCTCCTTGGATGGACTAGTTGGATCTCCTTGCACTCAGAGGGACTCTCAAGAGTCNTCTTTTCACAGCTATTTGTAAGGCCTCCCCAGACAGCCATTTTGCATTTCTTTTCCATGGGGATGGTCTTGATCCCTGTCTCCGTCCATCGTTGATCAGGCACTCTATCTATCAGATCTAGGCCCTTAAATCTATTTCTCACTTCCACTGTATAATCATAATGGATTTGCTTTAGGTCATACCTGAATAAAAAATCTAAGAAATATATGTATATACACACAAAAGTTTATAAGATCAAGTGAGCTTGTCTGTTCAGCTCAGTTTTATAGTTGTCAGGATATGACATACTTTTTTTAAAATCCCATTTTATATTAATTTATAATAATTACTTCCCCATGGATGGAATACTGGAGTGAGTAGCCTTTTCCTTCTCCAGATCTTCCCAACCCAGGGATGTAACCCAGGTCTCCTGTATTGCAGGTGGATTCTTTCCCAACTGAGCTGCAAGGGAAGACCATAACAATTCCTTCACACTTAAATGGTAAATGCGTTAACTTTTACTTAACATCTAAGTTTTAGTGAATAAATGATTGATAAAGTAGTGATAAAGGGTCCTGTAAAGGCCATTTGAACAAACAAGAAAGCCAACAGCTTGAGGATGTTTAAAGTTATAACAAAGTAAGAACAGTTATTGGAGAAGGAAATGACATTCCACCGCGGTATTCTTGCCTGGAAAATCCTGTCGACAGAGGAGCCTGACAAAATACAGTCCATGGGGTCGTGAAGATTTGGACATGACTGAGCAAACACACACACTCAACACAAGACAGTTATAAAAACCCATTGTATTAACTTTACTCACTTCTTTTAGATTGTGAGTCTACAAGTTACTTTTTTCCCAAGTATAGTAAGTGTTTTTCAGGATTAAGAAATCAACTAGGAGAAATAAGTTATTGGCAAGAAAAATAATTATAATAGAAACTTTAAAAAGGGGAACCCAAAGTAAATACATTAAAACTTGGTCACTGTTGTTAGGAAGTATAAGTAAAAGTAGCTTCCTTCTACCAGGCCTGTGTAGAGAAGGAAGGATGAAGTGCCTGCCCTGAAAAATTGTAAAGTTATAGAGGTATTGTAAAGTAAAATAAAGTAAAATTTAAAAAAGAAGGTCGGGTAGGAGAGAGCCTGCAGCAAAGCTAGCAAACCGGTGCAACAGCAGAAGACCTCAAATCCATTCTAAAATGGATCAGGTGCTGTGGTGTTCCATATAGAAAGGATGAAGAGCTTAAGAGATGAATCCTCGAAACTAAGATCTGAGTAACTAAAGTTCACAGCCTTCATATTCTGAACTAGAATCTTACTAGCTAGCACTATCCGTCCGTGCCTGGAGAATCCCATGGACAGAGGGGCCTAGCGGGCTACAGTCCATAGGGTTGCACAGAGTCAGACACAACTGAAATGATTAGCAGCACATCCATCCTACATCCCTGTCCCATTTTTTTTCTGTGTCTATTCCACATATTCACTTTGCATTTTAGTTTTCAGTGGACCTCACTTCCAGTTTCATGACATCATGAGGGAACTTCTTGCTTCTTCCTCCCTCTTACATGAAATTAATTACAAACTTAATTTACATCCACTTCCATCATACCATTTTTCTTTGTATCTCAGAGGATAAAGCGTTCTTCTCTCTGCCCAAATTTAATTCTACTTCCTGTGCTGTATATATTGCCCCATCTCACTGCAGCCTTTCCTTTATACCCAGTGTTCTTTTTAGGATATTTTTTAAACATTCAAGTTTCTCCTGTGTTAGAGAAAAAATTTTCATGCCTAAATCTCTCCGTAGTTAAGTATCTTGTAAGACTAGGGAAGAGATAGTTCCCACTTCACAGTGAACTATAGTTGCTACCACATATGTTGTGCAGTCACTCCTAGACTAAAATTTTTTCTCCTTAAATTGATCGCAGAACTCTTAATTACAAAATTTAAAATTCATTTTCAATCCATTATTTGAAAGTTTAATATTCCTTTTCAAAATGATTTTCTTTCTTAATTTCTCTGACACTGCTCCCTTCTGTTTTGTTTTGTTTTTTCTTTCCAGCTTTCTGATCCCTACTTGGCACTTGTGGAATTCCTTTTCCTAAGCTACTATTCTGAGAAATAGACTTCTGCGTCTGTCTAGCCTATCTTGAGTCTCTCTCCTGAGAACCTCCCTTTTAATTTTAATTTGCATTTCCTGTTGCTTACTAGGAGTTTTTACTTCAGTGTCCCATAGGTATTTGCAGTTTAACACATCTAATATTTCCCACTTTGTTATCAACCTGTATTTCGGGTTCCCTATCATGGTGAGTGATGTTTCATCCAGCCAGTAAAGTGGGAAACCTGCCCTCACCTTCAGTTCTTCCTTCTCTCTCTTTAACTCTAGCCAGTCCAGCACGAAAAATAATGGTTGACATTTATTGTGTTAATGATTGTGTGCTCAGTACATTCAAGACACTGCAACAAGTACTTGTTAATATTATCTCAGTCTTCACAGGAGCACTAAAGAGAGGAATTTTTAACCTTACTTTAAAGATGGGAATTAGATTTTCAAGGAGGCTAAAGTAGTCCTATAAATATTAGAGCCAGGTTTAACCCCCCCCACCTCCACCCCGTGGAAGGAGAGTTAGTTTTCCAAGTTCTTCTGTCTCACCATGATAAACTATTAACCATTTCCTGCATTCTCTATGTGTTGACCCTGCACATATTGTTATTTGTTTAGAATGCTGGATTCATCATAGTCANACCTCCACCCCGTGGAAGGAGAGTTAGTTTTCCAAGTTCTTCTGTCTCACCATGATAAACTATTAACCATTTCCTGCATTGTCTATGTGTTGCCCCTGCACATATTGTTATTTGTTTAGAATGCTGGATTCATCATAGTCAATTTTAGCTGAGGTGCTGACTGTTCTTTAAATTAAAATCTCTCCCCTTCTACAAACCAAACAGAGCTTCTAAGTAATGCTGTCTGCAGAACTTTAACTCTTAGCGTACTGTGTCAATAGACACATCCTTGTCTCCCATTTATATTGCCTGGTATAAAGAACTCATTCTATAAATTTTGGTGAAGTTTAATGGAAAGAGAAGAAAATTATAAAATAAAGAACTTTAATCAAAACAGAATGATAGTGGCACAGAACACAGAAATACAAATCAATGGAGCAGGATAGAAACCGCAGAGGTAAAGCCGTGCATGTTTGGTCATTGAGTCCATGACAGGCGGCGAGAATATACAGTGGAGGAAAACAGTGTGTTCAATAAATAGTGCTGGGATAACTGGACAGATACATATAAAAGAATGAAATTAGAACATCTCTACCACCATATACAAAAATAAACTCAATGAATTAAAGACCTAAATAGTAAGACTGGGTGCTATAAAACTCTTAGGGGAAAACATAGGCAGAACACTCTGACATAAATCGCAGTAAGATCTTTTTTGATCCACTTCCAAGAATAATGAACAAATGGGACCTAATTAAAAGCTTTTGCACAGCAAAGGAAACCATAAAGGAAATGAAAAGAAAACCCACAGAATAGAAGAAAATATTTGCAAACAAAGCAACCAAAAAGAGATTAATCTCAAAATATATAAATGGTCCATGTATCTCAGTATCCCCCCTGCAAAAAAAAAAAAATCAAAAAGTGGACAGAAAATCCAACTAGGCATTTTTCTAAAGAACACAAACAGCTGGTCAAAAGCATATGAAAAGATGCTCAACATCACTAATTACTAGAGAAATGCAAATCAAAACTACCGTGAGGTATCACCTTGTATTAGTTAGAATGGCCATAGTCAAAAAATCAACAAACAGTGAATGTTGTGGGTGGTGTCCAGAAAAGGGAACCCTTCTACACTGTTGGTAGGAATATAAGTTGGTGCAGCTAATATGGAAAATACTATGGAGGTTTCTTTAAAAACTAAAAATAGAGCTACCATATGATCCAGCAGTCCCATTCCTGGACATAAATCTAGAGAAAACCATAATTCAAAAAGATACATGCCCCACCATGTTCCTTGTAGCACTATTTAAATAATCAGGACATGGAAGCAAACTAAATGTCCATTGACAGAGGAATGGATAAAGAAGATGTGGTAAGTATATATTACTCAGCCATTAAAAAGAATGAAATAGTGCCATTTGCAGTGACATGGATAGACCTAGACACCATCATACCAAGTGAAGTAAGTCAGATGGAGAAAGACAAATATATGATGTCGCTTATATGTGAAACATAAGCACACAGTACAAATGAACCTATTTACAAAAGAGAGATTGAGTCACAGATATAGGAAACAAATACAGTTACCAAGGGGGAGAGGGGGCAGGAGGGATAAATTGGGAGATTGGGACTGACATGCACGTGCTTGCTATGCTAAGTAGATTCAGTTGTGTCTGACTCTGCAACCCCATGGACTGTAGCCCTCCAAGCTCCTCTGTCCATGGGATTCTCCAGGCAAGAATACTGTAGTGGGTTGCCATGCCCTCCTCCAGGGATTGAACTGCTGTCTTATCTCTCCTACATTAGCAGGCAGGTTCTTTACCACTAGCGCCACCTGGCACATATACACACTACTATAAGAACCTACTGTATAGCACAGGAGACTCTTCAATACTCTTTAATGACCTATAGGAATAGAATCTAAAAGAGTGGATATATGTGTATAAATATATAACTGACTCACTTTGATGTACTGCAGAAACTAACACAGCATTGTAAATCAACGCTACTCCAATTTAAAAAATAATTTAAAAAGTGAAGAAGAAATAAAGACTTTTCTCCAACAACAGAAAACGGAACTTTAGAGTATAAATGGTGAATGTAATATATATTGTTTTTTCCTTAATGAGAGACAGCATTTCCTCAGGGAGGAAAGCTTTCTCTTTGAAATTCTAACCCTTATTTCTTAAATAACACTGGTAGAGTTAATTGGAATACTGACAGTTTCATCTTCTTCAGCAATTTTTGCAAGTAATTTGTTGTATCATTTTCTGTTTCTGAAAGAAACATAAGAGAGATGCTTTGCAAGTGATTGAAATGTGGTGAGGTTATTTTCTTTCAGATTTGGGGCTTGGGTTAAGAATTTCTGATTCCAGGTAACTGATAGTTACTCCAGTCAGGCTCATACAGCTTAAAATTCTTTCGGCATTAGAGATGTCTTGGCTAGGGAGAGAATGAGCAGTAAAAGGCAGCTCAGACGTGTGAAGAAGGAAAAGATTAGTATCAACTAGTCATCCTGTCTCCTACTGAATCAGTCAGACACACAGACAAATAGCCCGTTGGTTGTTAATGTAAGATTTTCCTATAATTTCTTACTGGCAAGTAGAGAGCTTTCTGCTCAGAGCAAAATCAGTTGGCAGTGATGTTACTGTATTGAAAGAGTTCTGTCATAAGAAGTGTGTTTGAAATGTGGAATATATGTGAGAGAAAAGAAATATAGGAATTAATATGGTATATGAATGAAGACTTCAAGAAAGTGAAGACCACTGTGTCGTATTGGCTCAGACAGTAAAGAATCCACCCGCAGTGAGGGAGACCTGGGCTTGATCCCTGGGTTGGAAAGGTCCCTTAGAGGAAGGCATGGCCACCCGCTCCACTCTTCTTACCTAGAGCATCCCCATGGACAGAGGAGCCTGGCAGGCCCCAGTCCATGGGACCACAAAGAGTTGGACACGACTAAGTGACTAAGCACAGCACTGTGTAGTACAGAGATTCAGTTAGGAGTCAACCAGACCATGATTAGAGGAAAAGCAATAAATACGAAACATGAAAAAAGAGCTGCCAATCTGTTTGGTCTCTCTCTGAAATAAACAAAGGTAATTTATTTGAGACTTATGGTAGTGGCTTATTCAATGCTTTAATTTGTAGTTCAAAAGTAAGATTGCTGCTACTGCTAAGTCGCTTCAGTCGTGTCCGACCCTGTGCGACCCCATAGACGGCAGCCCACCAATTGCCAGAATCATTGAATTAATTTGAATCTTAAATTTGAAATATATTCCATTCCTGAATAAATGAAAATAATTAAGGTATAGTTCTTTCATGATTTAGTCACTTTACAAGTTTGTTAGATATCAATATAACTATATTGCTAGAAAGCGCATTTCCAGACTACAAAATCTAGATCTAAATAGTGGAAGTCTTGAGTTCCCTTGTGAATTACTATAAAGGCAGAAGTGATTATGAACTTTTTGGAAGAAGGTAATACCAAGCGGAAACGCACACAAACACAGACCTGTAGTTCTTCGGTCTCTTTGTTCCTCCACCTCTTGAGTCTCCTTGTATGTTCCTGTTCCTCTGTTTTGATTTGGGTTGGGTCTAGATTTAGGTGTTTTACTTAGAAGCAGGAATTGAAGTAGAAGATAAAAGAATTTTTCAAAATCTCATCTATAGCTTTCTTTTCCATAGTAGATAGTGGCTAACATTTATTGATTATTTGGTATGTGCCAGATACCTGATTCTCATAACTTTATATAAGAGTAGACTTTCTTTTTATTTCCATTTTGGGAAATTGAGGCTGACTGGTCAAATTATGGCTTCATACCCCTTGAAAGTGCCAAAGCTGGCCCTCAAAACTGTCTCTCAAAGACTCTTAGCCACTAATAGGATTCACATGAGTACCTTTTTGTAGGATTCTTTATTATTAGAAAGGAATTCTTTAGAACCAAAGCAAGATAGTACCTTTTTATAACTAATCTTTTAGGATATAGAAAGAGTTGTATTAGGAGCTTTGCTTTGTAACCTTTTTTTTTTCTAGTATTTTTTCTTATTAAATGTTTCCCATTTATTTCCATTTTGATTTCAGAAATGTATTGCGGTGGAATAGCACTATATCTCAGCATAATAAAATCCACAGTTGGGAATTCTAACATTTACTTTAGGAAACATCCTGGTTTTGTCATTGAGGTCTCTGTGTATTTCTGTATTTATTTTTAAATGGTCAAATGAATAGTCAGGTCTTAAATTTTTGAATTAGTATGTTAAATGAAGTCACATGTTAATTTTTATTATATTGGGTTGGCCAAAAGTTTGTTCAGGTTTTTCCATAACATCTTATGGAGTATTTGACAAAGGGTTATCAAAGTACTTTCAGTTTTTTACAGGACTTCAAAGGTCACAAGTTAAGTCGTAGAAGAGAAAACCTGCCAAGGGTTCTGTATATCTTCTTCAGGGAGGAAAATCATGTGAATGTAAAAAGCAGTTTTAAACTAGAAATTCCTCAAATATTTTAAGTCCCTTGCCTGGCAGTACATTCATGAACCGCTACAGTGTTTGCAGTGGGAGCATGGTATGTCTGAGGTGGTAGAGAGAATAAGAACCACAGCTCTGGAGTATTTCTTCAATGTTATTACAATTCATTGTTTTACTGGTTTGTGAAAGCCACTGAGCATTTGAGCTTGTACATCTCAGTAAAATTCAATTATGTCAGCATTGTAGTTATTATAATTTCCTAATGTCTAATAAGCTGTACTTTAGAGATTTTTCGATTTTTATTGGAATGTGGGGTCTCAGACTAGTAAAAGAGAACAATAAAGTCTTGAAATTCTATTCCATGATTAACTTTGTTGGTGTGAATTTAAATATTCTCAGGTCAGTGATAGGTTTTGTTTTTACAATGAATGAGAATGTTGACAGTTAAAATTAGATTTCTGTTCACTAATGTTCACCAGTTTTTGTTAGAGGAATTTCTTTTTCTTAAAGGGGCAAAGTATTGAGTGTTATCTGTTTTATTTTACCAAATAGTAGGTTATACAGCTAGGTAGAATAGCCCTTATGAGCAAACGAGAAGCATCTTAAACTAGTCCCAGATGAGAAGGATTGAGTGGAGAGAGTGATAACTCCCATGGACCAGAATAGGAGGCTCTCAGAATATAAGTCTTCTGTAGTCCCAGGTGAATGCAAAGGGGCTGTTCTTTGAAAAGTGTAAAGTCTTTAGTCTTTACTCCTGATTTTACTGGACTGGAATCATTATAATAAGGTGCTCTTCAGATGTTAATTTTTTATCTAAATACTTCCCTGGCTTTGATCTGTGATTAAAGAGGACAAGGGGCATGGTAACCCTCTCAGTCCAGGGCCCTTATTATTTAATACTTAACAATTTGACATTCTTACTACTACTAGTACAGCTCCCTCTATGTCCTCGATTTGGATTGTTCCACTGAGAAGATTCTTTTCTGCCTCTGACACCATTTGGACACTACCTTCTATTCTTCTTAGCATGTCTCATCCTTATTAGGATAAGCAGAGTATTATTGCAATAGAGTTAGTGTAAAGAATGTTAAGAAAATGTAGTAAAATAAGTAAAATTGCTCCACGATCAAGGGAACAAATGTCATGGAAAGTGTGCACATGAGCTAGCTGGCCCTCATAGTAATCATAAAACAGTGTCTTTCCTGACACTGGGAACCCACTGAAAGCCACCTAAATTAAGTAACCGATTAAGTTGAAAATTGTAATGTTTATAATAGACATAATCTGTTAATGATTTACATATGGACAAGTGCTGTTTTTAGTGCTCAGAGAAAAAAGTAGAGTTTCATGTAATCTAAAGAAAACATGGTACAAGCAGGACAAATACTGAAAAAAATATGTATTTTAAATTAACAGTAAGAAGAGAGTGGGTAAACCAATGCTAATTTAAATGAAAAGGTATGCTTGTAATATATTAGTAACAAGATTTATATTTTAGAATTAGGTGATGGTACACACATGTGACTGAAGCACAGTAAAGAAGTTACAGGGATCAGACAGCATTTTACTCCAATTAATGAAATTGAAAAATTATATTTGTTAACAAGACAGTTTTTGACAGAGAGCTTAAATCTTTACTAATCCTGCAGCTGTCTAATATTCTTTTTTAACTTGTGTATTAATACATAAACANGAAGTTACAGGGATCAGACAGCATTTTACTCCAATTAATGAAATTGAAAAATTATATTTGTTAACAAGACAGTTTTTGACAGAGAGCTTAAATCTTTACTAATCCTGCAGCTGTCTAATATTCTTTTTTAACTTGTGTATTAATACATAAACAGTGTTGGGGAAACGTGTTTCCAGGTTATAAGCATTTTCAGTAAAAACTGATGGTGTCTTTGTTACACCAAATTACATTTTCCTTTTTTCATCTGTTTTCTTCTCCCCCTAGGAAAATGACTGGACATTCCTTCCACATGGGCTACAGTATGGCAATTTTGAATGGCATTGTAGCTGCTCTGACAGTAGCTTGGTGCCTCATGTAAACCTGCACTGAAGCAAAGTACTGGACAAAACTTAGTCATGATTACTTTGTAATAACAGAAGAACATCACTGCCTATTCGGAAGACCAAGAAAGTTGCTGATCATTATGTCGTTCAGATACAAGTCATATCATCATCATTATGGAGGACTTTTTAAACATCATTCTAGAGCCTTGGCATTGGGAATGTATAAGTATTAAGTTTCAAGTAGTTCTTAAAAGTGTAAGATGTTTACCTCATCTTTTTACTTTTGTGTGTGTTGTCCTTATAAGTTGTAGAAAACAATTTAATGGAAATCAAACTCAGAAACCTAGATGCAGAACATCCTGTATCAAAGCCCGCTTTTCCATGTATATACTACATTTTTGCTAAGAAATACTGATAGTACTTTTGGGATAGAAATATTTCTTATTTATTCATTGTATTAGAAAAGCAAACAATGCCTACTACTTTGACATTTTATAGAAGCTACTTTTAAATCAGAATATTTAGTTTTTGATGTATAATCAATAGAAGGTGCACTTATTTTTTTAATGGGGTATGGCTCTTTGGGTTTTGTTTTTTGTTTTTTTTTTTACATATTTTCCTACTATATATTGAATTTGTATCTTTTTAAATTGTTGCATCTAGGCAAATGTAAACATTATTTTTTATCTGGTGCAAACCTAATACCTTCCATTTTTAATAAGTATTTTGTCTTTTAAGAAAAGCACATTGGCTTCACATTTAAAACTAAACTTATTTTTGACAAAAAAATAACTGAAAAAAGTTTATTTAAGGAATGATAATATTGAGGAAATTTAAAGCTATTCCCTCTTTCCATTTTCACAATGCCAAATATTTATCTTGGTGCATATATGGTTACTTCAACAGTACTGATACTATCTTGTTTTTAATAAATATAGACTTGACATTTTTATATTTAGGAATGCTTGAATTAGTTTGTTTTTAGTCTCCAAAATTTGGTTACCAATATAGAAACAGTATTTTGATATAGTGTGTGTACATGTATAATTTTTTATGTATAGTGGCCTTATTTTCCTATTTAAATGTCCTTTTGTAATTGTGTTGTTTTGTTTTTGTTCTCATTCTAATTAAGCCTTAATTGTTCCAATTCCTTTCTAAATACCTGCTTAGGAATAGTCACTTGAATTTTAGAAAGATGGACTATTTAAAATACATTTTCCCTGGCCATAGGAAAAGCTGCCTTAGGATAGCATTGTGTAGCAAAACTGCTTATTCAGGCCAAGTGGGAAATGAATATATACATTTGTTCATGTCACCTGCTAATTGTTGTCACTGAGTAAATGATTTAATAATGTTTCTAAAAGTCTTAACTTTTTTTTTCTTTTACCATTCAAAAACCTTTCATTGGAAATGCCAAATGCTGCTCTCTCTAATTTAAATTATCTAAAGTGTTTAGATTAATAGGGGAAGAGGGTGTTTTTGTAAGGCACACATATTACACACACATACACGCATCCCATGGCTTAATTATTCCTTGCAGAGTAGTGCTTCCTATCTTCTTCCCCACCCCACGAACCCTTCTCCTTCTCCCTTCCCCAGCAACCTTGGCTCTAAAGGGCTCTTCTATTGCAAAGGAATGTACAAGTAACAAAATCAGTTTTGCTTCTCTCTACCCGCAAGAACTCTCCAGCACCCTCAAATCTGGAAAACTTCTTCCTGATTTTTATGACTAAGAAAAATCTAGTAGACCCTTTACATGTAAATACCTATAAGATACTATATCTATATAATATGGATACATATAAATATTCAGTATGTATCTCTTAAGCTACTTCTGGAGCTCTGTTTCTTTTGGACTGGGACTCCTCTTTCTTGGGAAACTCCTTTCTGCAGTCTAACGTAGGATGCAAATATAAACTATCCTACTTCCCTAGCAGAGTGATTGACTGAGGATAGGTATCTAACCAAAGCTAGGCCACTCCTAGTTTCTCATCTTCCCTGGCCACAGTGATTGCAATAGGAATAAAGACATGACTTAAATTAGGCTAGTCTCTTCCCAGAATTTTTCAGGTTGAAATTAAGGTTAATTAAGCTGGGAAGATACAAACCCAGGAGATGCTGGCAACCAGGGTTTAGCCAAATTCAGTGAGACAGAAGGAAATGGCAACCCACTCCAGTGTTCTTGCCTGGAGAATCCCAGGGATGGGGGAGCCTGGTAGGCTGCCGTCTATGGGGTCACACAGAGTTGGACACGACTGAAGCGACTTAGCAGTGAGACAGAATAAGGCTGACATGGATACTGCTAAATAACATTTCCTGTAGTCCCTGATGTCCAGTGGTGACCCTGCCGTTCTTGAAATTTGGTTTATTCACAGTTTGGGGAGCTAGAAGTCCAAGAATAGGGTGCCAACATTATTGGGTTCTAGTGAAGATAGCTGTCTTACTATGTCCTCACTGGTGGGAGAGAGGCTAGCTGTCTTCCTTTAGAAAGATTCTAACCCCATAATGAGGGCTCCACTCTTACTACCAAATTACCTCCCAAAGGCCCCACCTCCTAATACCATCCTGTTGAGTTTTAGTTTCAACCAGTGAATTTGGTGGTATTCAGGGGGCACGAACGTGCAGTCCATAAAATACCAGTAGCAAAAGTAGGTTCTTTGAAAAGATAAGATAGACTTCTAGTAATAAAACAAATCTTAAAAGAGATTTTCCATGTTTGTCTGTTTTTCCATTTTTGCCTGTTTACGTGATTGTATCAGGAACTTGTTGCAAGCAACAGATACCATCTGACTAACTTAAGGAAAAGGAATTTAGTGGAAGGATATCCAGTGACTCTACTGGTAGGCAGAAATCAAAAAAGTACTGAAAGGTGAACGAGGAGGAAGCAAAGGAACTTTGTTGGTAGGAACAGTATGATCAGGATAATAAAATGAATCCTTTTGGTCACTTGTTCTTGTTCCTTGCAAGATCAGCTCAAGGTTCAGACTCTTTGGATAGATTGCCAACTGATCAAGATTTGGTCATGTGCCTCCTCTATTTAGCTTCTGTAATTTGGGATGAGCAGCCCCAAAAGATAAACATTCACTACAGCTCATTTTTGACTGTTCAGTTTCCCCACACATACCATTCCTTTCATACTTGAATTTCTAAAAGTAAAGCGTGCCTAACAGTACAGCTATTGTTTACTACATCTGAGGCCAGGACTTCAGAGTATGTTCATTTTTCTAGTTTTGGACATTCTACAAAATAGGCTCTTTTTAATCCAAATGACAGGAAAGAGAAATTTCTTAAAATACATATTGTACACGACATCAAGAAGATAGGTAGAAGTTACTGTCTTAAGATCCTGGTCACAAGACCTTCCTTTGCAGCTGTTCTTTTATCTTTGCTTTGGCCACTATCTGGGCAAATTAGGTTTCTTCCCTAAGAGTGAACAAATTTACTTCTGGCGTGTCTAATGTCTTGTTGATTCTTCGCTACCATGTATGGTAGTACAACACACCCCAGAGTATCTTAGTTTTCCCTCTATACTCTTCTCTGCTCACATCGTGTGGTAGCAACTGTATCACAAGCGTAAAACACCCCAACTAACTTAGCAGTCTTTTTTTGTTTTGTATGATTACCTGATGGCATAAAGACTCTATAATGTGGCTGTTGGAACTCTTCTGAACTAATTTCTTCTGAACTCTCATTATGTACTTAGATCTTTAAGAACAGCAGAGTTCAGAGTCGGGAACAAAGGGCAAAAACTTTGTGAGGATATCACTAGGTGTAATAGAGGCCTCTTGGTTCCTGGACCTATGTAATATAGGAATGGGAGAAGCAGCATCAAAAGTCAATTGTTGGATAAAAATACGTACTACATCTGGAGAGACCCCAACTTTAAATCTTGTGTCCCAACTGGCTCCATAACTAAATCGTCAGTAGATTATTCCAGTACTAGCTAATGGGAATTCCCTGGCAGTCCAGTGGTTAGGACTCAGACCCTTCACTTCTGGGGCCCAGGTTTGATCCCTGATCAGGGAACCAAGATCCTGCAAACAGAAACAAAACCGAGCAGCTGATAAAGAGATTAACAAAATAAGAATTAAGTACATCATCTGACCTCTTCCGTGGACAGTATTTTTGGCTAGAGCAGTGTTGTATGAGAATCCATGATAATATATAAACTATTCAGTAAATCCATAAGTAATGGTGCTGCCAGGTGTATCCAGGTGAGAAAAGCAAATCTAAGACCATAGTATGTTTACCAGTGAGGACAAAACCACTGAGATGTTACTCCTAATGCAGTTAGTTAGCTACCAGGTAACAGGGCTGACTGCCCTGCCCCCCTTCCCCTCCCCCAACATGTAACACCATGAAAGGGCGATGGGGGCGAAGATGGGGTGGGAACACGACAGTAGCCAGGACCACCTCTGAAGTCACACTTGTGTCTGTGGGTTCCATCCTTGCCATCCCACACTTTATTCTCCCATCAAACATGGCTTGACAGGAGGACACTAACAGAATATGTTATCTTGTCTACTTAATTATTTAGAGCCTCTTTCACAGGGCTTTGGTATGTGCATTAACATATCTCAGACATACTCTCATATTCTGGATCCGCTTCCCAGGCTTTTCTTAAGTTGGCACCAATTCTTTTCCAAGTCCCTGATAATCCAGCCACACTGCTAGTTCCCTCTCCATGACTTGTGTATAATCCTTATTTCCTACCACGTCTCTTCAGGCTACAGAGACAACACTGAACTGCTTGAAGTTCTGCTCTCTAGGAGGCTTTTCCTTGCCTGTTCACTGCCACCTGTGCATGGGGGGTTTCATGGCCTCCACCACCTCGTTTATGACTGGTAGGAACATAATATCTGAGGAACATAATATAATACCTGGAAGTCAAGCTTGGATTTTTTTTTCTGAATCAATCAGTTCTCCATAAGGAACTCTCATGCGGCCATGGTTTTGAGCTGAATTAAAAGAGGCAGCATGACAAGAGAACCCATATGGGGAATGAGAACGTGCAACTAATACTCAAGTAATACTTCAGAACTCAGACTAGTTCTGCTGAAGGATGGAATTCCAAAGATGTGCCCAATTCAGTAGTTCTCAAATGAGGATTAATTTTGCCTCACAGTGGCAAACTTTAGCAATTTAGTTTAAATATTTAGCAGTGTTTAGAGACATTTTTGTGAATGTTGAGCTTTAAGCCAACTTTTTCACTCCACTTTCACTTTCATCAAGAGGCTTTTTAGTTCCTCTTCACTTTCTGCCATAAGGGTGGTGTCATCTGCATATCTGAGCTTATTGATATTTCTCCCGGCAATCTTGATTCCAGCTTGTGTTTCTTCCAGTCCAGCGTTTCTCATGATGTACTCTGCATATAAATAAGCAGGGTGACAATATACAGCCTTGACGTACTCCTTTTCCTATTTGAAACCAGTCTGTTGTTCCATGTCCAGTTCTAACTGTTGCTTCCTGACCTGCAAAGAGATTTCTCAAGAGGCAGGTTAGGTGGTCTGGTATTCCCATCTCTTTCAGAATTTTCCACTTTATTGTGATCCACACAGTCAAAGGCTTTGGCATAGTCAATAAAGCAGAAATAGATGTTTTTCTGGAACTCTCTTGCTTTTTCCATGATCCAGCGGATGTTGGCAATTTGATCTCTGGTTCCTCTGCCTTTTCTAAAACCAGCTTGAACATCAGGGAATTCACGGTTCACGTATTGCTGAAGCCTCACTTGGAGAATTTTGAGCATTATTTTACTTTGGTCTACTTATTATTGAGTTAATTTTGGCTGCTTTTACTTTTCTTAAAATGTGTGTTATTCAAATTTAATATCAAAGAATTTTACAAAAAGTTTTGTTACAATTTTATCACCTCTTCTGTATTTGTTGTTATATATTCTATCTTTATTTAATGCCTTTTGGGTGGTTGTTCTTCAAATCAATTTTTTAAGGTTTTTTTCCCCATAGTGCTATTTTCTTTACAGAATCATCTTCTATATTTGTTCTATTGAGATTTTTTTTTTTTTTTAGTTCAGTAGTTCCTGATCTCAGCATCATTGCTCTATACTTCCTTCTTTCTTAAAGTGAGAAAAGTGTTAGTCACTCAATTGCATCTGACTCTGTGACTCCATGGACTGTAGCCCCCCAGGTCCCTCTGTCTAGAGGATTCTCCAGGCAAGAATACTGGAGCGGGTAGCCATTCCCTTCTTCAGGGGATCAATCTCCAGGGATCGAACTTGGGTCTCTTTCTTTGCAGGTGGATTCTTTACCGTCTGAACCACCAGGGAAGCCCAGGATTTGGCTATAGATTGCCGAACTGCCCTTCAGAGGTGCTGGGATAAGTTCCCATCAGCAAAACACAAGCTTGTTCATTCCTTCTCACCTTATTAACGTTGAGTATTAATTTCTACCATTTCAGTGGGGAGAATGTTTTCATTTACACCTTTTTGATTACAAGTAAAGTTGAAATAAGTATTTTTATATATTTAGGGGCTATATTTCTTCTTTTGTGAATTATTTACCTACATTTTTTGCCAGGTTTTCTAGTAGGCTGTACGTCTTTCTTCTAATTTGTACTTTATTTTTGTTAAGGATATTATATCTGTTAGTCATATATGTTTCACATATTTATTTTCAGTTTATTCTTTGCTTTTTTCAATGTTAATTTATTTAATGTGTAAATTCAACCTGTCATAAAGTTAAATATTTTCCAGCATTTGGTTCTTTTCTCTTTGTGTTTAGGAAAGCCATTCTCATTCCAATATCAGATAAGAAAGTGNATGTTTCACATATTTATTTTCAGTTTATTCTTTGCTTTTTTCAATGTTAATTTATTTAATGTGTAAATTCAACCTGTCATAAAGTTAAATATTTTCCAGCATTTGGTTCTTTTCTCTTTGTGTTTAGGAAAGCCATTCTCATTCCAATATCAGATAAGAAAGTGACTTATGTATTTTCTGCTTCTTTTAAGATTTTTTAAAATTTAATAAGTCAGCTGAATATGTGTGATGGGGAAAAAGTACTGGGTTGGCCAAAAAAAGTTCATTTGGGGTTTTCCAAATGCTGTTACAGAAAACCAAAAAGAACTTTTTGGCCAACCCAATAGGTATATAATTTTGATTTTGTTTTGTTTTTCCCCAAGCATTTAACAGTTGTCCCAGATTCATTTTCACATACTATTGTCATTTTCTTCATACAAATTTTAGAGTCTTTTTTTTAAAAAAAGAAACCAAATGCTAAGACTTGTAAATACTAGGATCTGTTTCAAAGCTTTTAAGACTCACTAGTTTCAATCCATCATGCCTTGATTCAAATGATTAGATCTATATAATGTGTTTTTATTTTGTAGAAATGTGAATCCATGCTATTTAGGTTTGAACGTTTCCTGACCTATCAACAACTTGGTAAAGGCACAAATCAACTTTGTTTTCTGTATCTTGCTTTACTTGTAAAATAGTGTTCAGGCACTATTAAAGCCTATAGACATGTACCATGTACCCCATCTTCCTAGACTTAATTATTTATTAGAAAAATTAACCATCTTGGGCAAGGGACACTGGTAACACTCTGTTTTTACACCTGGTTGTTGGTGAATGAAGCTGTGTTTTTTAATGAGCCAAAGCACCAAAGACTTGTGCACTTTGCTGCAGGTATGTAATTTTCAAGATAAAGCTTCTCTCTCTTAAAAAAAAAAAAAAAAAAANCAAGGGACACTGGTAACACTCTGTTTTTACACCTGGTTGTTGGTGAATGAAGCTGTGTTTTTTAATGAGCCAAAGCACCAAAGACTTGTGCACTTTGCTGCAGGTATGTAATTTTCAAGATAAAGCTTCTCTCTCTTAAAAAAAAAAAAAAAAAAAGGAAAAAGAACCCTCGAACCCCTGGTGCTCTGGATAAGACCACCCCTTTCCTCCTTGGTGCCTGTCCCCATACCACCACCACTACCACCATCAGAGGCAGGGGGCAAGAAGGTCCAGAACTGGCTGCTGGGGGCAAGGCTCCCAGCCCTCTCTGCTCACCCTCCCTGCTACTCTAAGAGCCTTGCCAACACCATGTGACAAGGGACCAATAGGAATCATTTTATTATGCTTCTATCTGTGTTTGTATTCATCACAAGAGACACAAGATGCCTGAACCACCACTCATCCCCTGTACTTTAACCCTCCCTATGCCTTTTTTTCCCCCTGATACCATATCTCATCCCTCTCCAGATTTTGAAAGCTTTTCACTGTTGCCCTTGGGACTGAAATGGAAAGCCAGTTTTCCAGCAAAATCCTCAAGTTTGTAGCCTCATGCCTGAAAGTACTTGCAGCTTCTGGCTCTCACAGAGCTGGCTCTTCTCCCGGGGACGCACTGTGCCTGCAGCCCCTCGGGAGGGCAGGCTTCCCCTGCCACCTTCTCCTGTGAGGCCTGTGGTGGGGGAAAGGGATTCCCCTGCTCTGAGCACCCTTTCCTAAGCCCCTTTCACTGGTCTTTCTTAAAACTCCCAGCCTCGACTTTCGGTTTCCAGGCTCAGACCCCACCCTCCTCACTGTTGCCTTCACCTGCCACTCCTAGTTCGTTCCTCTCATTTCTTGATGGTTCTGTTTTCTCCACTGTCACTTTCTCCAGTGCTCCTGTCATAATTCTTAATGTCTCAAGATCCACAAGGGTGATGCTTCCAGGATCTTGGCCAATTTGTCCTTCCGCCTCTTCTCATCCAGGAATTACCTCCTTCTGTCCTCAGCCCTTCACCTGCATGCCAACACCCCAGGCTTTACAGTTGCCCCAATCACACCACCTCTCTGGCCACCCCCACCCCCAACCTTTCTGGCTCACTCTCTTCTTCTGATTTCAATACTTTTTCATCCATTCCCGCTGAGACTTGCACAATACTGTCAGCATCGTGACTGTTCATCTCTCTCGTTCTTTTTCCCCCAGCTTTAGCGAGATTTAGTTGACGTATAGCATTGTGTAAGTTTAAGGTATACAATGTGTTGATCTGATACGTTTATATATTGCAAAATGATTCCCACCATAGCATCAGCTAACACCTGCATCCCATCATCTCCTTCATCTTCTTCCTTCCTGTGCTGTGTTCTGTCGCTTCAGTCATATCTGACTCTTTGCGACTCTGTGGATTGTACACCATCAAGCTCTGCTGTCCATGAAATTTTTCTGGCAAGAATACTGGAGTGGGTTGCCCTTTCCTCCTCCAGAGGATCGTCCCAACTCAGGGATCCAACTTACATCTTCTGCGTCTCCTGCATTGCAGGTGGATTCTTTCCCCCTGAGGCATTGGGGAAGACCTCTTCCTAACCTAGCTCAAATTCTGTGATCAGTAATTATAACCACTCTTTTACATGTACCTAGACTCTTGTCCTTCTCTCATTTTGTGGTATTAAGCTCCCTACTGAAACCAGAATATTTAGCAAGGAAGAAAGGAGATATAGATTTAACATCAATGAGGTTGAATAAAAGCCCTGTAGACCTGAGTGTGAGCTGGAAGTCCTTATGTAAACTCATGATAAAGTTAATCTTTGAAACACCCACATGCACACATTTCCCAGTTCTATCTACCAAAAAGGGCTACAAATGATGGCCACACAATAGCAGTAAGCACCCTTAATGTCCAGACTGTAGTCTCTAAAAATAATTTCCCACTAAAAGTAACCAAAGCTTCTTGGGAAAATGTCCATTTTTCGATCTGGGACAGGAAATGCACAAGATAAGCCTGGAGCATCTTCTTGTACAAGAAAGTAAAAAGTTATCAGTGATTTTTATCATGTCTAAAGAGTGCAAGAGCCAAAGTCAATGGATGGCCAATGACTAAAGATAGAATGATTTGAACCTCAATAAAGATAATAATTTCAATGGACTAAAGCACATCAAACATGTTTAAAAACCATGTATTCATCATGATACAAAACAAAATAGAACATTTCTCGCTAGTCGCCCTTGATAGATGCTAAGATATTAGTGTTTTGAAAATTAATAAATGGAGAGAATGACGTATTTATTCTGCCTTTCTCATAAGAATGCACCTCAAGTTATTGTACCTCAGTATACATACAAATAGTTGATGAGGGAAGTACCTCTGTTTAGAAGTCACCCAATCTAATAAATGGAGAAAACTGATCTAAGTAGAATATCAACATTTGCAAGCCTTAATGAAACAATAGACACAGAAGATAACTATCAGTGTCTTCTAAAACCACAAAAAGAAAACCAGATGTTATACAGTCTTCCTTCCCAAAAATCCAACTTGAATTTAATCACATCTCTAGAGGCAATCACCAATTTATAGGAAATGCAGAGGAATAAAGGAATATGATAACTCCATGGACAGCCAACCAGCAAAATCCAAATTATGGGAATCTCAACAAGAAAAATGGTCCAATTTTTTCAACAAAAGATGTGCAAGTTAAAAAACAGCTAGAGGACAACCCTATGCCTTAAAATAAACTTGAAATATTTCAGACAATAGTGATGTGTGGATTTTATTTGAAATCGAACTCAGATGACCCAGAAAAGACTTTAAAGACAGTTAAAGAAATATCTTGAATATATTCAATTTTTGTAAAATATTTGAGATACAAAATTTTTATGGTAGGATTTTTTTTCAAGTTACTATCTTTTAGAGATACATACTTAAATATTTACAGGTGAAATAGCATGATATCTTGCATTTGCTTCACAATAATCCAGGTAGAGGAGGATGGAAGGATAGGGTTGGATGGAATAAAACTGGCCATAAGTTGAAAATTACTGAAATGAGATGATGAGCACAAGGAGCTCCACAATCCTATTTTCTCCAATTTTGATGTGTTTGAAAATTTCTATCATAAAATGTCTTAAATAGTCACAGTGGAAGAAAAGATTCTCTTGACAACAGAAACAAAAATATAAAACATCTAGAAAAATAGGTAATAAGTATATGAAAATAAAACTTTAAAACATTATTAAAAGACAGTAGAAGAATTTAACAAATGAAAAAATGTACCATTGAGAGGTAAGCCTCATTACATATAGAAGCTTTTCCTAATCCTTCTCCAAAACATAGGCTGAGAATAAAAGGTAATCCCAGTAAAATACAGAAGTGTCTTTTTAAGCCAATAAGATTCATATGGAAACAAGTAAATATACATGAGAATCCAAAAAAAATCAGGGAAGGAGGGATAATAGTGAGGGGATAAGCCCTAGTAGATATTAAATCATGTGATACTAGCGCGAGGACAGATCAGTGAAAGGAAAAAAACAAAATTCAAAAATAAACATAAAAATACAAGGTAAATCACATAATTTGGGTAGCAGATTAAATCTGTAAAGAAAAGGTAGATTATCTAATAATGGCATTGAGTTAATGAGTAATCATCTGAAAAGAAAATTAAACTTGGATATATACCACTAAAATTCTATGGCATGATACAAAACCCAAAAGCCATGAAAGAAAAGATTCATAAATTAGCACATATAAAATAGCAAACACAACAACAAAGCAAAAGCAAAATCTTTTTTTAAAAAAATCCAAAGTCAAAATATCACATCTCCCCTCACAATTTCCTTGAAATTTAGAGAGCTCTTATAATTAAAAAGAAAATAATAATAATTCAACAGGAACACAGTATAGGATAGAGACACAAATGGTCAAGCTGCAGAAAAATAAATGCAAATGACACTTGAACATATGAAAAGATGCTCGAACTCACCAATGCAAGTTCACAGCACACTGAGTTTTCACAGCGTGAGGATACAAGTGCTTACATATTGAGTGTGAGTGAAAGCCATTAAATCTTTTTTAAGGGAAGTTTAGAAATATTTCACCCCAATTTTTAAATGCACATGTGCTTTGACCCAGATATGTTGGTATGCTGTAGTTATATTCAACNATATATATATATATATATACATGACTAAGTGAATTAGATGATGTCCTGTTCAGAATGGACAGCTCAGGTAACAGGGTTATCTGAAGTCCGAAGGACAAGTGTTCATTCTTCAAAAGGCCAAGTAGAAAGAGCCTATATCTCAAAAGGAAATTATTATCCAAAGAGTACTTACTGCTGACTAGCCTGTGGACTTCTGCTTGGCAAGGTCTGTCATAGACACTAGTCATTAACTACTATGACTTTGTATATTATTAAGATTCCCCACATGATGCTACTTCTGGTCAAAGAATTCATAAAAAATAAGATCCACCCACAAAACATTTTCTTCCCATCTCCATATGCTATCTGTTTTTGTGCTCAAGGGAGAATGCTTCCACAAAGTTTGCATACAACAATGCTATTATTGTTGAATTGGAAGCTGAGACTGCATTTACCTATTCCAAATTCCTTAAGCACTGGGTACACAAGGAAATTGGATGTTAGGGCACTGACTGGAGTGATTGCTAATATGCCAAGAGGTAAGTGAGTTGGCTGTACACAATAGGAGCCAGAAGGAGTATGGACAAAAACCCAAAGGCCCCAAAACCCAAATAAAGTTGCTTCCTTGTTAGACTCTCATACTGCTAGTAGAATATTACGACAGCCTTACACAGGCAGAGCCTCAAGTCCCTCAGACACGAGGTTTTCATCACCCCACTAGATCGAAGTCCTACACCTGGTAAGAGTTCTGGATGAAAGTCAAGGGAACATTAAATAGATATTAGACAAGGTAATAACCAGCTAGGTATTGTTTTGGTCCTCACAACTAGTTTCAAAAAACAAATAGCTAGAGCCTCTATCCATATTTCTTTTGGAATGGCGTGCATGTAGTCTAACTTCTTTTTTATTTTTTTAATTTCTCACACTGTTTGAAGGATTTTGACATTGGCTCTAACTACAATGTAGTGCCTTGTTTGCAGAATATATTGTGATGGGATTAACTGTGGAACTGGGAAGGAACGGAATTCCCTGCAGTCCTGACCATGGAACTAAATACAGTAACCTATGAGAACCTTAATTGTCCTCCTATGAGGAAGGATCAGTGCATTTTCAATTGAATGAGCAATGGTTGTACGTTATGTTAGATGAGATAATTTTTTGAAGTATAATCATGGGAAATAATGAGTATGTGTATATTGGGCAGAAGAAGGAGTAGACTTTATTGGGTATTTTGTCATTTATTGACTGCCAAATCCCAAAACCAGTTTTTATTTAGGGGGGATTCCTTGTTATGTGAATGTCTGTTAGAATGCAACCTCCACACTGCATTAGAGAAGGCTAAGAGAATAGATATTTTCTTTCTCACAAATTGATTGCTAATATGTAACCTTGATGCCACCAATTTTACTGCTCCTGCCTGAGCTTTGAGTTGTGAAAGGATGGCATGATAACTAACAGAAGACTTAGAATTCATTCGCAGTTGTGCCAGTCTGTGGCATTGGCAGTGGTTTCTAGCTGCATTTTGCTCTGATCAGGCCAGTAATAGAATCCTGATCAGGGTGTTTTGATGCATAACTTTTGCTGTCTTTGCTACCAAGCTTTCCTTGGTGTCTGGCATTTTATGATCCTGGTTGTCTGAACTTTCTTCAATTTTGTGAGCTACTCCTTAACCTTATAATAAAATTATTTTGTTCCTAGCCAGCAAAAATTAGATTCTCATGTTTAAAATCAAGTACTAAGGATTCATATATCAACTTCCACCACTACTTGTCCACAAAGCTCCTTGAAAAAACTTTGTTCCACCATGATTTCATCCACATAGACTTATTTATTTTACTAATTTAAAAAATTATTATATGCCTTCTCAGCCTTATTATTTTATAATCACTTGTCTTCCTAAAGAATCTTTTAGATTCTTTCAAAATGCATACAGTACTTAGGCTGAAGCTTACACACAGCAGGTGCTCAGTAATTGTATATGACATGTTTTAAACACTTATCTATGCATAGAATTACAAAGTGGTAAAGGAAATTTGTTTTTTAATTTTGGAAGAAATTACTTCAGATCTTATACATAAATTGACAATAAGAAAACTTATTACAAGCACATGAGTAAGTGTTCCTTATACTAGTACAAATATCTTTTCATACAATGCTAAGTTGTTTTTCAAAAATGCAAAGAAAATTAATAGGAATGTATAAGTGTGATATTTGAAATAGAACATATCTTTGGATTTCCTTTAGGTCTAACCATTTACAATTGACATTGGACTGAGCAGACAAGTGGTATAATTAAAGGGCAGTCAGAATGCAATTTATTTGTATTTTCATAAGTTCATGTATCAGAACCAAACTCCATAGAGTACAGAACTACAGAACTACAAGTCACTTGTAGTCATTGTACAGAACTACAAGTCACTTCTTGGAGTAAAAAGTTTCCAGCAGTATAAGATGGTTAGTCAAACATCAGTACTTAGAATGATAGTATTTTTACTTATAATCTGAAAAAGTTGTGTACAACAAAACATCCAAATGTACAATGAACTAAACTCCCCTCAATACTGGAATTTGGAAAAACTACAAGAATATCCCAGAAAGATGTACAAGTGGGCAGAAGAATAACATATGTTTAATGGTGGACACCCTGGTAGCATGGGAAGAAAATCCAAATGTTTTTATAAAGGACCACCTGGAAAGGTGTTAGAAACAAACTGAAATACTTGCTTTGGACTATAGGAGCCTCTGCTGCTCAAGGAAAAAGTATTGCAAATCCGTGCTGAAAAGATGGACCAAAATCTTAAGTTTAAGAGTAGCTTAAACATGGGGCAGGGGTGAGGGGGACTTGAGGGGAAGTAGTCATTAGTGGCTTATTAAATCATAAAGGAAATGAATGCAAGTAAAATGAGCATGGGCAAATAACCAATAAATAGATATTAAAATAATAAAGAATACTTTAGGGTTTGTAAGTGGTAATGTCAGGAGAAAAATATTCAGAGTTTTGCAAAGTTATGATAGTTTTTACCTACAGATATAGTATTGCCTAAAAATCTAGATAGCTTTGATAAGGGCTTCCCAGATGACACAGTGATAAAGAATCCACCTGCCAGTACAGGAGACAAAAGAGGCATGGATTTGATCCCTGGGCTGGGAAGAACCCCTGGGGTAGGAAATGGCAACCCACTCCAGTATTCTTGGAGAAGGCAATGGCACCCTACTCCAGCACTCGTGCCTGGAAAATCCCATGGACGGAGGAGCCTGGTGGGCTCAGTCCATGGGTTCGCTAAGAGTCAGACACGACTGAGCGATTTCACTTTCACTTTTCACTTTCATGCATTGGAGAAGCAAATGGCAACCCACCCCAGTGTTCTTGCCTGGAGAATCCCAGGGACGGGGGAGCCTGGTGGGCTGACGTCTATGGGGTTGCACAGAGTAGGACACGACTGAAGCGATTTAGCAGCAGCAGCAGCTAGCGTTATTGCCTGGAAAATTCCACGAACAGAGCCTGTTTGGGTTACAGTCCACGGAGTCTGACTTGCACACAACAGAGCCACTGAGCATCCAGCTTTGATAAAGGCTTATAAAACCATGAAAGAAGAAAGCTGCAGTCTTTAAGGGAGGAATGTTTCAGAGATATAATTAATCTTGTGGGAGAAAAAATGTTCTGGAAAGTAAGAGCTGTTTTGTGTTACCTCTGTGAGAGAGCATTAAACTGAATGAAAATCACTGCTTTGCCCTAACAGCTTTTTATTTCCAACAAAACTCTTAATAAAACACAGCCTCCTTGCTGCCTCTTTGAGCAACATACTCCTGGTCTCTCCTGCTATTCCCAGAAATCAGCACTGTTTTACAGCTGCTTACATGAAACTAACTGCTGAGATGGGCCCATCCTGGACTCAGTGAAACTCATATTTTCCTTCTCTTTAGAGAAGACTGCAAGACCAGCCAGTTAGTGGCTTTGAATCAGCTCCAGAATGGAAGACCAGCCAGTTAGTGGCTTTGAATCAGCTCCAGAATGGACCTGGATATGCAGTTTAATGTGATATGTCAGAAAAGACAGGAATTCCTAAGAGCAATTCAAAGTTAAAATCCTGACTCCCTCCAAACTTTTGTAGATGGCTCTGCTGCTGAAAGTTCATCCTTTTAAAGTACCATTTTAAAATCTGTCAGCATAATTTGTGTGTCAAAAGATGGGACTTCTTATGTCTGTATTTTAGCTAGATACTGAGAAAGTAATTACTCCAACTTCTAGGTAAGTTATAATTATTTATAATACTTAGTGCTGTACAAATCTGCCCAAGGTGAAAGTATGCTGGACCTAAAAGTATAATGAGAGTATAATTTTCCATTTTGCCTAAATACAACTGGTGCTTACACTGTTAGATGTTACAAGTTCCTATTAATATAAAATATAGATTGCTTGACATTTATTCTGTATCAGTTTTTATATAAAATTGTACTTTCAGGTTGTACAAATTTCCATTTGTATTCAAGTTTGGAGAAACAAAATAAGGATTATACTTTTATCATATAAACACCCAATAAGAAATATCCTGTAAAACTGATAGATAAATTGTTTTAAAGGAAATACAAGAATGAATCTCAGAAAATGTTTCTTAAAAACGTATCTTGATAAACACATTTTTATACTAACCTAATGCTGCTGCTACTGCTAAGTCGNAGAATCCCAGGGACGGGGGAGCCTGGTGGGCTGACGTCTATGGGGTTGCACAGAGTAGGACACGACTGAAGCGATTTAGCAGCAGCAGCAGCTAGCGTTATTGCCTGGAAAATTCCACGAACAGAGCCTGTTTGGGTTACAGTCCACGGAGTCTGACTTGCACACAACAGAGCCACTGAGCATCCAGCTTTGATAAAGGCTTATAAAACCATGAAAGAAGAAAGCTGCAGTCTTTAAGGGAGGAATGTTTCAGAGATATAATTAATCTTGTGGGAGAAAAAATGTTCTGGAAAGTAAGAGCTGTTTTGTGTTACCTCTGTGAGAGAGCATTAAACTGAATGAAAATCACTGCTTTGCCCTAACAGCTTTTTATTTCCAACAAAACTCTTAATAAAACACAGCCTCCTTGCTGCCTCTTTGAGCAACATACTCCTGGTCTCTCCTGCTATTCCCAGAAATCAGCACTGTTTTACAGCTGCTTACATGAAACTAACTGCTGAGATGGGCCCATCCTGGACTCAGTGAAACTCATATTTTCCTTCTCTTTAGAGAAGACTGCAAGACCAGCCAGTTAGTGGCTTTGAATCAGCTCCAGAATGGAAGACCAGCCAGTTAGTGGCTTTGAATCAGCTCCAGAATGGACCTGGATATGCAGTTTAATGTGATATGTCAGAAAAGACAGGAATTCCTAAGAGCAATTCAAAGTTAAAATCCTGACTCCCTCCAAACTTTTGTAGATGGCTCTGCTGCTGAAAGTTCATCCTTTTAAAGTACCATTTTAAAATCTGTCAGCATAATTTGTGTGTCAAAAGATGGGACTTCTTATGTCTGTATTTTAGCTAGATACTGAGAAAGTAATTACTCCAACTTCTAGGTAAGTTATAATTATTTATAATACTTAGTGCTGTACAAATCTGCCCAAGGTGAAAGTATGCTGGACCTAAAAGTATAATGAGAGTATAATTTTCCATTTTGCCTAAATACAACTGGTGCTTACACTGTTAGATGTTACAAGTTCCTATTAATATAAAATATAGATTGCTTGACATTTATTCTGTATCAGTTTTTATATAAAATTGTACTTTCAGGTTGTACAAATTTCCATTTGTATTCAAGTTTGGAGAAACAAAATAAGGATTATACTTTTATCATATAAACACCCAATAAGAAATATCCTGTAAAACTGATAGATAAATTGTTTTAAAGGAAATACAAGAATGAATCTCAGAAAATGTTTCTTAAAAACGTATCTTGATAAACACATTTTTATACTAACCTAATGCTGCTGCTACTGCTAAGTCGCTTCAGTTGTGTCCGACTCTGTGCGACCCCATAGACGTCAGCCCACCAGGCTCCCCCGTCCCTGGGATTCTCCAGCCAAGAACACTGGAGTGGGTTGCCATTTCCTTCTCCAATGCATGAAAGTGAAAAGTGAAAGTGAAGTCGCTCAGTCGTGTCTGACTCCTAGCGACCCCATGGACTGCAGCCTATCAGGCTCCTCTGTCCATGGGATTTTCCAGGCAAGAGTACTGGAGTGGGGTGCCATAACCTAATAGCATGTAGAAATCTACAATAAAAATGAATCAGAAGTGTATTTTGTAAATCAAAATCATTAATGATTCCTATTTCTCTGTTTCCCAGTTAGAATTAAATTTTTACTTTGTAGAAATTTTTCAGAAACATAATCAGTGATTTCTCTAAAAAGCTTATTTTAGTAATAAATACATAAAAGGATAATTAAGCAATTTTTCATAGAAAAAATCTTAGATGTATATTTTTTAAATTTTAGTAACTTACTGCTACCCACAACAGGGAAATACTCCCAACCCAACAATAAAAATTGTAAACAATTGGAAATATCTTGGTATTAAAAAAATATATCTTAAGGATATAGGTAACAGAATATGAACTCCCATGAAATACAAATAGACAAACCGAAGAACACATTTTTAAAGTGTATGATAGCAAAGTTCTTATTATAATTGTTCTGATTATTCATATATTCTTAAATAAAGGATTTTTTCTGATAATACAAGAAGAAAAATGTGTAGTAAATGGCTGATGTTGATAGCATAAAACTAGAGGGGTATAGGAGTGCTAAAGGCATCCTCCTTCCTGACTGATTATCTTAAAGACTTGGTAGGAACAATTCAATGAGTGACTAATGAAACCTTTAGTTCAGCAATATGCAATAAAAGCTTTTATCTCCTAATTTCACTTCTAGGGCTCTCTCCTAAATAATATAAAACACAGAAAAATCTCTATATATGAAGGCACCCCACTCCAGTACTCTTGCCTGGAAAATCCCATCGACGGAGGAGCCTGGTAGGCTGCAGTCCATGGGATCGCTAAGAGTCTGGCACGACTGAGCGACTTCACTTTCACTTTTCACTTTCATGCATTGGAGAAGGAAATGGCAACCCACTCCACTGTTCTTGCCTGGAGAATCCCAGAGACAGTGGGCCCCCGTCTATGGGGTCGCACAGAGTCGGACATGACTGAAGCAACTTAGCAGCAGCAGCAGCAGGGAGAAATAATGGAAGCAAACTAAAAGACCTGTAACATATGGTACAGAAACATAATGGAATATTATGTATCATTTAAAAATGGTTATCAAGAGGAGTAACATAAGAAATGTTATAATCTTAAATTAAAAAGCAGGATACAAGGGTCTTCCCTGGCAGTCCAGTGGTTAAAACTCCAATCCAGGGGGCACAGGTTCAGTCCCTAAATTGAGCAGGATACAGAAGTGTCTAAAGCTGAATTTCAACTATGTGAAATACTTCACAGAAAGAAGACATGGAGATTCACTGGAATATTGACAGAGATTTTCTTAGAACAGCTAAATTACAGGTGGTGTTAATTTTCTTCTTTAAGGATTTCTATGTGTTCTTTTTAAAAAAATTATGTAATTTTTGGCTATGCTGAGTGTTGCTGCACAGAGGCTTTCTCTAGTAACGGTATATGGGCTTCTCATTGAGGTGGCTTCTCTCATTGCAGAGCACAGGCTCCGGGTGCATACGGACCTCAGTAGTTGAGGTGCATGGGCTTAGTTGACCTGTGGCGTGTGAAATCTTCCTGGACCAGCGATCAAACTGGTGTCCCCTGCATCACAAGGTGGATTCTTAACCTCTGAACTTCTAGGAAAGCCCCTCCACGTGTTCCAAATTCCTTACAAGTATGTATCATTTTGTAATTAGAAAAATATCAGAATTTTAAAACTAGGAATAGCCATCAACTACATATAGTTCTTGTGAGGATTACATAAGATCCTGGATATGAAATTCTCTAGCATATATAATACTGAGTATTTCCTTTAAAGCACAATAAGAGAAGGGGTGGCTTTACCACCTAGCAATCAGAGTTGCTTCCTTTATTGTCAAAAAATAGTAACAAAAAATCCTGCATGCTGCATAGAATCAAATTCTGTCACTCCACACATTTTCAGAGATATTAATTTAGAATTAATAGTTAAAAGCAGAAAACAACCTAAATGATTACAATGGAGGATTGATTAAGTATATTTTGTTTGGTTTGGTTAATTATATTTATCCCATAAAAAGAATGAGGTATATAACAGAAGCTTTAAAAACCAAAATGTCCATGATATAGTTTTAAATGAAAGCTAAGTTGCAGAACAGAATTACAGTATAATCCTGGCTTCATCAAAGACAAAATGAAACCAGGGAAAAAATTTTACACTTTATAGGTCTGATATAATATTCTTAAGAGACTAAACAGATGATATAGCTGAGTACCTGATCTACAAATCAGAAAAATGCCTCTAGCTTATGTGTCCAAATTAAATTAAGATTTCAACTTTAAAATCAGCATAATCTGGATATTTTAGTGTTGCAAGACATCAGCAAATGACTAAGCTTAAGGTATCTGACAAGACTTTTGGGTGCAGGTAAAAGAAATGTACTTGTGCTACTTTATTATATGCATGCTATGGAATCGCAGACACAGGCTGAAGTACAAAGGTCTTGGCACATTCTTCCTGATAAGAGTGTTTTCATATGCCCGAGGTCTTTGGCCTGCTGTGCCAGTTTGATGAGAGAAATTTATCCTACCAATGTGATAATTTATGGTTAATGCCTGTTTTTGTTTTGGGATGGAAGAGGTTGAAATGTGAGTAGCTGAGGTCAGTCACGCAAGCACTACATGCATACATGACTGAATCCCAATAAAAGTCTAGCACACCAAGGCTCAAGTGAGCTTCCCTGGTTGATAGCACTTCACCTGTGTTGTTGGGAGAATTTAGTGTGTCCCTAAATGACTCTGGGTTTCCCTTGTGGCTCAGCTGGTAAAAAATCCACCTACAATGCAGAAGACCTGGGTTCGATCCCTGGGTTGGAAAGATCCCCTGGGGAAGGAAACAGCTAACCCATTCCAGTATTCTGGCCTGGAGAATTCCATGGACCATACAGTCCATGGCGTCACAAAGATTCAGACACAACTAAGTAACTTTCACTTCACTATATGACTCCACTGAAAAGGGACACCTGGAAGCAATACCTGATTTCTCTTGGACTTTACTCCGTATACCTTTTCCCTTTATTGATTTCAATCTGCATCCTTTTGCTGTAATACATTATAACCATGAGTGTAACATCCTTTGAGTTCTGCAAGTCCTTCTAGTAAATCACCAAGCCTAAGGGTGGTCTTTCGAACCCTGATACAAGAATTAACTAAAAATTTGTCAAAAGATAGCTACTCTCCTCATCCTAAAACCAACATAAGTGTTAAACCATCCTCCCCCAAATAAGGAGGTCTGCTTGACCCATACACGCATACACACACGTCCTTAATTAGAGAATGCTAGCACTGGAAGTTGATTTAATCTGACCTCATTCTATAATTGAGGAAATTAAGGATGAGAGGATGGCAGACAGGTTGAGGCTGGTTGATTCTTTCTTTACATTTTCACCACAGGTGCCTAGACTAGTTCTCTGGCTTTGTAACTGAGTAAGGACAGGTTAGCTTGCAGCTGTTCTGTGGGAGCTCTGTGCTGCTCTCTCAGGCCACATGAACCATGGTACTCACTCTTGATCAGCATGGGAGTGGAATATGCTACCTAATGATATGCAATGGAATGTCTTAAAGCCCAAAACTCTCCTGGGGTATCCTGTACCAGTTTCCCTATCTTGTGTGTTGACAAGATATACACTGATAGTCTTTTCTTTTTATACTCGGTCACACAGTCTGCTTTTGGCTCGGTGACCCATCAGTAAACTTGTGCCTTAGCATATTAATTTTCTAGGGCTGCTATAACAAATTACCACAAACTTGCTGGCTTAGAGCAACAGAAATTTCTTCACTCACAATTCTGAAGTTCAAAATCAAGGTCCTGGCAGGGCCACACCCTTTCCAAAAGCTCAGTGGGAGACTTCTTCCTTTCCTCTTCCAGCTTCTGGTGGTTCCTGGCATTCCTTGACTCCTATATGCATCATCACTCCAGGCTATTTTCCTCTGTCTTTTACTGTCTCTTATAAAGACATTTTNCCCAAATAAGGAGGTCTGCTTGACCCATACACGCATACACACACGTCCTTAATTAGAGAATGCTAGCACTGGAAGTTGATTTAATCTGACCTCATTCTATAATTGAGGAAATTAAGGATGAGAGGATGGCAGACAGGTTGAGGCTGGTTGATTCTTTCTTTACATTTTCACCACAGGTGCCTAGACTAGTTCTCTGGCTTTGTAACTGAGTAAGGACAGGTTAGCTTGCAGCTGTTCTGTGGGAGCTCTGTGCTGCTCTCTCAGGCCACATGAACCATGGTACTCACTCTTGATCAGCATGGGAGTGGAATATGCTACCTAATGATATGCAATGGAATGTCTTAAAGCCCAAAACTCTCCTGGGGTATCCTGTACCAGTTTCCCTATCTTGTGTGTTGACAAGATATACACTGATAGTCTTTTCTTTTTATACTCGGTCACACAGTCTGCTTTTGGCTCGGTGACCCATCAGTAAACTTGTGCCTTAGCATATTAATTTTCTAGGGCTGCTATAACAAATTACCACAAACTTGCTGGCTTAGAGCAACAGAAATTTCTTCACTCACAATTCTGAAGTTCAAAATCAAGGTCCTGGCAGGGCCACACCCTTTCCAAAAGCTCAGTGGGAGACTTCTTCCTTTCCTCTTCCAGCTTCTGGTGGTTCCTGGCATTCCTTGACTCCTATATGCATCATCACTCCAGGCTATTTTCCTCTGTCTTTTACTGTCTCTTATAAAGACATTTTAATTGGATTTAGGGCCCACTCTAGCGCAGTATGGGCTTCCCAGGTGGCGCTAATGGTAGTGCCAATGCAGGAGACATGAAAGACGCAGGTTTGGTCCCTGGGTCGGAAGGATCCCCCTGGAGGTGGGCTTGGCGGCCCACTCCAGTATTCTTGCCTGGAGAATCCCATGGACAGAGGACCCTAGCAGGCTACAGTCCATAGGCTTATAAAGAGTCCAACACAACTAAAGCAACTTAGCATGCATGCTAACCCAGTATGATCATATATCAATCTTTACCTTTAATTGCATCTGCAAAGACCCTACTTCCAAATAAGGTGACATTCAGAGATTCCAGGTGGGCATGAATTGTTGAGTGGAGGGGGGATGAGGAGGTACTGTTTAACCCACTGTATTCTCTGAGACAAGGCACCTCACATGTACTCTGGAGGTTTGTGTTTTGGAAATGAGGAGTATCTGTGCGACTGAGAGAGAATCTGAAACTGTGCTTGGATGTTTTGGGTATTCCTAATGTTTTTCTTTGCTTTCCAGCTCCTGCCTCTGTGTTTGCTTTGCCTGTTCTATTTTGCGAGCATTCCTTGTTAGACTATCCTGTGAATCTCTCAATGTTCTTAGTATAAATTGTTGCAATTTTATTTTTATTACTTTCAGCATCTTTACTTTGAATCTCCTATTTTGGTAGCAAAAACATTTGATTGTGGGTTGTAAAACCTATCACTAATCCTAGTCAGCCGAGTAGGAGCCTTGTGACATTCAGAAAATCATCTGAAATCTCAGGTTACCAAGTTAAGTATTTAATGAGCCAAAATGGCAACTCACTCCAGTACTCTTGCCTGAAAAACTCCATGGACTGTCTGCTGAGGAGTCTGGTAGCCGACAGTCCATGGAGTCGCAAAGAGTCGGACATGATTGAGTGACTTCCACTTCACTTCACAGAGGGCATGGCAACCCACTCTCGTATTCTTGCCTGGAGAATCCTATGGACAGAGGAGCCTGGCAGGATACAGTCAGTGGGGGCGCAAACAGTCAGACATGGCTGAGCAACTTAGCACACGGCACACGGATCCTCTCTGAGGTCTCATCCTGTGTCAGTTTGGGTGGGTCCTCTGAGAAGAAGATGCCAAGAAAATATTAAGGGTGCAAGAAATTTGCTGGAGGAAATGCTTATAAAAGCTGAAGGGGTGAAGGAGCAGGAGGAAGCAAAGACAGTGATACCATCTGAGTCCTGTGAAAGAAGAAGAGAAAGGAAGGAGGATTAGGCATTAAAAATCTCACTTTACCACAGCTCTGAGAAGGTCTCAGGGAGTCCCAGAACAAAGATTGCCCATTAGCAGAGTCCTGTCATGGGCTGGTTTTGGTACCCCTGCTGTGTCATTAGCTACAAGCAGCCTAGGAGGACCATAGTCTCAGAGTAGGGGATCCCCACTGCTGGGGATCCCAACATTAACTAGTGGGAATCAGCAAACTCCAACTCTTACAAGCAGTTTCCATCTTGAAGGAAGATCTGAATGGCAGACCTCTAGGATGGTGGCAATGCCAATATCTTTAAAATAGTGAGCTTATGATCAGTATGGACTGCAGGTTTGTCTGTCTCCCCCATTCTAATGATATTAGGAGGTGTAGGTTTAGATGAAGTTTATGACTGGCTTAGAGTGCCTTTTTAAGAAGAGACAGAGACTAGAGCTTACTCTCATTCTGTGAGAATACAAGAAGATGTCTGTTTGCAAATAAGGAAGACAGCTCTCCGTAAGCACTGTACTTGCCAGTACCCAGGGCTTCCCTGGTGGCTGAGATGGTAAAGAATCAGCCTGCAATGTGGGAGACTCAGGTTAGATCCCTGGGTCAGGAAGAGCCCCTTGAGGAAGGCATGGCAACTCACTCCAGTCTTCTTTCCTGGAGAATCCCATGGACAGAGGAGCCTGGCGGGCTACAGTCTATTGATTCTTAAAGAGTCAGACATGACTGATGACTAACACTTTCATTTTCCACTTTCCTAAGGCTGTGGCCTCTATGGTTGGCTTAGAGTGCCATTTTAAGAAGAAAAAGAGACCCGAACTCACTCACAGTCATGTGAGAACACAAGAAACTCTCCCTAGACACTGAATTTGCCAGTATACGCTGCTCTTAGACTTGTCTCCAGAACTATAAGACTTATATTTCCGTCGTTGAAGCCTTCTGGTCAATGGAATCTTATTATAGGAGCCTGAACTCAGATAATAAAGATACTGCATTTTCATTCTCCAGAGAGAGGGAGAAGGAGAGATGATTGTCCTCAAGTTCATTCAGTCTCTCAATCCGAGAGCCGCAGGCCAGGTTTGCTGGGAAGCTGTACTGTGAGTGTGCCTATGTTGTTTCATCCTGCTCCCCGATGCGATGCACATTCATTTTTCTTCTCCCTCATGCCTCTACAGTCCTCTTATTCTGAAACTCCATCTGCCTTCTCCCTTCCTTTTCTTGTACTAGTGATGGGATAGGGACTCCTGTGAGGACTAATGGCACCACTGTGGGTTTTCCTTTTGTAGAAGATTGCCTCTCAACTTTGGCTGCACTTCTGGGGACTTTTAAAAATGCCCAGGGCTCAGGACATGCCCCGCGACAAGTAAATCAGAATCTCTGCAGAGTGGAACCAGGCATAAGTGTGTTTTCAGGCCCTTCAGTTTGATCCAACGGGCAGGGAAGGTTAGAAGTTCTGCACAGAGGATCCTAGCCCTAGGGGAAACACACAGTACTGGCTAAATTAATAAAAGTACCACAGTAGCAGTATTTCCTTTTTCCATAAAGTTTTAAAAGAAAGCATAGCTGTCTTTCTTACTTGCTTTTTGAATGAGAAATAAGGGACATTAATTTTATTCAAAAAGGGCAACATATGAAAGTAAAGTTCATATAGACCCTCCTCCACTGTTGGTCATTTCAGAGTCTGCCATGCGGCATTGTCATAACTCGATCCTTGTTTTCGTATTACATTAATTTAATATTTCCTGCTGTGCTGTGTTTGAGAGGGAGTTATGTTTCAATAATAAAGGAAAAAAAATTGTCATCCTTTTCAGACAGAGTTGATTTCTCCAAGGCTTTGGTGAAGTTGGAGGTCATAGTCATGGTGGAAGAGCTGAGTTAGAGTAATTTTGCAGCAACACTGGACAGTTTTGGATGGAACTTGTTTGTTCAGTTTTATACTCTCCAGTGCAAGATCACTGCTGTCAGAAAACAGACACCTATTCATTGCTCTTCCTCTATTTTCTCTGAGCCCATTATGCAGTGGATATTTGCTTGGGATCAGTGATACAAAGATGAATAAAAGAGGTTGAATCTATCAATATGGACATGGTAGCCAATTTATGGGATATCCTTACAATAGATATGACTCTTAACTTTCAAAGAGTGATGAGTTAGGTACATACTTATATACCTGGGGAAATTATTCATGATAAGGCTGTTAGATGTTTACAGTTTTAAAATTTATTCTATTTAACAAATGGTATGTGTATATATAAGCATATTAAAAATTTTAAAGAATTCATTCAAAAACAGTGATTATCAGTGGAGAGTGTATAGGAATAAGCTGAAAGAATCTTTCATGCCTTTTTTTACAAGTTATGAACAGTAGGATTTTAAGTGACTATAGGCATGGGTTTTTCTGTTATTCTTGATATTTAAAAAATACCTATAGGGCTTCCTTCATGGTTCAATGGTTAAGAATCTGCCTGCCAATGCAGGGGACACAGGCTTGATCCCTGGTCTGGGAAGATTCCACTTGCCACAGGGCAACTAAGCCTGTGAACTGAAATCACTGAGCCCGCACACCTAGAGCCTGTGCCCCGCAACAGGAAAAGCCACTGCAGTGAGAAGCCCATGCACCACAACAAAGGGTAGCCCCTACTCTCCGAAACTGGGCACAGCAACGAAGGCCCAGCACAGCCGGAAACAAAAAGACATCTAAAAAAGAAACCTGTTTCTTCAAGGAACTAGAGGAATAATTTCGAGACGTTTTAAAAGAACTTTGCCTATAAATCAAAGATGTTTTCCTGGCTTCCCAGGAATAAAAGAAGCTGGAAAAAAAAAAAAAAAAGGAATTTAATAGCCCTTATCTTTTCCTGGTAGCCCTGCTTTGTTTTGAAACAGTGGCCCTGCACTTTAATAAACTGTTACCTCTTTACAACATTATGAAGCAAACTCACAGAAAAAACAAACAAACAAAAAATCCTCTCAGTTCATTTGCTTCAGATTAATCTCAAAGACAGAGAAAGTCTCTTTAAAAGATACTGTAACAGGATTCCAACAGAAAAGCAAAATCAGTAGGAGATAGATGAGATTTTCCAGGCAGGAGTACCGGAGTGGGGTGCCATTGCCTTCTCCATGGATAGGTGTAAAGATACCTATATACTTATTTATAAGCCTATGCTTTACAATAAACCTCTCTATATATTATTATATGTATTATATATAAAATATAGCATATTATCATATAATATTAATGATATTGGTAGTCAGCCACTGGGGAAGCTTACTAGGCAAGTTCAGATGTATAGGGCAGGCTATTAGGAAAGGCAGGCTGAAAACTATTAGACAGAAGCTGAGACTGCAGTCCATAAATGGAATTTCTTCTTCTTCAGGGAAGGATCCTGGTGGGCTACAGTCCATAGGGTTGCAAAGAGTCAGGCAGGACTGAAGTGACTTAGCACATATACACACAGGGAAGCTGCAAGCAGGGATTAGGCCCACCCAAATTATTGGAGATAATCTCCCTAAAGTCGACTGATTGTTGATATTAATGACATCTACCAAATACCTTTACAGAAATATCTAGATTGGTGTTTGATTGAATAACTGGGTACTATAAGCTAGGTAGGCTTTCCCTGATGGCTCAAGCAGTAAAGAATCTGCCTGCACAGGAGTCTGATCTCTGGGATGGGAAGATCCCTGGAGGAGGGCACAGCAACCCACTCTAGTATTCTTGCTTGGGAAATCCCATGCACAAAGGAGCCTGGTTGGTTACAGTCCGTAGGGTCTCACAGAGTTGTACACAACTGAAGCAACTTAGCACGCACACATAGTCTAAGGAAGTTGACACAAACTGGGATGATCCACCCTTTGTCAATTTAGCACCCATACACATCTCCTTAAATGACAATCTCTGAAGCAATAACAAGGTCATAGCTCTGCTTAATATGATTCACCTATCCTGAATACACATTAAAATTCACCAACCATTTCCCTAGATAAAAATGCTAACTCTGGGACTTCCTGGTGGTTGGTTAAGAACCCATCTTGCAGGAAACTCAAGTTTGATCCCTGGTAGGAGAACTAAGATCCCACACGCCTGAGGCAACCAAACCTGCAGGCTGCAACTAGAAAACCTATTACTGAGCCCACATGAGGCAATGAAGATCCCATGTACTGCAGTTAAGACCTGATGAAGCCAAATAAATGTTTTTTTTTAAAAAGAATGCAAAATCCTTGAGTAAACTTCACTTTTCTACTTGATATTCTATAGCTTAAATATTATGATATAAAGTTAACTAGTATTAGCATATTTTATTCGAGATAATAGGGAATAAGAGAGGGAATAAAACTATTTACATATAAAAATACTCAACTATTACAGGAATTGTGTCAATAGTGGTAACAGGGTTTTAGCTGCTATTTTTAACTACCTTTTTCTACTACCCATTCCATATCCCCCTTTGTTCTCAGCAAGCATTTCAAGGAATTGTGTTTGGCTGGTTGGGTAACCTAAATGTTTATTTCTGAAGGCTCTGGGCCATTAGAAATCCTTCCTGAATTGGGTTGTTGTAATTTTCCATTGGCATTAATCACAGGACATGATAGTACTAAGTGATCCCCTGAGGGATTTTCTGTATTCTAGCCATATTCTTCCTTACCTCTATTTTGTAGTAGCAGCCCACTTTCCCTTTGCTAATCAGGATCGAGCGCCCCATTGCCCCATTGAGTATAGTAACAACCTTCTTTTCCTGTTGATTTAGGAGCATGTGAACCCTAAGGTGACTGAGTGGCAGTCTTAACTTTTAGTTCAATGAAATCGCTGTTGAGTTTTCTGGTAGAAGCATTCCTCTCATTTGAGACTAAGATTTTGTGACCAGAAGAGCATATGGTTTTAGGAACAGGAAGCAAACATTTTGCCAGTGAATCAGTAGGATTAGTAGTAAATGATGCCACTCCTATCTCCACTCTTTGATTCTTTAACTGGTGCATCTTGGCTGTGAGGGAAATAGCACCTTATACTGGATATTTAGAGCATGTATAATTCTCTGAAGAGCTTTTGCTCCTGTCCTGCAAGGTACTGCCGCCTAACTGATCCCGTAACTGAGTCTTCTAAAGTTCATTCCCTCATTCCATCAAGCCAGCTGCTTCATGATGATGGGGAACATGGTAAGCTAAGTGAATTCCATAACATGATGGTATAATCACACTTCATTTTCTGTGAAGTTAGTTATCACTTCTAATGCACTGTGTAGAATATCATGATAGTGGATAAGGTATTATATAAGTCCATGGATAATAGTTTTGAAAAAAGCATTGTCTGCAGGGAAGCAAATTTAAGTTTCTATTCCAGTAAAACCAAAATGCTACCTCTGCATTGAAGGAAGTGGTTCGATATAATCAATGTGCCACCAGTTAACTGGCTGATCTCCTGAAGAATGGTGCTATAATGAGGAGTCTGTGTTGGTTTCTGCTGCTGGCAGTTTGGGTACAGCAGTGGCTGTAGTCAGGTCAGCCTTGGAGACTGAAGGCCACACTACTGAGCCCATGTCCACCCTTTGCCTACTGGATTCATGAGCTTATTGGGTAATGACAGTATTGACTGGAGAAAGAGGATGACTGGTAGGCAGAGATGGGCCATCCTATCTACTGGATAATTAAAATGTTCTTCTGGACTCTTTAAATATGGCTGAGAGGTCTTACATGACAAATCCACTCTAACATCTCTATATCCTTAAGCCTTTTAATTCCTTCCTCAATAGCATACCGAGGCAGGTGTGGCATTCTAACTTAATTTAGTGTAGCACACCTTTTGGTCGGAGTATTAGTCAACCAAACAATCTGCCAGAGCCTTTTTCACCCCTCAAGCTAAATCATAAAGTTCAGAATCTCTTGCTTAGGGAGCCCATATCAATAAATGTGGCCCAACCTAACTTTATATTTTCTACCCCATTTGCCCACACCCTTAATACCTACTCCCCAGATTTCTGTCCTTATAAATTGGAAAATTCATGTACTTTTGTTGTGTGGAGAAACAACTCATGATAAACTTGCTTCTCATCCTTTAGGGCTTGTCAGGACTTGAGTCTGCTTTAGGTATAGAGGCAGAGGGAGTGGCAGCGGTAAGTCCCTACAGAGTCAGTACTGACTTATAAGGCAGCTGCTTCAGGAGAGGTCTTTATGGGCTCTTTAGACAAAGCAGGGTTGACCTCCACAGGCAAGGGTGCAAGGGATGCTTCTACTAGCAGAACTTAAAAGCTCTGTGCCCCTAGCTTCACTGGGGTCTTCCCAGATATCCTCATTCTAATTATCAGGATCCCATTCCTTAGCAATCAGTGTTTTACTTTAACGGAAAACACTGGGTGAGATTGAGAATTCAGTTTGCATTGTAATTCAGCTACTTTCAGGATGAAACTTTGGTTATTTTCAGAAATCTCAGCTTTGCAACTATAGGAGATAAGGCTTTTTCTTTTTCTTTTCAGATTGGACATAGAGATTTTTAGGTCATTTAAGCTGAGCTTGAGCTGGAAATTTGAAGCCTGAGCTCATCATTTTCTTTGCCCATTTTCTCTAGTGCGTTTAGGAGCAATCACTGAATCGTATTATACTCCTCAGTTTGACTAAAATGTTCTAAGGTTATCAAGTACATAGTCACTTAGAACCTCAACCCACTCCAGTATTCTTGCCTGGAGAATCCCAGGGATGGAGGAGCCCGGTGGGCTGCTGTCTTTGGGGTCACACAGAGTCGGACACGACTGACGCGACTTAGCGGCAGCAGCAGCAGCAGCAGTCAATGGTGATATTTTGCATATCTTTATTGCCACTTCACACTGTGGAGGACAAATGCCCTCTTTACTAGTAGATACCCTTTAGTATTTTAAATCTAATCAATTTAGAGACCCAATGCAAGAAAACTCTGAAGCAATTTAAGAAATGCATTCTTAAGATTCTGTTCCTCTTTAAGAATTATAATTACCAATATCTGTACAGAGTCCCACCAGAGAAGCAGGTATTTATTCCCCAGAGCTCATAATTACACATTTTATTTGCTTAGTTTCTATGTACTTATCACTGATTCAAGTTTAGTTTCCTCTAACTATGCATTTGGATACAGCAGGCAGTCTGTCTTCTTGAAGTCTCCTGGAGCTCTTGGACTTGTCCCAGTCTCTGCTGGGTCTATTTGCCTGGGATTCAGTTGTCATCTTGGAATCTCTCTTCATCATCACTCTGGGGATTCCTTTGCTTGTCTATTTGGTTGGATATCCTATTTCCTTTTCCATCTTTCCTTTTCCTGTTGTGTCCCCTCACTTTGGTAGAGCACATTTTCCAGTAACTTCTTAAGGGTGCTTGGGAGATAATTTATATTTTAAAACTCACATGTCTAAAAATGTCTACATCCTACTCTCACGCCAATTGATATCCTGACTGAAGACTGAAAACCGTTTATCTCAGAACTGTGAAGGTTTTGTTCCATTATTTTCTGGATTCTAGTGTTGGCATGGAAAACTCCAAGCTGCTCTGAATCCTGAGACTTTGTATTCTACCTGGGTCCCACTCTCCATTCCAGAAGCATAAAAGATTTTCTTCTCAGGGTTTCCCTGATACTCTGTGGTTAAGAATCTTCTTTGCAATGCAAGGGATACTGGTTCAATCCGTGGTCTGGGAAGATCCCATGTGTCATGGAATAACAAAGCCCGTGGCAATAATTACAGTCAGCACTCTAGAGCTCACAAGCCACAACTACTGGAGTCTGTTGCCTAGAGCCCATGCTCCGCCACAGGAGAAGCAACTGCAATGAGAAACCTTCTTTCCTTTCACTGAGTAAGCTTTCAGTCTTCCGCGCAGTTTGCTGGAAAGTCAGGGAGTAATCTGATTTCGTGACTAGGGAGGGTTCTTCCTAAGTGGAGTTGTAAATAATTTTTTGGTTCTTAGTTTCATTTTCACTCTACCTTCAGAAGTTCCTGGTGTCCCATATGCCAAGGCTTTTGATGTTCTATTATACACACACACACACACACACACACACACACACACACACATCTGGTTGTCTCTCAGCTTTGTCTTGTTTGCTTAAAGCTCATCTTTCTCCAGTTAGTTACTGCCTGTCTTCCTGTTTCCCAATTTCCATAATTTTATTGTTGTATCTCCCCTTCAGTTCTTATCTGAGTTAATACATTAAAGAAAGAAATATATACTAAGGAAAGAAAGAAAAACCCAATAAAGCAAGCAAATCAAAACCCCTCTTTGAGTGCATCATGTTAAGTCATTTCAGTCGTATCTGACTCTGTGTGACCCCATGGTCTGCAGCCTGGTGGCTCCTCTAGTCATGGGATTCTCCAGGCAAGAATACTGGAGTGGGTTGCTGTGACCTCCTCCTGGGGATCTTCCCAACCCAGGGATCCAATCCTCGTCTCTTATGTCTCCTGCATTGGCAGATGGGTTCTTTACCACTAGTGACACATGGGAAGCTCAAATATCTCTTCACTGTCATCTTAATGGGATTTGGGGAGATAACAAAAGTAAATGCATTTGTTTAATCAATCACCTTTACCAAAAACCAATACAGTATTGTAAAGTAAAATAAAATAAAATCTGAAAAAAAAAATAAAAGAAAAGAACCCATTATATTAATAGAATTTCTAAGGATGAGCTCAGGTTCCTGGGGGTAATCTCTACTTGGTTGTGATTTCGCAGGATTACTTAAATGCTATTTAACTTGGTGTATTAGCATCTCATTTCATAAGTGAGGTTCACCAAAAGCTTTATTATTAACCAGGAGTGGTTTTGGTATGTGTCATTCTTGTCTCATAAAATTAGTTCAGGAACAGCTCCATTTTTTTATTCTATGAATTTGTTTACAGTAGGAATTATTCTTTCTTTGAAGGTTTGGTAAGAGTTGATTATAAAACCTTCCAGATATGGTGCCTATGATTTGGCTTGCTCTATCACTTTTGCCTAAAATTCTTGAGTGATGTGAACTTTGATGTTTGTGGATTAAATAATAACCCAAAGCTATTACTCTAAATCTTACACTTCTTGGTAGACAGCTATAGTACTATAAAACCATAATGTACTGAACTCAATCTTAACTGACTCCAGAGTATATTCTAAGAACGTGCATTGAAAATCTACTTAGTAGTGCTTGAATTACAAAGAATAGCCTTAAAATAATTAAATTACCTACTTAAAAATTAATTACATAGAATTTAACACTTAATTCTTTCCAGATAATTTCACATATGTGGGTTTTATCTTCCCAGGTACATTGTAAAAGCTTATATGTGTATAAAGCTTAACTCTAAGAGCCATGTTTTATACATCTTTGTATCCTTCACAATGCTAAGAGCTGTGCTGGATAGACAGCATAACATATAAATACTAATGATTGATTTTAGTATCTCCTCACCATCTACATCTTTATTAATGAATATATGTGGGAAAAATTCAGTTTATTAAGGATTCTGGTTAGTTAAGTTCTAAAAATTGACCAAATTTCTCCAAAAATTTCTACATTAGATATATAATAATTGATTAAATTTCTTTTGAAGTTATTGCCCAGCTTCACATTCAATCTTCTGACTTTTTTTCATTTTGACTTAATGACTAGCTTAGACTGCTCATAAAAGTAATGATCCATTCATTTACTTATCCATCTCAATAACTGATGCAGTTCATTGAATCCAGTGGTTCAGCTGGTGAGATTGATATTGAAAGTAAATGTAGCTGCAATAAATGTAACAATCATTTAAGAGCCTTGTTTGTCTGTTGCAGTGTTGTGACCCCTCAGAATAAAAAGGTTTCTGGGGAGCCCTATCACTGGCCAGAGAGATACCTAAACAGGAAAGGTCTGAATACTTTATGCTCATTTCAGCCAGAATAGTTCTTCTGTTTCATTAACTGAGATTTCCCACTAAGTGTTATTTGAACAAAAGCCTTTTAGGCTAAAAACGGGTTTTAAAAACTACTGGTCAATTGTGTAAATATGACCAAAGTCTCTGTAGTTCTCAATTGCATCATACATGTGCTAAATATTAATTTAGACTCTGAAGAGAAGCCCCTGTTCTCAATAGCACTGACAACCAGCTCTCCAGGATGCAATCATTTATGTCCAGTGAGAGAAAATAAAAGAGCAATTTGAAAGGTTCTCTCTTATGCTCTTTTTCCAGCTTATATAGTTTTCTTTCCCATGGTTCTCAAGATACCCACATAAATAAGAATAAATAATTTTGGAGAGGTTTGCATTCATAAGTTGCAAAATATGGTGAATATTTAGAATTTGGGACGCCCGAGGCCAGGGCTGGTGGCCAGGAGGAGCAACCCAAGGAGCGGTGGCTACACAGGCACAGGAGGGCCTAGAGGAGCTATCTGACATTGAAGGTCAGGAACGGTGGCAGCAGGGAGATACCCCTCGTCCAAGGTAAGGAGAAGTGGCTGTGCTTTGTTGGAGCAGCCGTAAAGAGATACCCCACACCCAAGGTAAGAGAAACCCAAGTAAGATGGTAGGTNCAGCCTCGGTCCCCAGCCCAGCTTGAACCCGCAGCCCGGCCTAGGCTCGCCTCAACCCCGGCCTCTATTCGACCCTGGGCCCGCCGGGCCTCGGCTCCCCGCCTCGACTCCGCCTCGCCTCGGCCCCCGGCCCGGCCTCACCTCGGCTCTCACCTCGCCCCTCGCCCGGCCTGGCCTCACCTCGGCCCCTGCCTCGGCCCTCACCGCCCCGGCTCAGCCTCGCGCCGAGCCTCAACTCGGCCCCCGCCCCCGCCTCGGCCCCAGCCCAGCCTCACCCTCGGCGGCCGCGGCGCAGATGCTGCTCGGAGGCAGGCGTTGGTTTCGCTCCCACAAGATGGCGGCTCTGACGGCGGCCACGTCAGTGCCTGCTGCCGCGGGGGACGCTGGGGAACGGGGCAGTCCCCCCGCAGTCCCACCCACTCGCCCTTTGCGGTGCGCAGGCGCAGACTCTGTGCGGGAGGTAGGGCCAGTACCTTGGGTAGGCGCAGGGCCCGGGGAGGACGCCTCGCTCACCGCTGCGCTTGCGCGCGCCCCCCGCGTCCCCAGCGCGCCTAGCCCGGGCAAAGTCCGGCTGCGCCTGCGCGCGCCTGTCGGTGATCTGCCCGGGGGTGAGCTCTCAAGCCCATTTGGCTGATGCAGAGACTGAGTCCCAGGCCGTCCCTGCGGTCCCGGGGCGGCGGTTCTGGGTGCCAGCTCCCCTCTCCAGCCTCAGGCCGGGTGACCGCAGGGACCCAGCTGTCCTGTGCGCGGTCGTGGAGCGACCTGGAGAAGCAAGAGTCAAGATCAAATGGAGAAGGCATCTAGTAGCACGGGTGGAACAAGTACCTGGGCAGGGAGCAGTGCTGCCCTGGGGTGCCATCTAAGCGGGATCCAGGTGACACAGGGGAGCCCCTCCTCTGGCAAGCCTCCCTAAGGTGATCAGAAGGGAGAGGGGGCCTGTTGTGGTTCCTCCCCACATTCTCCAGGCTTGGGCCTTAGTGTGGACCCCTGCTTGGGAACTCACTGTGGCCTGCCAACGCGAGCCCCGTACCATCACTCCACTCCTGCGCTACTTGAACTCTCTCCTGTGCTATCCTCCAGCTGCTGTGACGGGAGGCACTGGTGAGGTTGCTGGGGCAGCCTTCACTCACTATCTTGCATGTTGTGGAGAGCACAAAGCAGGTCATTACCTGGGCCTTGGTCTAGGGGCCTGCCTCTTGGTCCAGGGACCTCTCTCCTGTACTCCCCACCTACCCACTCCTCTTGGGGCCTCCCTACAGCCCTGGGGTGGCTGGGACCTCACCAGCTCTCCCTGGGGCTGCCCACTATCCCCCAGGCAGCCCTCCTGCACCAAACACTGATGACCTCCTCTTCCGAGAGGCTGGGGGCCCTAGATCTTGTGAGCCAGACTCTTGCTTTGAGCCGCAGCCTCCCCTAGCCCTCATCACTTATGGAAGACCTAGCCTGTGCTCTGCACCTCAGCTTCTGCCTCCCCATTGCTGTAATCACGTCACAGTGCTCACTCAACGTGCCCTCAGGGTTTTGTGTCTCCAGAGAGGGGCACAGAAACTTCTGGTGCTACTGGCTCTCTTCCCTAGAGAACTGACCCACAGCTGAATGCCTGCAAATGATTGTGTCCTTAGGAGCATCCTTAAATAGACAGGAAGGAGCATGTGAAAGATACATACACAGTTTTTAAAAATAAGGTGGATTCCTACGTAAACCCAAGGTTACCCAATTTACCTTCTTCCTGATTCTTTTCTCCTGGTCTGGCCCCCAACTTGGGAAAAGAGGATGTCTTCAGACCAGTCAGGTATGGGGGCCCAAGGTGGGCACATCAAGGGAAGAATCCCTGCCCCAGGCAGGAGACGTTAGAGAACCAGGAGGTACTAGGCAATTGCCTAGGGGAAATGAGGCCCTAATGCCCACTAGGACTTCCCTGTCCCCTCTCCAGGGATGGAAAAGCTGTGTACCTGCCCAGCTTTGGCCAGGAGAGGGCAGAGTGAGCCGGCTAGAGGGCCTGCCAGCATCCAGGGCCACATCCATTGTCAGGTTCAAAGCCCCCAGCCCAGATCCTCACCTTCAGCTTGAGCTGGAGCAGAAGTCTGAGGCTAAGTTCCTCCCCTCTCGGGGGGTCCCTGAGTCCAGAGACAAGGTCAGACACAGGGATGCTGAACCCTGGGAAGGGTGGTTGGAGGGATAGAAGTGCCAGAAAGAGCGAAGGAGCTGAGGCAGGAGAGAGAGGGAATACGAGCACACCCTCTAAGACCCCCAGCCTGGTAAGTACCTCGTGCAGCTTCTATGTGTGGCACCTGTGAGGTGGGCAACCTTTATGCCAGGCTAGTGGCAGTCAGGTTGCGAGCCCACCCAAGGTCACACGGTTAGAGTTGAGCCCCTGGATCTTGGATCCTAGCGTGTTTGTTGCCAGCATCTCTTCCTCTGTCCCCACCCTGCCTCTGAAGACATTGGAGCTTCAGTGAATCTGTAGGCTGCAACATTACCTTGTTTTCCTCAAGTGATGGGGAGCTCAGTACTTACTAAGGCACTCAACACCCAGGACCTAGTTGCAGAACTGTATCCTCTTAAAGCATTTCTCGGGATGGTGGGGGGTTAGGGGGTGTCTCTGCCTACTTGCCCTCCCCTGGTGAGCTGGCCTCTAAAGAACCCCTGAGCCCAGAGGGGACAGGTTTCTGTCCCAGATACGGGTGGGATGTGCAGAGGGCCCCATCCTCCCCTCTGCTCAGCTCAGAGCCCTTCCTCTCTAGGACCCGCCCTCAAATCCCTCTCCTACGTGTCCCTCCTGGTGCAGGCTTCAGGGATTATGCCAGCTGTTCTGGTGCTGTCGGTCCTTGGACGGCACCTGCCTGCCTCCATGCTCACGCCCGTTTTCCTGCTCCATCCCCAGGCCATTCTGCCCCTTGTCCTGGGCCTGGGTTGGAGTTGGGACAGCTAGGTTATGTCGGAAGCCTGTGTTTGGCGTAGGGGTATCCCCACCGAGAGCTGCACAGCGGTCAAGGGTCAGTGGGAGGACCACGGCCCAGTTCCATGCCTGTGAGTGGGCTGACTCTGGGGCCTCCCCACCTTGAGACTCTGAGCATACCCACTCCTGCCTCAGTGTCCCCATATCACGCAGGCTCCTCCCTTCCCTGCATCCTCTCTCTGGCCCGGCTTACAGGAACAGCCCAGGACCATTCCCTACCCAAGGCTTTTCTCCCTCTTCCTAAGCACTGTCTGGGAATGTGCAGTTCTTGAACACTCGTCTCGGCTCTCCTGGGCATGGCAGTGCTCTCTGGAAGGCCAGCTTCACTGGGAAAGAGGTTTCTTACCTGGTTCTTGGTCTCACTTCACGCCTGGGCAGACGATAGGTAAGGCAAATCCAGGGAGTGGTTCTCAGTGAGCTTCGTACTGGGATGCCAAAAAGCACGTCTTTTTAGGCTCCTCTGACTGACATTTGCCATTCCCTCCCATTTTGAATATAGGTGACATTCCCAAATAGCAGTATGCACTGGCCCCATGATGTCAGCAACAGAAGCCTCAAGACAATTTTACATCTCGTCATGACTGTTGCAGGAACCATGAAAGCTTGTTTCTGTCCCCTGCTCAACTGAGATTACAGAGATTGTCAGCCTGCAGCTAGCGTTTTCATCTTTGGTGTTGGCAACGGAGGCTGACAGAAATTACAGCACTGCATTTGTGCCCCCTTCTGCACAAGGCTCCATTCCCACGTCTGCCAGCATTATGGAGCTGAACACAGTCAGAAGAACACGCTGGATGTATGCAGTCCGGAAAGTGCTAACTGCACTCGGTACATTTTGGAAACCATCATCCTCACTGAGGTCATAGAAACCTGTTGCCCTTGAAGTCACATGCCACAAAAATCTTAAAAAGTTTTGATAACTGGATCCGTTTCTGATGGTGCATCATTTATGTTGCTGCTAAGTCACTTCAGTCGTGTCCGACTCTGTGCGCCNGAGGTCATAGAAACCTGTTGCCCTTGAAGTCACATGCCACAAAAATCTTAAAAAGTTTTGATAACTGGATCCGTTTCTGATGGTGCATCATTTATGTTGCTGCTAAGTCACTTCAGTCGTGTCTGACTCTGTGCGCCCCCATAGACAGCAGCCCATGAGGCTCCCCTGTCCCTGGGATTCTCCAGGCAAGAACACTGGAGTGGGTTGCCATTTCCTTCTTCAATGCATAAAAATGAAAAGTGAAAGTGAAGTTGCTCAGTTGTGTCCAACTCTTAGCGACCTCGTGGACTGCGGCCCACCAGGCTCCTCCGTCCATTGGATTTTCCAGGCAAGAGTGCTGGAGTGGGGTGCCATTGCCTTATGTTAGGTAGTAATAAAACCGTATTCCGAGAAGGAGCTCATGGACTTCCTTAGCCTGCTAAGGGGTCCCTGGTGCCTACATAACCTCCTGCTCTGACTTCTAGATGAGGTCAGTGGGGGAGGGAGAGAGGCCCCACTTGGGGATGGCATGTGGTGAGCTGTAGGGCAGGGGACCAAGAGAGATATCTGACATGGGACTTGAGGGGCAGGAAGACCCCAGTGACTCAAGCACTTTCCATGGTGGTCCCTGCAGTCTGGCTGGAGGCCAGGAAGCCAGCAGGAGATCATCAGACCAGGCTGACCAGGGTGTGCAGCCATGGCACTCAGCAAGCTGATGGGGAGGGGAGGGAGGGACGAGGGGCAGGCCCTCATGGGTCTGGGCGCCGATTGTGTCACAGACCGTGAGGGGGCCTGCAGCCCTCGTCTCCACCTGGACCAAGCTGTTCTCTTGGGACTCACCCCCAGGTTTGAGACGGCTGGTGTCTGTTCCTCTCTCTGGGGGGCCCATCTCCCCCTTACAACCCCCAGACAGAGGACAGCAGGAGGGAGGGACCCAACCTGTCTTGGGAGGCATCTGATGAATTCAGGGTTTCAAAAACCCTGGGAAGGGGACACGTTTGTTGGTCCCTGCCCTATCTATGGACCGGTGACAAGTTCCACAAACCCTAGTGGCTTAAAATAACAGTCCTTATATACGCAATCTCCTTGGGGGTTAGGACCTAGGAGCATCTTGGTGGCACGTACTGGCACCAGGATTGCATGTGGCACAGCCAAATTGCGGTAGTACCTGGGTTTACCCCACAGGATTTTCAGGGGGCAGAATGGTATCCCCCCAAAGTCACATCTGTCCAGAATCTCAGAATGGGATCTTGTCTGGAAATGGTGTCTTTGCAGTTGTAATTAATCAAGAATCTTGAGGTGAGATGACTGGATTAGGGCCCTGGATTCAGTGACAAGTGTTATTACAGGTGACCTGGGACAGACCCCGGAAGGTGGCCGCCTGACCACAGGGGCACAGAGCGGGGTGCCGCAGCCATAAGCCAACGGATGCCCGGGCACCGAGAACCAGGAGCCGGAAGGGTCTGCCCCAGGGCCTCTAGAGGGAGCACACTCCACCCACACGTTCATTTTGAACTTCCAGCCTCCTGTCCCAGGAGAGAACAAACTTCTGTTGTTTTAGCCACTACATTTGTGGAAATTTGTCATGGCCCCCCCAGGGGCTCATGTGGACTGGTCTCTGGGGATGAAAGTGTGGGGGTCCCCTAGACACCCCTCTTTCCTTCCACCTGCCTGTCCAGGTGGTATCTGCACACATTGGCCTGAGGGTGGCCAGCTTCTTGCAAGTGACGTAACCTGTGCAGCTGGGTGTGTGTCCCCCAGGAGCAGCTCTCCCCTGCTGTGACCGCCACACCTTGCAGCGGTTCTGGCTCTTGGGGTTAGAATAGTCCTTTCCTGGGTTCCCCCTGGCCTGCAGCCCCTGGCAGGACCAGGGGAAGGACACCCTCTCGCCCTGTTTCCTTCACGCATCACTCCCAAAGCTCCGGGTCTGGAGGGAGCCAGCCATAGAGAATGTCAGCCTTGTAGCTGCAGGCATTGCAGAACTGTTCTGAAGAAAGATGGGCAGCTGTGGGACAGGACTCATGTACCTGCCTGCCACCGTCTCTCCCAGACAGCTCCAAGCCCAGACCCAAGTGTGGACCATCCTCAGACTCACAGAATCTGTCAAGGACTCACAAGCGTCTTGCTTGCCATTCCACTGAGCAAGGCTAGGGGGCACCAAGCAGTTTGGTGTCTGAGTTACAGGGGTCAGGCATTCTGGTTCCTGGAACCTAGCAGGTGGCCCAACTCAGAAGCCCCATGTGGTCCTTGTCCACCTGAGTGACGCTGAAAACCTTCCATGCCCGTGACTTTCTGCTGTCTGGCTCCCTCTCATTTTATTTTTTAAAATTTGTATTTATTTTTGTTGATTTCTGGCTCTGCTTGGTCTTCATTGCTGCACAGGCTACTGTCTGGCTGCGCTGTGCGGGCCCCTTGTTGTGCGGGCTCCTTGTTGTGCGGGCTTCTTCTTGTGCGGGCTTCTTGTTGCAGTAGCTTCTCTAGTTGTAGAGCAAAGCCCCGGAGCACAGGCTCAGTAGTTGTGGCCCAAGGGCTTAGCTGCTCCGCGGCATGTGGGATCTTCCCAGACCAGGACTGAACCGGTGTTTCCGGCATTGCAGCTTGGATTCTTAACCTCTGGACCACCAGGGAACCTCCCTCTCATTTTAGTTTGCTGGTATCAGGCAGCTCAGCTGTGCCCAGGGTTCTGACCCAAGGCCTTTGCACTGACTGCCCCCTTTCAGGTGAGTTCGCTTTCTCCCTCCGTCCTCTTTCTGAGGGTCTATGCTCCTTTGAACTCCCCTCTCCGTTGAAAATAGCCCTCCTTTCACTCCACTCTCCCCTATTGCACATGAACATATTTAATTCATTTATTTGTTTCATGCGGGAGACGCGGGTTCGATCCCTGGGTTGGGAAGATCCCCTGGAGAAGGGAAAGGCTATCCACTCCAGTATTCTGGCCTGGAGAATTCCGTGGACTATATAGTCCATGGGGTCGCAGAGAATCAGACACGACTGAGCCAATTTCAGTTNTGGGAAGATCCCCTGGAGAAGGGAAAGGCTATCCACTCCAGTATTCTGGCCTGGAGAATTCCGTGGACTATATAGTCCATGGGGTCGCAGAGAATCAGACACGACTGAGCCAATTTCAGTTTCACTTTCACGTTTATTTCATGGTTTTTTCCTCTGTGCTCTGCCGCCCAGCAGGCCCTTTACCGTGGACACACTGTGGATGCTCAGGGACAGGGAGAAGAGAGGGGAAGCCAGTGGGGACAGGGGCTCAGAGAGGCCACACCAAGAGGGTGAGAGGTCACAGGCCCTGCGGGAGCCACGCCTGGCTGTGGGCAAGCAGTACTTATTCTTGCCACCTGAGGTGCGCCAGCATCCTTTGGAGCAAGATTAGGACCCAGGCAGTCAGGTGGGGGCGCTCCTGCCTAGGCCACCGCTACCCTGGCTAGGACCCTTCAGCGCTTTAATTAAAACCCATCTCTCTGCCTGACCCCGCTCTGCCATCACATTCTCCACTTAACTGGGGCCCGTCAGAGTGGCCAAGGTTAATTAAAAAGCCCAGGCCGAGACGTAGCGGTGTCCAGTGTCTGCTGCCGGGATCTGCCACGTATGCCCTGCCTCACACTCCAGAGGGCTGGCCTCCACACCTGTCCCTTGGCTTGGGATCCAGCTCCACGCTTTCTACGCTGGTCTCTCCGAGGCTGTGAACATCACACAGGGATCCTGAGGCTCTGAAGTGGGTTTCTGTCTCCACCAACTGAGGGCAGGCTGGCTCTGGGGACACTAGTCGGTTTCTGCTGGGTCCTGTTTCCAGCCTCGGGGGCTGGGTGCTGCTTCTGGCTCCCAGGTCAAGGTGGGCCAGCCCTGCCCTTTTCAGCACCCCACCCCTACCTGCAAGACCAGCTGGGCATCTGCTCTGGGAGGCCGCCTTTTCAAGAGGGATTTCAAGCCTCTTCCTGCACAGACTGCTACTTCCTACCACCCCATGTTAGGGCTGTCTGTAAGGGGAGAGGCTAAGGTCACCCCAGAGGGCACCTGGCTCCCCAGGTGGGTTTAAGGGGTGGGTGCCCTGTGAGGGAGGCCAGTGGGGAGGCAGAAGCCTTCCAGGTGATCAGCCACGGACATCAGGGTCTGTGATCTGATCCTTCAAAGGTCTAGTTATAGAGAGGGAGACAGACAGGCCGAGGAAGGCAAGTCCTGACAAAAGCAGCCACTGTTCTGTCACGGATGGGAAAAGAAACGGCCAGAGTGTCTTGCTGCTGCCCAGAGGGGTGGATGTCTGCCTGCTCGCCTGCCCAGAGCTGGACATCAAGGCAACAGGCAGTCCAGGCCCAGAGGCCCGGCAGAGCCAGGCTGAGGGATGGGAGAACCTGAGCAGGCAGGCCAGGTAGTATGAGGAGTCCCAGCATGATTTCTGGTTCTGGAACGAGCATTATTCCTCATTAACTGGACAAGGAATTGGACACTGGACCCAGAGCTGGAGACTGCTGGCCATGCCGGGAGCTTGTCTGGGTTGGGTATTAGCTGGCGGGTGCTGCTGCCCAGCAGCATGTTGGACCTGGCTGGGTTTGAGCTGCAGGGGGAGCCCTGGAGAGACCTCTGGTCCTATTCCAGGGCCTGGGTGTGTCCTCATACCCTCAACCCCGTGGCCTGCTCGGGGACCCCAGGCCCCACAGGAGGGGAGACAGGAAGTGGTCACACCTGCTCCTGGAGCTGCCGACTGAGGAAGCATGTCAGAGTGGATGGTGGCCTGTCCCACTGTACATGCCAGCCTTGAGCTGGAGTGCAGGAGCTGGACCCTGGGGGCCTGGGCTGGCTGACCTGGACCCTGGGGGCCTGGGCTGGCTGAGCTGTCCCCTCTTTTTGTCCATCAGAGGGCAAGCCGTGTGGCAGGGAGAGGCAGAGTGTGAGTCTGAACCGCCTGTGAGTGTGTCCGAGCCTGAGGCATCGCACCTGTGCTGTGTGCAACTCCACCTGTAGCGTGCTCCCTTGCATCATCCCCACCTGCGGCATCCACAGCACAGTGTCCCCACTTGCATCCGCCCCACCTGCACCCTCTCCTTCCCACCTGCATCACCCTCACTTACAGCATCCTCCTCACCTTCAGTGTCCTCACCTGCCGCACCCTCACCTGAGTCGCACCATCCCTGTGTTCTTGGCTACTCTGGGGCAAGCTGAGCCGAGCTGCCTTCCACACTGTCCTGCTAGTCTGAGTGGGTGGGTCCTGAAACAGCCCCACTGGGTTCCTCACATCAGCTGTGGGCTCAGTGCCCATGCCCCCATCTGAGACGCTAGAACTCGCCAACCTCCACATCCACTAGGAGTAGTCGTCAGACAAGCACTGGCAGAATTGCGAGCCACTGGGAAGCGCCAGAGCAGCTCCTGATGGTCCCGTGGGTGGGGGTCATGGAGCTGATGCTGCACTTGCAGATGTGTCCACCTTCCCCCATACTGGTGGTGACATCCACGAAGACCAGCCCTCTGGACATAGGCAAGGGGCAGCCCCAGACCACCCTGACCTGCTGGNGGGAGCCCTGGAGAGACCTCTGGTCCTATTCCAGGGCCTGGGTGTGTCCTCATACCCTCAACCCCGTGGGCTGCTCGGGGACCCCAGGCCCCACAGGAGGGGAGACAGGAAGTGGTCACACCTGCTCCTGGAGCTGCCAACTGAGGAAGCATGTCAGAGTGGATGGTGGCCTGTCCCACTGCACATGCCAGCCTTGAGCTGGAGTGCAGGAGCTGGACCCTGGGGGCCTGGGCTGGCTGAGCTGGACCCTGGGGGCCTGGGCTGGCTGAGCTGTCCCCTCTTTTTGTCCATCAGAGGGCAAGCCGTGTGGCAGGGAGAGGCAGAGTGTGAGTCTGAACCGCCTGTGAGTGTGTCCGAGCCTGAGGCATCGCACCTGTGCTGTGTGCAACTCCACCTGTAGCGTGCTCCCTTGCATCATCCCCACCTGCGGCATCCACAGCACAGTGTCCCCACTTGCATCCGCCCCACCTGCACCCTCTCCTTCCCACCTGCATCACCCTCACTTACAGCATCCTCCTCACCTTCAGTGTCCTCACCTGCCGCACCCTCACCTGAGTCGCACCATCCCTGTGTTCTTGGCTACTCTGGGGCAAGCTGAGCCGAGCTGCCTTCCACACTGTCCTGCTAGTCTGAGTGGGTGGGTCCTGAAACAGCCCCACTGGGTTCCTCACATCAGCTGTGGGCTCAGTGCCCATGCCCCCATCTGAGACGCTAGAACTCGCCAACCTCCACATCCACTAGGAGTAGTCGTCAAGCACTGGCAGAATTGTGAGCCACTGGGAAGCGCCAGAGCAGCTCCTGATGGTCCCGTGGGTGGGGGTCATGGAGCTGATGCTGCACTTGCAGATGTGTCCACCCTCCCCCATACTGGTGGTGACATCCACGAAGACCAGCCCTCTGGACATAGGCAAGGGGCAGCCCCAGACCACCCTGACCTGCCGGGCTGACTTCAGACCTCAGACCTCAGACTGACCCTGATCCTGTCCCAGGCAGCACCTTTCCTTCCTAGACACTTGCCCAGCTGGAGCTGCCCGCACTGGATGCAGCCGCTTCCCAGTGGCCTCCCAGAGCAGGGGTGATGCAAGGTATGATTCTGCCTGTCCTCAGTGTGCTGCTGACTTTGAGAGGCTGGGACAAGTTCTGCCTCTTTCCCAGACTCAGTTTCCCTGTTTGCAACGTGACCAGCTGCTACGCTGTCATCCTGAGACCTGGGACAGCCTTCCTCGTGGCCATCTCCTGGGAACCCTGATGTGGGAGGTGGGGAGAGGTTCCAATGGGAGGCATCCACACTGGGAGCCCCTGGCACCACTGCAGGGACAGCTGATACTGAGGCCACATGTTGTAGGGATGGCCCACTGCAGGTGTCCCAACCACTCCCAAATCTCCTCCCAGATAAGGGGCATTCTCCTGAGGCATTCTGATAATTTGACTTAGACTGGCCTGCCTGAGGTTGGAGCTGGGAAGGGTGGATCTGTTGGGAGCTAGGTCTAGAGCTGGGGAGATGGCTGAGCCCTTGGAACTGGTCAGGGCCCCTGCAGAGGCTTGCAGCCCTGGGGATGGATCCAGACTTGGCACCAGAGATCCCTCCCCAACATGCAACATACACAGGTTCTCCTCTGCCTTGCGTGGGTCCCTAAGGTGCAGCTGGGTCCCAGGGGACCGTGATATAGGAACCACAAAGATTATGGCTGTGAGGTGGTGAGGAGGCCTCCGCAGAGGCAAGGAGATGCCTGAGGCTGAGGGGTGGGGGCGAGAGTGAAAGAAGTTGCGAGTGAACTGCAGGTGGGACCAGAATGTACGATGTGAGGTCTCAGCTTTCCTTAAGACTCTGTCTGACTAACACGCTGAGTGCCCTGGGGCAAGTCATGTCCTGCCCAGGTCAGTTTCTCCAGCCACAGATTAGAGGTGCCCCCTTTAGCTCAGAGTGGGACCAATTTGTGAGGGGTGTAGGCTGAGGCACGCCAGCTCCAGCTTGGCACTGGAGAGCCATGGAAGGTTCTTGAGCAGAGGAGGGGGCTGGTTTTCTGTTCCGTAGCTCAGACCTGAAAATTCAAAGTGCACTCTGGGAAGAAGTATATGTGATCTATGATGCTCCTTCCCAAAGCCAAACATCAATCCCCAGGGCCCCAGCCTTTGCCTTTCTGTAGGTTGCAGGCTGACAGACTGGGTGAGCCAGGTGAGGTAGAGTGCGTCCCTGCAGCTTGCAGGCAGCAGAGGGAGCCAGGGAGCCTGGCACAGCTATTAAGTCCAGCTGCAGGTTCTACTGGAGAAGGCAATGGCACCCCACTGCAGTACTCTTGCCTGGAAAATCCCTTGGACGGAGGAGCCTGGTGGGCTGCAGTCCATGGGGTCGCTAAGAGTCGGACACGACTGAGCGACTTCACTTTGACTTTTCACTTTCATGCATTGGAGAAGGAAATGGCACCCCACTCCAGTGTTCTTGCCTGGAGAACCCCAGGGATGGGGGAGCCTGGTGGGCTGCCATCTATGGGGTCGCACAGAGTCGGACATGACTGAAGCAACGCAGCAGCAGCAGCAGCAGCAGGTTCTACACTAGCCCGCCTGCTTCTCTGCAGTCCAGTTGTCAGGCAAGGGGCAAACATTGGGAAGTCTCCCTTCTCTCCCAAAACCTCCCCCCTGCTGTCTTGGAATGCTGCCGTTCAACCTGTTGCCTTAAGGCCCAGGTCTCCCCACATTCCTGTCTTGAGTTCTGAAGATGGCTGCCGAGGTTGGGAGAAGGTGTGTGTGTAGAGGGTCCTAACATCTGCCACAGGGACTTGGAGAAACTTGAAGGAAATGGAAGCCTGGGAAAGCTTGGACATGGAGCCCCAGGGAATCTGAGGGCCCTGATGAACCTTCAGAGCTCCCTTTGGAGGGTCCTCTCTGTCATAGAGACTCACCTGCTCCAAGAAGCCCTCCTGGATTAATGATAATGCCTCAAGTATTGACCACTTCCAAACACACAAGTGCCTGGCTGGCAGGATTCCGGCCAGTGCTGGCCCTTTGTTGGTGGGGGAACCAGCTGACTCCTTGCCTCAGGCCAGGCTGCAGGCATCAAGGTTACTGGGAGCAGGCCTGCCTTCTCCTTTAGAGTGGAGGAAAGGCCTTCCCAGAGCCGGGCCTCTGTGGGCGGGAGAGCATGCCACCCCTGCCAGCCCAGTGCCTCCCTCCCTGCCTGCTGTGTTTGGGTGGACGAGTCCTGGTCCTTATACCATAAACACCAATTTGCAGGGCCCTGAGAGCCAAATGACTGTTTACTGTGTGCTCCAGAGACTCAAATAAAAAAGAGAGAGAGAAAGAGAGAGAGACGTGATTGAGGAGCCAGCCTGGATCTAAACATCAATTAGCACCTTCTGAGTAGCTCCTGTCCCAGCTGCCAGGCCAGGCAGTGGCGGCTCCCAGGCTGGGGCCCTTCCCAGGGCTTCCCCAGTGCCCTGGGTACCTGCCTGATCCTGGCATCTGTGGGGTGGACCTCTCAGAAGTACAGGATGCCTAAGGGGTGCAGATCGAGGATGTCAGAGCCACAGAAACTGCACCACGTGCTCACCTCCTCTTGGGAGCCCTCCCAGATGACCCGGAAGGTATGGAAGGGCCCATCACCCAGATCTATGGGGCCAAGGTCATCTGGGGGGATGAGGAGTGTGGCAAGTGGGAGTGCCCTCCGTTAGCTGCTCCTGATACCCCCGTTTTATGGGGGGACAGGGAGGGAGAAAATGGGTTTGTTTTGCCTTCAGGAACTCACATTGGGGAGAGAGGCTTTATCCAGTAGATCTCAGTTTACCTGTCAATGACTATGAATAGAAGGACCTGAAGAACTCCCACCCAGGTGGGATGGCAGAGATGCGGTCCTGTTCCTCTCAGGCCTGGGCGTCACCCTGGGAGGTTGTCCGCTGTCCAGACTGAAGCTGGACTTGAGACCGGAGTGCAGTGCGGGCGCGTGAGGTGCCCTGCCCCTGCTCAGGCCAGGGGGTCAGGGGGCTACTGGAGAGGAAGCTGCTGACTGCTAGGATGCCTTGTCCTTGGGAGTCCCAACCGGAGAGTTTCATGAAGGAGCACAGGGTTCCAATCAGCAGATGAGTGGCAGGCAAGAGGACCACGCAGCTTGGGGAGGGGCTGTGGAGTTTGGAGTGGGGCTAGGCCACTGAAGGGGAGAGCTGAAGGATTGGGGCCACCCCAGGCCATCAGGCCGGACCCCAGGATGGGCTGCGCCATGCCCCCAGACCAGACCCTCAGGAGAGGGGCAAAGGCATGGCAGCAGGACCTTGCGGCCCATCCGGTCCAAGCTCTGCTGCAGGAGGTGAAGGCCATCACTGTGTGGGACCAGGGAACCTGGCTGGGGGTCCTCAGTGCTCTGAAACAGGCTTGGTGACCCAGAGCCCTGCACCTGTTGCTCTGAGGGTCCCAGCCCTGGAGATGCTGGCCCAGCATAGGGGCGGGGGGGGTGGGACGGTTCAGCGCATCCTTAAAGTGGGGAAACAGGTCCTGAGGACCCAGAAAGTGGGAGTATAAGGGAAGAGGGAGGAGGGGAGAGGGGAAGGGAGGGCCTGTCGGGGTCCTAGGAGGAGGGGGCTCACCACACCCCCTCCAGAACTTCAAAGCTGAAGCCCTGGGGGTGTGAGATTTGCAGGGAGCTGGGCCAAGGGGGGGTCCCTGGCAGGGTGAGGCCCCACTACCTCCGGGCCTTTAATATGGTTATTCCTCTCCTGTCTCAACTACCTGTGAACAGACCCACCAGGCCCATTTCCTCCTTCTTCAGGGCTGGCGGGAGGGGCTGTAAACTCCCCGGAGAGGTGGCTTCTAAGGCCCGCAGGCTGGCTGCCCTGTGTTCTGGCCTCCTTCTGAGCTGAGGGCAAAGGCTGGGGGTGGGGAGGCTGGCCCAGAGCTCATGGGAACATGCTGATGTTGGCAGGTGAGGGGGGCCAGTTGGGCTCCAGAGAGGGCTCCGGATGGAGCATCCCACATCAGCAAAAGGCAGGAGCAGAAAGGTCCAGGGGAGCCCCATCATTCCACTTCCTCTTCCTCTGGAGGGAAACTAAGGCTCTGGGTGGGGCTTGCTCCTGGCTGGCAGAGAGTTGAGGGTTTCACCTCCTCATTCACACAGGTTCTTGCTAGCTCCCCTCGACCATTTCCTGGAGCCTCTTCTGGTGGGATCCTGCCTCTCTCTGCCCTTGAGCCATAGAGATGGAGAGTGGGGCCTGGTGCCTCACCTGGCGGAGAGCTGAGACCAGGTAGGCAGAACCTACCTCTGCATCAACTCCCAGGTAGCTTCCACCTTCCTTCTGGGTGTCTGGCCTCTGCTCTTAGGAAGCCAGGCCGTGTCCTTGCTTCCTCTCTTGGCCTCTCACCCTTGTGGCCCTGTGGCTGTGCCTCCACTCCATGACTAGCCCGTCTCTCTTACCCTTTCATCTATGGAGCCCCAGCACCTAGTTTTCAGCAGGTGCCAATTAGGGTCCTGCCCAGATCCTAAGAGGTGCCGCACCATTTGTACCGTCTATGCACTATGGATGCAGCCCATAGGCAGCTCCAGTGGGGCCTCTGTCACCCCCCCCCCCNTTTTCCTCTATTTCTTTGCATTGATCACCGAGGAAGGCTTTCTCATCTCTCCTTGCTATTCTTTGGAACACTGCATTCAAATGGGTATATCTTTCCTTTTCTCCCTTACCTTTAGCTTCTCTTATTTTCTCAGCTATTTGTAAGGCCTTGTCAGACAATCATTTTGCCTTTTTGCATTTCTTTATCTTGGGGATGGTCTTGATCACTGCCTCCCGTACAATGTCAGGAACCTCCATCCATAGTTCTTCAGGCACTCAGTCTATCAGATCTAATCCCTTGAATCTATTTGTCACTTCTACTGTTTAGAACCAGATAAATCCAAGATGGCAAACAAGTTGAAATCCACTATACTCTGAGCCTCAATATACATTCATTGCAACACTTCAGCAAGCTACATAACACACCCACCAGTGCCATGAAAGTTCTCAGGTCAATCCTCAAAGGGTAAACAGTGGTCAGTGGCCCAATTCCTGGAATTCTCCACTCCTTCCCTGGAATAGTTGGAATAATCCTCCCACTCATTAACCAGACCATATTTCAATGCCACTCTCTCCTTCTAAAATGGCCCACGCTCCATCTGTGGAGTGTTGCTCTCTATATGAATCCAATTCTTACCTATCACTTTGTCTCTCAGAGAATCCTTTCTGCCATGAGACATCAAGAGCCTAAGCTTCATTAAGTCCTGAAAATGAGTGTATGACCTCAGCTAAAAGACCATAGGTTCAAGTCCCAAACTGGATTTTAGCTAGGTTCGAGTTCCAGCTGTGTGGGTTTACATCCGAGTCAGAGGTACATGGTTTCCCTTGGACTCTAGAGACATCCCCAAAGAGGATGGATGCAAAAGATATTTCATTTTCCTCTTTCTATTGGCTACTATATGTTTAGGAGAGCTGATTTTAGTAATAATTCTCACCGTTAGTTTCTGCCTGTTTTCCTGGGTGCCCATCTGCAGCTTTGGTATCTACCTGAAATTGGCAACATTTTCCTTTCATTTTAATTTTTGTTTTCCCTTGTCTCTTTAGGAGACTAACATTGAATCATAAAATCAAAACACTGAAATATAAAATCCCACATAAAATATAAAATCAAATTGGGGGGCATCTATATGGGACCTTTCCCTTAAGAGTAGATATGGAGATGTCTCTAAGATCATTAATTTGGTGGACTTTTGTTTATAGTCATACAAAGGCAATTCAGCAACTAACCACCATCACTACCAAAGGCAATTCAGACATATTACTAGAATGAATACTCAAATAAATGAGGATAGAGGGAAGCAGGAGGAGTTACATCAGGCTTATTCGTTTAGGTACCTTTATCATTAATTTTTCATTAAGCTTTGCAATGAATCTTTTAATGAAACTATTTTGGAATTCTGAAAACTTTTGGAGGCTTCTGCATACCAGTTAAAATAGGTATCCCACTCTGCTTGCTTAATCTGAGAACCTTAACTTTCAAGCGCACTTCCTACATGATCTTATCTAATTGAAACATTCCTCATAATGGCCATGGTTATTTCCCTGAGTGCTGACAACAGTTTGGTAGGACCCTTAACTGCAAATGAAGTTTAACCCATGTTTCTGTCCAGCCATATCTAACCACAAATAGGATGTAACGCCTCATTTCTGTCTCAGTATTTTGGGAGGCTCCCAAACTGAAGGTTACCAAGCTATGTTCTCATGACACAAAATAATGACCTTGGCTGATTCTAGGCTGTTTTTAGTAATATTTTGCCATTTTGTCGATATTTACTGCTTTTAGGGCTCTAATTCTTAGGCATAAAATAAGCAAGTTTTCTGGAAGGCGGCATGCTTAACTCTTTAGAATTTAAGGATTCTATCTCTTTTAGTTAAACCTTTGGGTCTCCTGGAGCCAAACTAATATCTGAGAGGGATGTGCCACTGGTTTGGGAGTTGTGCATGATTTCACACACAGTATCTTGTTGTACAGAAATTTCCTTGAGGTTGGCGGATGCCCTAGAGTCAATTTAACTCATTCTGTAATCAACTTACTCTAACATGGTAGGGGTCTTAGAGTGAGCGGGCAAGTTCTCTAACAGCTTTGAAATGCTCAACCAAGGTTCACCAGTTCTGCAACCGCCACTTTTTTTTTTTTTCCAGCTTCTGAGATTCCCATTAGCAGTGGCTCTTACTGTACCCACTTCGGCTCAAGTCAAACCTAGTCTTACCTCAGTTTAGTTCTGGACCCAAACTGTTTTTTTTAAGTTGGACCCAGTCCAGTGTTTAAATCAGATCCAGTCTGACTCTGGCCAGTTACTACCAACAGATTCCAATGTGGAATCTTGGGATTGAGAAAAGGACTGAACCAGCAGACCCCAAAGGATGAGAACTGTGGGCTGATTCCAAAAAAAGGAGGGACAACAGCTGCCACCAGTAGTTCCCACTGTGGAATCAGGGACAGAACCAAGGGCTTGGGTTCCCAAGAAATGGGGAACTGTGAAAAGCTAGTTAGACTGGGAGCTAGATGCAGACAGCTAAGCTCAGAACCGAGAGGAACTTAACACCCGGGCCTCAGAAGGCAGGACTCAGAAGGGTTCATGGCTACTATGCCAGTGTTTCTCATTGTCCCAAGGCTGGTGTAGTCTCCTTTGATCCCACTGCTGCCAGCAAATCTGTTTAAAAAAGTCAACTCAGTACATTTGAAGATCTCATTGGCTTTATTCAGTGATTCAAGAATCAGGAAATATCCTATATGGATATTCTGAGGACTGCACAAAATGGAAGACTTTTATAGGCAGAAGGGGAAAAGTATGGATTGTTTCAGATAAGGTCATCTTCCTTTACAGGATGAAAAAAGTCTATCAGGGAATTGCCTCCTTAGTGCTGACTAGGAAATTCTAGACTGGCTGATTAAGATTATACTCCTGAGGGAGGTTGAGTCTACAGTTAGGTTAGGTATTAAATGTTGATTTGATGACATGGGTTTAGCACCTGTGACTCCATTTTGGGCCTGGTGTCTCTTTCTTAACAGAAAAAAATGCATAAAACTTGAGTGAAAGATAACATTCTAAGGTTGTTTAAAATAAGCAAGTAGATAAACTTGCCTTTAGATGATTTAATTTAAAATTCAAAATGTTCAGAGAGGTAATGAAACAAATATAGGTCAAATGTAAAATGCAGAGAAAGTGTTAACAGTTGTGTAAAGATAAATGAGAGTTGGACCATAAAGAGTTGGTGCCAAAGAATTGTTGCTTTTGAACCGTGGTGTTGGAGAAGACTCTTGAGAGTCCCTTGGACTGCAAGGAGATCCAATCAGTCCATCCTAGAGGAAATCAACCCTGAATATTCATTGGAAGGATTGATGCTGAAGCTGAAGCTCCAGCATCAGCATATTTGGCCACCTGATAGGAAGAACTGACTGATTGGAAAAGACCCTGATCCTGGGCAAGATTGAGAGCAGGAGGAGAAGGGGACGACGGAGGATAGGGTGGTTGGATGGCATCATCAACTCCATGGACATGAGTTTGAGCAAGCTCCAGGAGTTGGTGACGGACAGGGATCACCTGTTGGTGATGGTGTGCTGCAGTCCATGGGGTTGCAAAGAGTTGGACATGACTGAGTGAACTGAACTGAAAGATAAACTGAGGCATTAACCTTTTAGTGAGTTTATTTGAATAAAATTTGATTCAAATTGGGCTGCACTAGAATGGTAATCGTTGGGAGTGCTCCTCCAATAGGAGCCAGGAGAAAGACTTTGCGTATAGAGAAGGTGTGGAAGCTAGGAAAGGAAATTCTTTGGCTGCATGTGTGTGTGCTCAGTTGTGTCCAGCTCTTTGTGACCCCTTGAACTGTAGCCCACCAGGCTCCTCTGTCCATGGGATTATCCTGACAAGAATACTGGAGTGGGTTGTCATTCCTTTCTCCAGGGGATCTTCCCAACCTGGAACCGAACTTGAGTCTCCTGCACTGGCAGGTGGATCCTTCACTGCTGGGCCACCAGGGAAACCAGGGCTTAAAAATTAGCTGGCTGTTTGTGATTGGTTGTCCTTTGGTTTCAATCTCTTAACCTTGAGGCATTTATAGGCTTAGGTTTTAGTTTGCTTACATTGGCCACCAGTTCAGTCTAATGTCCTCCTTGTGTAATTAATATGACATACAGAACACTTCAAAACAGACCATAAAATTAAATTTAAAGAATGTTTATAAAGATGACTCATCAAATGACATAATTTTCAATATTTAAATGGACAAAACACAATATTTTAAAATAAATTATTCAAGCATTTCAGGGGCTTTCCTGGTGGCTCAGTGGTAAAGATCCACCTGACAAATATACAGTGGGGCAAAGACAGCCTCATCAATAAGTGGTGCTGGGAAAACTGGACAGCTACATGTAAAAGAATGAAATTATAACACTTCCTAACACCATACACAAAGATAAATTCAAAATGGATCAAAGACCTAAATGTAAGAACAGAAACTATAAAACCCTAGAGGAAAACCTAGGTAGAACACTCGATGACATAAATCAAAGCAAGATCCTCTATGACCCACCTCCTAGAGTAATGGAAATAAAAACAAAAGTAAACAAGTGGGGCTGGATTAAACTAAAAAGCTTTTGCACAGCAAAGGAAACTATAAGCAAGGTGAAAAGACAACCCTCAGAATGGGAGAAAATAATAGCAAATGAAACAACTGACAAAGGATTAATTTCCAAAATATACAAGCAGCTCATTCAACTCAATACCAGAAAAACAAACAACCCAATCAAAAAGTGGGAAATAGACCTAAACAGACATTTCTCCAAAGAAGACATACAGATAGCTAAAAAACACATGAAAAAATACTTAATATCGCTCATTATTAGAGAAATGAAAATCAAAATGACAATGAGATTTCACCTCATACCAGTCAGCATGGCCATCATCAAAAAGTCTACAAACAGAAAATGCTGGAGAAGGTGTGGAGAAAAGGGGATGCTCTTGCACTGTTGGTGGGAATGTAAATTGATTTACAGCCACTATGGAAGATGGTAGGTGATTCCTTAAAAAACTAGCAATAAAACCACCATATGACTCAGTAATCCCAATCCTAGGTATATACCCAGAGGAAACCATAACTGAAAAATACACATGTACCCCAATGTTTATTTGCAATAATTAGAACCTAGATGTCCATTGACAGATGAATGGATAAAGAAGTCGTGGTACTTATACACAACGGAATATTACTCAGACATAAAAAGGAATGCCTTTGAGTCAGTTCTAATAAGGTGGATGAACCTAGAACCTATTATACAGAGTGAAGTAAGCCAGAAAGAAAAAGATAAATATTGTATACTAACACATATATACAGAATCTAGAAAGATGGTACAAGAATTTATGTGCAGGACAGACTTATGGACATGGGAAGATGGGAGGAGAGGGTGAGAGGTATGGAGAGAGATTATAGAATTTTAGCCATCAATGAGTTAGGAAAAGCTTTAATATGTGCTCACTTTTGGATCTGTATGAGTTACAATTTACTGGTTTTTTTTTTAATTGATCTTTAATATTACTTAAGAAACAAGCTTCCATTTATAGCCAATTAGTTGAAATGATTGATCAGAACTTCTATTTCAGAGGCATGCTGTATCTGCCCATACCAATTAAACATATTGTCTGCTTAGTGAATATAGTAAAGAACTTTTTGCATTAATTAGCTTCTCACTAATCAATCATTTTCAGTCTGATTGGCTTCTCTGCAAGGGATGCAGGAAAGGATGGCTCGCCCAAATTTAATCTCTGTAACTACCAGTTCTTTCTGCATCTTTCTACATAACAGTTCTTTCAGACTTTTTTCTTTCTTATAAGGCTGGTACTATTCTGTGAAGTAAAGAACTGAATTTGCTGTTGATCTCAAAACTGCGGACTGTTCAATTACACTTTATGCAGAATTATTGTTGTTTAGTTGCTAAATCCTGTCCCACTCTTTGTGACTCCATGGGCTGTAGCCTGCCAGGCTCCTCTGTGCATGTAATTCTCCAGGCAAGAATACTGGAGTGGGTTGCCATTTCCATATCCAGGGGATTTTCCCAACTCAGAGATCAAACCTGCGTCTCCTGCTTGGCAGATAGATTCTTTACCACTGAGCCACCTGGGCTTCCCTATGTAGAATTGTGAAAATCCTAAAATAAAACCTTTTGTCTTCTCTTCTCTCACAATACTTTTGACACCAAATGTGTGTAGGATTTACCCACACTGACTCTTTCTCCAATTCTCTAAAGACACCAACTTGGTGTCCTACAGTTTAATTAATTTCTGACACCTGCTGTCTGTCCTTAGTGCAAGCCCCACAGGTTAAAGACTCTATCATGATGCCGCCTCCCCGACTTCAGACATCAGTTCCAAGTCCAGGTTATCACATGCGCTTCTCATGGACTCTAAATCAGAAATTCCCATGACCTTCCCCTCAGATGTGATAATTAAACATGGCTCACAGAACTCAGGAAAATGGTTTACTCACTAGATTACTGGTTTATTACAAAGGATACAACTTAGGAACAGCTGCAATGAAGAGATGTGCAGGGCAAGGTTTGGGGGAAGGTGCACAGAGGTCTCTCGGAGCACACCACCCTCTTAGCGACCTGAAACTCTCTGAGTTTCTTTGTCTAGTGTTTCTGTAATGACTCCTTTACTTAAGCATAATTAATTAAATCATTGGCAATTCATGATTAAGTCAATCTCCAGACCCTGTCCCCTTCCCAGGGCTCAGGTGGTGAGGCTGAAAGTTCCAACTCTCAAATCACTAGGTTGGATTCCTGGCAACCAGTACTGTCAATTCATAGAAGTTTTCCCAAAAGTCACTTCATTAACAAAAACTCAGGTGTGGTTGAAAGGGGACTTGTTATGAATAGTAAAAGGCCCTCCTTTTCACCTTTCTGTGTCCATAGGACAGAAAGCCACACTCCAACAGTGGGTATCTGCTGCAAAGTAAGAGTTTATTTCAGTACACCAAGCAAGAACAGGCAGCTCGAGCTCAAAAGACCTAAACTCGCTTTCAGGTGAGGGTTTTTAAAGACAACACTAGGGGAGAGGATTGCAGGAATGTGATCAGCTGGTAGACTTTCTTCAGATTGGTTGGTGGTGAAGTAACAGGGTGATGTTTAGGGAATCTCAATCATCAACCTTCTGGATTCAGCCAGTCTGGGATCAGCATATAGTCACCATCCTCTACCAGAGGGGGTGTTAGTTTCTGCAGAACAGCTCAGAAATGTCCATCAGTTGTTTCTATATCCATTTAGGAGAAACCAGGAGTGCGTTCCTGTGTGTGTGCTGAGTCTCTTCAGTCAGGTCTGACTCTCTGCTAAAACTGTAGCTAATGAGGCAGTGGAGTAAATGCTCAAAATGGCTCCTCTGTCCATGGGATTCTCCAGGCAAGAGTACTAGAGTGGGCTGCCGTGCCCTCCCCCAGGGGATCTTCTTGACCCAGGGACTGAATCCATGTCTCTTGTGTCTCCTGCATTGGCAGGCGGGTTCTTTACCACTAGCACCAACTGGGAAGCCCCAGGAGTCCTGTGATTCTTGTCCTAATCGTTAACTGTTTGAGCCTACTCTCTGGGACTTGGAGAAAGCCTGTGGGCTTTTGTAAACCTGCAAGTCCCCCCCCACCCCCTTCCCTGCCCAAGGTCTTGCTTGGATTCAGAGGGAAAGAACATTAAGTAATCCTGAGTAATCTATACGAATTGTTTCTCTTTTTTTCCCTACATCTCTCTAGAAGGTAACATAAACATATTTCTTTTTCTGTTAGAATTTTGTATCTAATTTAAAGATACACTCAATAAGCATGGAAATCTTAACTAACATGTAAATTTTTCTTTAAGAGGGGCATAAAAAAAAATCCATTACTTAGAATTCTTTACCCAATTACTTTTACTCTATCATAGTTTCTGAGGACGCCAGCTGTGTTTTCCTTGTGGTAAAGACAGGCAATTTGAGTAAATTAAAGAATGTTTGCAACTGACGTGCACAGAGCTGTCCTTGGAAGTGTACATGGTATTTTCAAGATGAAAGACTCTAATAAGTGTTTCGTCTTTTCAGTGTCAGGACTGGTAAGATGCTGTCCTTTTTCTTTCTCAATTATGATTATAAAACCATTATATGACCTGAAATTTTATATAATAATATCTGTGTGAGTTTCCTAGGGCTGCTCCTGCAAAATACCACTGCCTGGTGGCTTAAAATGGCAGCAGTTTATCGTGTCAGTGTTCTGAAAGTAGAAATCGGAGATAAGATGTTGGCAGGGTTAGTTCTTCCTAATAACTATGAAGGAGGATCTATTTCATGTCTTTCTCTCATCTGGTCGTCAACTGGCAATATTTGTTATTCCTTAGCTTGTGGAACAGAGAAGGCAATGGCACCCCACTCCAGTACTCTTGCCTGGAAAATCCCATGGACAGAGGAGGCTGGTAGGCTGCAGTCCGTGGGGTCGCTAAGAGTCAGACACGGCTGAGCGACTGCACTTTCACTCTTCATTTTCATGCATTGGAGAAGGAAACGGCAATCCATTTCAGTGCTCTTGCCTGGAGAATCCCAGGGATGGGGGAGCCTGGTGGGCTGCCGTCTATGGGGTCGCACAGAGTCGGACACGACTGAAGCAACTTAGCAGCAACAGCAGCAACTTGTGGAAACATTACCCGTCTTTGCCTTTTTCTTCAAATAGTGTTCTCTGAATATGTACGTTTGTGTCCAAATTTCTCCTTTTTATAAGGACATCAGTCATATTGGTCCAATATGACCTTGTCCTAACTTCTACATCTATGATGATCCTATTTCCAAATAACATCACATTCTGAGGTGCTAGGGGTTAGGACTTTAACACATAAACTTTATGGAGACACAATTCAGCCCAAGAGAATTTCACTCATCGGACACCTTCCATATGATTTGGTCAAAGCATAAGTACATAATGATTGGAAGGTGTTTTCAAAAAGTTTTTCACAGTATTGAGACAATTTACTCATTGTCAGCTCATTACTTAGTCAAAAAGAGTCTTACATTCTGACTGTTTACCAAATACAGATGATTTTTAGTGTCCTGTGTGGTTGCTGGTATTGTGAATTATCTGCACATATTATTCCTTGATATCACAGCTTTTGTTTTTGGTAACTACAAGGAGAGCATGTTTCTCCAAATTTCTTGTGATAGTGATTACTATAGTACATAGATTAAGCTCATGAGAATTGTGTTGGTACCACTGGAGCAGTTTCTACATCAGGCTGGGGCTGTCAAAATAGAGGCTTACTCTGGGGGGAAGTCAGAAGACAAGATGTCTGGTATAGTTTCTCTGTTTTTTCTTTTCTCCCTCCACCTCCCTGGTTACCTAGGTCAAGTGGAATACAGAGAGATTGTTTGCTTGATAGTAGCTGTGTTTAGAATCAGACCTGAGCAGTGATGATGCATGCAGAATATATCCAGAGTGTAATACTAAAATAGTATGTATATCCAAGTTTATAAAATAAATTTCCTTTTTACTCATTTATTCATTCATATATACATTCAGCAGTCATTGAGAACCTCTATAGATTAAGGGCTAAGGTCAAGTACTTGGGAGTTAGATATATATGAATTATAATCTAGATTCTGTTATTAACTAATTACATGACCTTGGATATTTTCTTTATATTTCTGTCGGATATTTTTGAAACTCAATTTTCTTATCTGTATATATTTGAAATAATAATACTGTCATGATAGATTACATTATACAGTTGAGGGTAAGAACCCTCATATTTCAGTAGCCTGAAATGACAAAAGTTTGTTTCCTTCTTAAGCTATATGTCCGTCATTGCTGGCTGAGTTCTCTATACCACATGGGCTGTCCTCCAGAACCACAGAGCAGCCAATATTTGGAACATTTCCCATTGCTATGGGAGAGGGAAAAAGAGATCTAGAGGAGCATTTTTATCATTTTTGCTCGTAACATACTGGCCAGAATCAGTCACTGACCCACTCAAACACAAGGGACCAGGAATTGCTTTACTATCACAGAGAGTGGGAAAGACCTGGTGAACAACACACAGACTGTCACAAACCTCCTTCTGTAGGGTATAAAGAAGGATTTCACGCAATTATTTGTGTGTGTGTGTGTGTGTGTGTGTGTAAATATATAAAGTGCCTGGTACAGTGACTGGTAGGGGCATGTTAGACTCTCAATAATAATAGTAGCTATTATTCTTGTACATTATCACTATTAATCACCTCTATATGCCAAGCACTGAGCTAGGTACTGGGAAGCCATAGGCTATCAGTGAAACTCCAACTGGGGGCAAGGAGTGAGACAGCTGTGACTTAGGAAGGCTATCGTCCCTTACCTTGAATGAACAAATTAATAAACCCAGTTTGTTAATTGGTCATAAGGGAAGTGGGCTAAAGCAGTGTCCAAATATTGTCTCATTTAATCTCACCCCATCCTATAAATTAAGGATATTTATGCCAGTTCACAAATGAGGTAAACACTAATTACCATTTAAAAGGACTACCAATTTTTACTCCAATCAACAATATATAATAATAATGCATGTTTCCTTGCAGCTTCTCCACGAATTCCAGTTACCAATCTTTTAAATGTTTGTTAGGAAACATTTAGGGAAATAAATAAAAATTTATGGCTGCTTAAGTATATATTTCCCTAATTACTCAAGAAGCAGAGAATAATTTCTTATGCTCACTGACTATTTGTACTTTTGTGTTCTGATAATTTGTATCTTTTGCCCATTTTCTTGTTGGGTTGTTGATTTTTTTCTTATTGATTGGCAAGAGTCCTTTAAATATTGTAATAGCAATTATTTGTTATATATGTTACGAATATTTTCTGTAAGTCTCTTGCTTCTCTTCAATATATGTATCTTTTACTAATACAGAATTAAAAATCTTATATATGTATGTATCATGTATTGGTCAGTCTTTTCTCATGGCTTCTGGACTTTATATGTCAATTCAGAATTTCTTTCCTACTGAAATAAAAATAATTCTTTATATTTTGTTCTATTAAGTTTCTTTTCATAGTTTACTTTTTAGACAAGATGAAATTAACTTTTGCATAGGTTCTGAGATATGGATCTAATTTTATCTTTTCCTAGAGGAGTCATTTGTTTCAAATCCAATTATCGATTTGGAAATTCTTAGTCACACACACACACACACACAATTTTCTAGACTATTTTCTCCCCATTGGCATTGCTACACTGTTTTAGAAACCATAGCTTTATTGTATGTCTTAACAGCACTGAGGATTGATCCTCTCTCATTGTTCTTCTCTTTCCAAATATTTTGGCAATCTTGTGCTTTGTCACCATGAATTTTTAAATCTGATTTTTAAGTCCCACAAACTGTTCTATTAGGATTGCCCATATGTACTGATTAATTGGGGAAGAATGATAGCTTTATACTATTGAAGTTTCACATTCAGGAACATGATGTATCTTTATATTTAGATCTACCTTTCTGCCTTGCAATAAAGTTTGATAGTTTTCTTTATGTAGGCTTTACATATTTCTTTTGAGTGTTATTCTCAGGTATTAATGAGCTTAACTGCTATGATTCTGAATGGAATAAATGTTTCCATTACATTTTCTGATTTAATATTATTGATATGTAAACTTTATTTTTGTTGTTGAGCTTGTATCACTGGTTTCCTAAATTTTCACACTGGATTCAACAGTTTTTCACTTGATTCGTTTGGATAGTTTAGAAGAAAACTGTAGAATTTACAAACACAGCTTTTTGTATAGCCATTCTTATCGGGAAGATCGAAGCCACTTAAGTATTTACCACAAATGGAATGTGAAACAAGAAAGTGGTTACAGAGGTGAAGGGACCCTTAAAAAACCACATCAGCAGCGAGGAGATAACCCAGGGGTTATTAACAGCAGGAAGCCACACTGCTAGACTGAAAAGATGAAGAGAAGAGGCAGAGTTAATGGAGCCCAGGGACCAGGTCACCCTCTAGAAGCTGGAAGCTTGGCGGGCCAGTCCTGCGGGAGTCGTGTAGGAGGAAAGCTGCTGCCAGAGAAGTTGTACAAGGCGTAAAGGAGGTGGGAGAAATACCTAGGCTTCTCCCTTTCCCCACTCTCCAATCAGTCTCCTACTCGGCCTGCCATCTTTTGCATTTAGCTGGACACCAGCCAAAAAGGAACCAATACTACAGAGATTGGCTCACTTATGATAGTGAATCTGAGCACAGGTAGGTCTAGGATTGGATCACTTTCAAATATTTATGCCTCTAACTTCTTTTTCTCATTTAATTATACTGGTGAGGACCTGCAGCACAAATTTAAACAGTGCTATAGATAGGACATCTCTGTTCTTGTTCTTGATTTTAGGAGGGTTACTTCTAATGTTACAATCTTAAATGGGATGCTGAGGAATCAAATCCTTTGTAACATACACTGAGATGATTATATAAGAATATATTATATATATATACATTAATTAACTATATCGATGTACTGAATTGCACTGATAGACTTGCTAATGAGCAAAAGTGAATCAGCCTTCCATTGTTTGGGAAAAAACCTTACTTTGTAAGTGTATTGTTCTTTTTAATAAAGTGCTATATTAGATTTATCCATGTCTTATTTAGGACTTTTATATCTATGTACGTAGGTATTATGAAACTAGAAAATTATGCTAGCCTTGAGAATGGGTTAAGACTCTTTCTACCTTTTCTATGCCCTATATATTTAATATAAAGTTTTCCTAATCTTTGAATGTTTGGAAGAACATCCACTTAAAACCTGATTGTTTGATAGAGTGGTGGTGGTGGTTTAGTCGCTAAGTTGTGTCCGACTCTTGCGACCCCATGGACTGTAGCCTGCTAGGCTCCTCTGTTCATGGGATTCTCTACGCAAGAATACTGGAGTGGGTTGCCATTTCCTTCTCTAAGCGATAGAGTATTCATAATCTTTTCAAGTTCTTCTATGATTATACTTTCTTTCCTTCAGCCAATTGCTAAAATTTGCTTTAGTAAACTTTCACTTAGTCAGGAAGGCAGGAGAGTTTATGGCCATCTGGGTCTCTAACTCTTAGCCAGCTGCCTTGAAGACAGTCCCTTGTGTGGTTGAGGGAGGTTGCATAACCAGGATTCTTGTTCTAAAACTGACGACTTGCTTCTGTAGGAGAAATATGTATCTCATTAGGTGTCAATTTGGAGAATGGTATAAAGAAAGAGGACAATTATTCCATTATTTCAGGGATACATGTATCCGACTGAAACTCAGAAGAAAAGTGGTACCAATGTAGCCAAGGAGATGCTGTTTCAGGGATAATCTCCCAGCCATCTTTTCATGTGTGAAGCCAGAAAGTGCTGTCATATAGGGATAGGAAGTGGGTGGTTCCCAGGGTGAGCGACTTCAGCTAATTAAATCCATTTTAAGACCAGAGGTTCCTTTTGTAACCTTAGAATCAGTCCTAAACTGGTCCATTTTCTAACGAGATACTGAGCTGCTTTTCAGAGACAACAGAAAACCATCAGTCATGTAGCTGAAGCACACACAGAGGAGAAATTTTGGCCTGAAACAATGCCTGGAGCCACTGTTTCCATCCTCACAGAGCCAAAGAACTTGGAAATTATCTGAACATCATAATCTTCTCAGAAGTGAAGGGTCCGGTGTCCAGGAGGAGCCAGTGCTGAAGCACCTTTGTCGTACTTTCCTCTAAAGGGCCAAGTTCTAAGCCCTCCAATGCAACCTGCTCTCCAGCACGTCCACATAACAGCCCTCCTCCTCTAATTCAGAGACGTTTGACCAAAACCCAGATCCGGGACACAGATATGAACTGTGCCTTCTGTCTCCTTGCCAGCAATAACGTTTTTCCTCAAAAGCTGATGCTGTAACATTAGCTTCTATGTTCACTGGGCATCAAGCCCTTTGCTTGGTAACACTCTTGTGTTCTTCACCAAAGTTGGGAAAAGAACTCAGTTTTCTCACACTACCCCCCTGTAAAGTGAGAAATGTTTATTTTTAAAGTGACTACAGATTATGAAATGTACTGTCTTACACAAATTTAAAGCTGGCATGGGACACTATGAGGCATCTATGGAGAGGGATAGATTTCTTCACATCTCAATCCTATTTTGATTTAGGGGAAATTAGGTTAAAACTGACAACCAGGGCAGCCTTATAAGGAAAAAGAAGTACATTTCTATGTCAGTCTGCGGTTATTCAGGTAAGCATGACTGTTGGTAAGGTTAGCTTTGCTTTGATGGGAAACATTTTCAGTTGATTGTATGTGTGAACTCCCACCGCGCTCCACCACCACAAAAGTCACTGCATGCTCTTTGTGCTTCTACCATTTTTACTGCACTGTATATTAACCTATGCCTGGTCCCCCCTGCAACCTCTCTCATTCTTTTCCCCATCCCCATGGGATGGCAGAACAATTTGGATAAACCGTATTAGGAGGAAAGAAGTAAGAAATAGCTTCCTTGTTCCAGGAATGTGCTCTGTGTTTTCCAGATGTTAAATGAGGTATTTGCCCCAAACAATGGTTCTCAAACCTAAAGATGGATCATGTGGGTTATTGTTTTTAATCTGATTCTTGGTATGGAAATTTGAGATCTGCTGACTTAGCTACAAGAGCTCTGCTTTCCAGTTAGGTGAACTTTCATTGAATTGAATACATGTTTGCTACTTACTATGTGGCACTGACAAGTGTACTAACTGTTTAAAGATTAGTCACTTCTTTAGAAAATGAGTGTATTAATAACAGTATTAAGAATCAGTTCAGTTCAATTTGGTTGCTCAGTCGTGTCCGACTCTTCATGACTTCATGAATCACAGCACGCCAGGCCTCTCTGTCTATCACTAGCTCCTGGAATTTACCCAAACTCATGTCCATCGAGTTGGTGATGCCATCCAGGCATCTTATCCTCTAAATGAGATTAAATGTGTCTGTTGAGGGCTTAGCAGAATGCCTGAAACACTGTCAGCAATCCGTCAATGTAAGTTATCTTTACCCAAGTCAGAAGACCTGGATTATTCTTGTAAGTAGTGTGCTACTTTGGACAATTTATATAATTTCTTTGTGCCACTATTTAATCATCTGCAAAGTACATTTATGTTTTTCTTTCTATTTAAAAAAAATTTTTGTGATGTGTTTTTATATCTCTTAATCTTCAAATAACTTTATATGGTATTATTTATCATTTGGAGGAGAAACTCTTAACAATGAAGTAATAAGTGGTAGATGGGGAATTGAACATAAATTCTCTGATACTCCCTGGTGGCTCAGATGGTAAAGGATCTGCCTGTAATGAGGGAGACCCAGGTTCAGTCCCTGGGTAGGGAAGATCCCCTGGAGAAGGAAATGGCAACCCACGCCAGTATTCTTGCCTGAGAATCCCATAGACAGAGGAGCCTGGTGGGCTATAGTTCATAGTGTTGCAAAGAGTCGGACATGACTGAGAGACTTTCATTCATTCTCTGATATTAGATTCTCATTCTTTTGTTTCTATATCACATGGTCCTCAAATAAATGANTAGCTCATCCCATCTACCAGAAGAAGGAAGGGTGAGCTTGAGTGTATTGCCCAAAGTAACAAGAATGGTGGTAGATTTACATTAAACTTAGCTTTTTTTTCTAATTCAAAGGGACATGTACCCTAAAGTTCATAGTGTCACTATTCACAGTAGCCAAGAAATGGAAGAAACCTAAGTGCCCATGAACAGATGAATGGATAAAAAAGATGTGGTACATATATACAAGGAATATTTGTTGTTTAGTCACTAAGTTGTTTCTGACTCTTTGTGACCCCAGGGACTGTAGCCTGTCAGGTTCCTCTGTCCATGGGATTTTCCAGGCAAAAAGACTGAACTGGGTTGCCATTTACTTCTCCAGGGGATCGTCCTGACCCAGAGATCAAACCGGCAACTCCTGCATTGGTAGGTGGATTCTTTACCGCTGAGCCATCTGAGAAACCCACAGGGAATATAGACCAGCCCTCAAAAGAAGGAAATAATGCCACTTGCAGCAATATGGATGGACCCAGAGAATCTCATACTAAGTGAAGTCAGTTACACAGAGAAAGACAAATATGATATCACTTACAGATGGAGTCTTAAAAAATGATACAAATGAACTTATTTACAAAACAGAAATAGACTCACAGACATAGAAAACAAATTTATGGCTACCAAAGGAGAAATAGGGGAATAAATTAGAAGCTTGGTTAATGGATACACACCGTTAACCTAGATAANAAAAATGATACAAATGAACTTATTTACAAAACAGAAATAGACTCACAGACATAGAAAACAAATTTATGGCTACCAAAGGAGAAATAGGGGAATAAATTAGAAGCTTGGTTAATGGATACACACCGTTAACCTAGATAAATAGCAAAATAAGGTCCTATTGTATAGCATAGGGAACGATAAGCAGTGTCTTATAATAACCTATAATGGAAAAGAATCTAAATGAGAATGTGAAAGTGACAGTCGCTCAGTCATGTCCAACTCTTTGTAACCCCACAGACTTTAGCTCACCAGGCTCCTCTGTCCATGGAATTCTGCACTGCAAGCAGATTTTTTTTTTTTCCATCTGAGCCACCAGGGAAGTCCTCAAAATACTGGAGTGGGTAGCCATTCCTTTCTCCAGGGGATCTTCCTGATCCNTTAGCTCACCAGGCTCCTCTGTCCATGGAATTCTGCACTGCAAGCAGATTTTTTTTTTTTCCATCTGAGCCACCAGGGAAGTCCTCAAAATACTGGAGTGGGTAGCCATTCCTTTCTCCAGGGGATCTTCCTGATCCAGGGATCAAACCCAGGTCTCCCACATTGCAGGCGGATCCTTTAGCATCTGAGCCACCAGGGAAGCCCATGGATATAGGGCTTCCCTCACGGGAAAGGCTCTGGTGCTGGGAGGGACTGGGGCAGGAGGAGAAGGGGACGACCGAGGATGGGATGGCTGGATGGCATCACGGACGCGATGGATGTGAGTCTGAGTGAACTCCGAGAGATGGTGATGAACAGGGAGGCCTGGCGTGCTGCGATTCATGGGGTCGCAGAGTCGGACACGACTGAGCGACTGAACTGAACTGAACTGGTGGCTCAGAGGTAAAGAATCCGCCTGCAATGAAGGAGCTGCAGGAGATGTGGGTTCAGTCTTTGCATTGGGAAGATCCCCTGGAGGAGGGCATGGCAAACCATTCCAGTGTTCTTGCCTGGAGAAACCCATGGACAGAGGAGCCTGTCCGTGCTGCTGCTGCAGTCCATGGGGGTCGCGAAAGAGCTGGACACGACTTAGAGACGAAACAGTATCCATGCGTATAACTGAGTCCCTTGGTTGTGCATTGAAAATCAACTGCAGTTCCAAAAAGTGAAAAGTTTAGTGAGTTTTCTAGTTCCCAATTCAATCCTTTTCCCCTGCTTTTGTCTCTAGGGTACTTTTGGAAGTTCTGATTTAAAATGCTATGGTAAAGCCGCCTGGGAGAGCAGAGGCAGAAAGGAAACATTGAACTTAGATGCTGCTCGGGTGGAATTTCCCCAGCTGGGAGGTCCAGCCCCACAGCAGCTCTAACTTAGTCACTTCTTGTTTAGCAACTGCCATGTGCATCGATTTCCACTTCTGCACAATTGATTTTTGCTTCTGTTCCCATTTGTGCCTTTGTTTTTGGACAGATATCACATGATGAGTGTCTGAGAATGGTCTCTGAGAGGTCAGCGGACCTCATGAAGGAGGGCCTTATTTGTCGATACAAAAATCAACACGCAAACGCTCAGATTTATGGAGAAGACAGCATCATCACTGAGTTTAACTTCAGCCTCTTTGTTTCCTACCCGAGCTTGATGTGCAGTAATTTAGAAAAGAACTTGAGCTACAATTGTGAATCTGGAGGACACAGCATTCAGCTTATTTAAGAGCCTGACCATAATTATGGCTGATTCACATCGTCGTAGGGCAGAAACCAACACAACATTGTAAAGCAATTTTCCTCTAATTATGGAACATTACATTACCATATGTAAAATAGATAGTCAACAGGAATTTGCTGTATGGCTCAGGAAACTCAACCAGGGGCTCGATATCAACCTAGAGGGGCAGGGTGGGGAGAGAGATGGGAGGGAGGTTCAAGAGGGAGGGGATATATGTACACCTATGGCTGATCCATGTTGAGGTTTGACAGAAAACAACAAAGTTCTATAAAGCAATTATCCTTCAATAAAAAAATTAACTAAAAAATGCAAGGAAGAAGACTGTGATCAAAAGTTTTCATGTGCTTCCAGTCATTTCTTGGTGAAGAATTTTCCAATACCGTAGAAAGATGAATGAATTCCCGGTGGGCAATTTCCTCGATAGAATGACAGCTCTACATTGAGCCATTTATTTCTATAGAGGATTTACTGCTTTTCCATCACCATCCTAAATACTCGCCAAGGAAAAACATCTATTTATTCTCAAGATGGCAACATGCTACAGCAAGTATAAAAGTATTTCTTGCTCCTCTTGCTGCAAAGCTTTGAGACCAAAATTTTGATCATCTTGTGTGTTTTCCTACACAATATTTCAAAATATCTTTCTAGTTCTCGCTGCAATCCAGTATTGATTTTTAAATGTCCAGCAAGTTGAGAGTGATGAGGGATGTGAAATGTGAACCGTGACTTCAGTTCACAGGGGTCAGGACCACTGACTCATCGAGGTACAGAGGCCAGTTTCCTGAAAGCAGCGAAAGACACCACGAGCGCTGTGTCCACTCACTCACCCGCTGCGGTTTGGTCATTTGAGGAAATCTGCAGGTATCCCTTCCCTATCCATAATTGCTTATTGATTTCTCGTTTTGTGAGTGCAACAGTGGCGGGACCAATGTAATGAATCCCACGGCAGTAGGAAAACAGAGTCCTGAGTGATTCAGGCCGTGAAGGGCATGACTTCACTCCCATCAAAGCTCATTATTCACTGGCTGAATGGTACCTGTGGCGCGAGAGTCTGTCTTCCCAACAATAAAAGGAAGGACATTCAAAGATTAGTTTTATGCTTTGTTTCTCTCNGTTCTTGAGAGATATGACCTCTCAGTTGCTGCAGGCTGCCTCCCTCCCTGTACAGTCACCAGAAACCTGGGAATAAAATGAGCTGCATTCTACCAAGTTGAAATGTCTTCACTTGGATTTTGGAGGCCACGGGTATGCAAGTAGAGTGAGGTTTTTCCTGTTTCCTCAGATCCTTCTGCATTGAAGTTTTGTTTTTAACATTCTTGGAAGGGGTGAAAGAACCTAGAATTTAAAGAAAGAGCAGGAGTTATAGAACAGCTGGCTAAAAACTGGGGTGTCCAAAGCTGAGGATGAAAGATGGGAAGTACCACATATTCCCAAAGAGTGCCAGCAATTAGGATCAGTCTCCTGCCTGCAGGACTTACCACCAGGTGACAGTGTATAACCAGCAGTTCACTCTCAATCTTGCCCAGGTATCCCAACTCAAACTAAGAAAAGCATGGGAGAGATGGACTAAATGTTAGGAGTGGTTTACTTTTGTTTCCTTCTTAGGGGTGATGATTTCTTCCCTCCAAAGGCAAGGGATGGAGTTCTCTAGAGCTCCTCATAACTTTTGGGGATATCCTCCAAGCAGGGCAGGCTAGCAGTTGTTACTTAAAGAATGCTTAATGTGCGGTAGGACCTGTAGACACAATTTGAGTGTCTTCAGAGTAGTATGGAGAGAGAGTTCTTGAAGGATGTACTGTGAAACAAGGAATTCCCAGTTTTTGCCCAACCTGAGACACTTTTGAAAGGAAAGGGGGATACTATAATTATCTCCAGACAACAGTTGTAAAATATGTCAACCAGGATGTCTGATTATCTAAATTTACTTTAATATACTTCATCACAGAGAGTGTGATATATGCATGCTAATTAGTTTTAATCTATCAACCCTATGGGTAATTAGTATTTGAAGACCTCTAATTGGACATGCACACTCCCAAAGTAGTTGGTTAACGTTTGAATGACTGACTAACCAGGAACCCACTCTCAGAAGGCACATTGGCTTCACTTAACTTTGTTACTTAGCATAATGAATATTAGAAAATTTTCATTATTGGAATCAGTGGTGCTCAAGATGTGTGGATAGACCAGTAATATTGTACAGCCAATTTTCTTCCTTCTATGAACAAGGTATAACTACTCATGGAATTCAAAAGCCTTCACTATTTGGAATGGCTCCCTAGGTTTAGGATTCCAAGGAAATTGAGAGACTGTTTTCAATTTCATAATGGAAGATTTTGTTACTTGACCCTGACCAGAAGGCTAACTGAATATCCTTGCATCCACATGGTTGGACAGAAAGCTAGAATTTGATTAGACCGACAGTACAAGTTGTAAGACTGTTTTACTGCCTTCCATAACATTTGCCTGTATGGGTAGCAAATTTACTGTAGTATACCACATGGTACCAAGGTTGAGGGGAAGGACCCATTCAGTCTCTACTCACCTCTAACCATAGGACACAGATATCCTCTATGAAGATCCAAACTGGCTTAGGCCAGTGTGTGATACTTGTCATTTTCAGCTTCCTCCCCACTATGGAAAAGAAAGGATGCTTGACATAAGTACTCTGAGATCTGGGGTATGCTTGAACTTGTGACAGATGCTCACTGGAGCCTGGAGATTTCTAACACAAGGAGGCCAATGGATTAACATATGCTTCTTGAAGTAACTGTGTTACAATGCATCTAGGAAGTAGACATGGGGTGGGGGAAGCAATTGCTAAGAGGTCCAATTATCCAAGATCCTTGGATAGTGTGGAAGAGGATTCCAAATGAAGGAACCCAGAGATTACAGGAGGGACAGAAGCTCTGGGCTGTGGACTAGACAAGGGGTTGGGCACTGCATCATTGGAAAGTCCATGGGAGACACCACTGTCGTTTCTAAAAGGGGCTTGCTTGATAGAGGGGACCAGAGTGAAGTTTTACATCATTCCAAGGAAACCATGCACAATGATTATGCATTGACCACCGCATTGGCGGAGGCTTTCAGCCTTAGCTGGCAGAACCAGAACAAGGCTTTGGGGGAACCCCTTTCTAATACTGAAAGTAGTCTCCTGGTGGGCTTCCCAAGTAGCGATAATGGTAAAGAACCCACCTGCCAAGGCAGGAGACACAAGAGATGCAGGTTCGATCCCTGGGTCAGGAAGATCTCCTGGAGGAGGGCATGGCAACCCACTCAAGTATTCTTGCTTGGAGAATCCCATGGACAGAGAAACTTGGAGGGCTACGGTCCATAGGCAAAGAGTCAGACATGACTGAAGCAACTTGCTACCCATGCAGTCTCCCTAACAACTCTGTTTCCCATCCCTCTTCCCTGTCCCTGTAGCATAGGTCCTAGAAGAGAAAGAGAGAATATAGTTCTCAGAGCTTCTTTCTTCCTCCTCATTTGAGACTCTCAGAAATAGGGAAATGGATATTTTACTAAAGATTTTGTAGGCTAACCAGTGGTTTCATGATGTCCCAAGAGAAGGAATTGATGAAATTCCAACAGTTTATCTCTATTCTTTCTCCAAATTCTTCCCTCGTTTGTCCTAGAAAAACTCCCCGAATTTTCCTTTTNGGAGATCCAACCAGTCCATCCTAAAGGAGATCAGTCCTGGGTGTTCATTGGAAGGACTGATGCTGAAGCTGAAACTCCAATACTTTGGTGACCTTATGTGAAGAGTTGACTCACTGGAAAAGACCCTGATGCTCAGAGGGATTGGGGGCAGGAGGAGAAGGGGACGACAGAAGATAAGATGGCTGGATGGCATCACCGACTTGATGGACATGAGTTTGAGTGAACTCCAGGAGTTGGTGATGGATAAGGAGGCCTGGCGTGCTGCGATTCATGGGGTCGCAGAGTCAGACGTGACTGAGCAACGGAACTGATCCCTACAACTGAAAAGGAATGGCCTTGGAGAGACATGATGACTGGTTTCAAAAATAGGAAGGCTATCGTAGAGAAGAGAAAGTAGATTTTTCAGTATAGCGTTGGAGGACAGGTAATACACATACAGAGATTTTAACTTCATATAAGAGTTCTGAAAAATCTTTGCCACCCAAAAATGGAATAATATGCCCCCTTCGTGATTTGCAATGAATAGTCAAGATACTTGGTTAGCCAGAAAGTTTGTTTGGGTTTTTCTACACAACGCTGCAGAAAAATCACAATAAACTTTCTGGCTAACCCGACATTTGAACAAAAGGAAATGACTCCTGGAGCTGATACGACACCTTCCTTCTTTTAGTAAAATAACTCCCTCCTCCTGCCACCAAGCTTTAGCAGGGTTCCTGGGGGCTCACTTTTCCTGCTCTCCCTCACAGCCGGGTTTGTGGCGGTGGCCACATGATTGAGTTCTTGGTGGTGACAGGGGAGCAGAAGGTTGGTCCCTTTTGCATCACATGCTTCAGAGAATATCACTTGCCCTCACTTTTCTTACAGACCGCAATGAGAGGGGAAGAGCTCAGTTAGGGAGCTTGGTAGACACAGGCAACAATGATATCCCAGTACAAGGCACTATAACAAGACAGGTCCCAGGGTCACCGCTGACTCTGGACCACCTGCCTGACCAGGTACAGGCCCATGAACCAGGAAGGGATACTTGCTTAGCTTGCATTTCTGAATTTTTGAGTCTCCCGGTTAAGAGTAACTTAGGCTGTATCCCAAACAGTATAACTATACATTTTTTTGAGATGTGCATATGATTAAGGTATTATGTAAAGGTTTATAAGAAATGCTTTCTGCAATTGTATAATTCTATGTTCCCATCTACCCTCACCCCCAAGTTTATCTCCTTTCCTTCAAAACCAGTTGTCCCAACAAACCCTACCATCATCAAACATAATCACGCTGTCAGTCATGACCTCAACTTTTTTTTTTAAGTACCAGTGTTCANCTTGCTTAGCTTGCATTTCTGAATTTTTGAGTCTCCCGGTTAAGAGTAACTTAGGCTGTATCCCAAACAATATAACTATACATTTTTTTGAGATGTGCATATGATTAAGGTATTATGTAAGGGTTTATAAGAAATGCTTTCTGCAATTGTATAATTCTATGTTCCCATCTACCCTCACCCCCAAATTTATCTCCTTTCCTTCAAAACCAGTTGTCCCAACAAATCCTACCATCATCAAACATAATCACGCTGTCAGTCATGACCTCAACTTTTTTTTTTAAGTACCAGTGTTCAAAAAGTCAAGGACTTTTGATTGCCTGCATTTCTTTCAGCCCTCTGTCAAGACTGCTCCAAGGCTCACCTTCTTTCCATTTAGAAAACATCCTCTGCAAAAATACAGATGATAAAGATATTTGAAACTTCTCTTTGTGGTTATCTAATCTTAAGGATTTTTTTTTTAAGGTGATGCATTATTTAGCCTTTGTGTGATAACATTCTTCTGTTTCTTTCCCTTTAGGGGAGAAAAATCAGTAGTCCAGGCCTCACTGAAGTTGAACGTTTGGATGATGCAAATCCGTTTTGGCTCACAATGTGTCTGGATTCCAACATGTTGTGTTCAACACACCCAGCCAAAAGAATATTCTGATTTATTAAATGGATCTCTANGGAGAAAAATCAGTAGTCCAGGCCTCACTGAAGTTGAACGTTTGGATGATGCAAATCCGTTTTGGCTCACAATGTGTCTGGATTCCAACATGTTGTGTTCAACACACCCAGCCAAAAGAATATTCTGATTTATTAAATGGATCTCTAAGTGAAATAAAGTAGTTGAGCTAAGGAAATGTGATTCTGGCCTCTGTGCTTGGGTCCTAAGGAGGAAATAAGCCAATGACAGGTGGATCTTTAATTCCGTTCCATAGATATGCCACTGTTATTTCAATTTACATCTATCTACTCATATTTTTTCCTCTTGTCCATAATGCTCATTTCCTCTTATCTCCTAATTCATGCAAACTCTATAGATTCTTCAAGATTTTCCTCTATAATTTTCTTGCTCTTAATTTATTCAGTAAATCCATAATACATGAATCTGAGCCCAATGCAGCTGCCAATCACTGTTCCATATTTCACTTGCATCCACAAGAGCTGCTCTACATGCCACGTTTTCTTTGGAACTCTTCCTTTCCTAAGCCTATAATAGGTATTTAATAAACAGATTAGAAACACGAGTAATTATAGATATGGATCAGACATTTAGAAAATGATCTCTCAACTGTCAGTGAAGAACAAAATAGAAATCTATTGCCTCACTGATTAAAAACAATTCATAAGGATGAATGAATTTGGATTTTCTCACCACAGGACCTTTCAAAAAGAAAAGCTTTTGTGAATTTTGAGCTTTGCCATTGTAGTACTTATACTGAGCACAAAGTCCTCATTTCATTTTGCAACTGCACAATTTGGAAATCATTACGAACAACAGTTCTTTCTCAGTATTTTAAAATCATGGATCAACTGAAAACCTTACCTTCAGTTTCTCCAGCCCGTCTTTCTTGAATCTCCTCACATGAAGACACATTTTAAGCCCTCTTAGCTCTCAAGTTTTAGCGCCATTAAATTTCTGACAACATATTCAACATACTCTTTTTTTTTTTCCTCATGGCAAGCGAAAGACAATTACACTTTCTGAACCCTACTACCAACACAGAAAAAACTAAAATGGAGAACTCATCCTACGATTCAACAAATAATTTGCGGAGTCTCTAAAAGCCGTCTCCCTTCAATGCACAGAAGTATGAGGAGGTATATTCCAGCAAAGAAATGGTTGGAATTCAGGGCAAGTGGAGTTTATTTGAGGCAGTAATAGTTCATTGAACTTCCTGAGCCACTGATTCAGAACGTCCAGCTCTTTTCTAATTTATAGTGTGTTCTTCGTGTCTGGCTGCCTGTTTAGCTGAAGGATCCTGTCCCTGGAGGAAAGTCATTTGGCTTCTGAAAGAGTCCCAGAGGGAACCAAGGGATGTGCATCACAAACAAAACAGGCAGAAGGGAACTCAAAGCACTTTAGACAAATAGCAAGATATTTAGGAAAGGATATAATTAATTCAGAACGCTTCTGTAATATTTCAGCCTAAACATACTTCCTCTTAAGAAACAGAAAAATCTTGAAAGAGATTTCTGAAATATATGGGCTAAATTTTAAACTGAAGGACAAAGCAAGGAGCTTACAGGAAATAGGAAGACCTTGGAGAAATCTAGAAATATACTCTAACTTAGTAGAGTCAGTCATTAACNAACAGCTATACTGCTTATGGCATTTGAGAGGCCAGTGAAACCTACCAATATCAGTCTGCATTGATAGCTATTGCAATCTAGTGATTCCAACGTTAGCAATAAGCATCTAACAACCTCCTTAAGTGTTATGGTGTAGTCAAGGCTAAGCACTTACACTAAATACTATTCAGATATTATTGTCTTTTCCTAATTAGGCTTGCCATGTTTAACAAATAAAAATATAGGAACCCAAGTTAAATTTAAATTTCAGATAAGCTACAAACAAAATTTTAGTGTTAAGTATGTGCTAGATATTGTCACTCTGGCAATCCTATTTATAGTATATTTAGGAAATTTTATTGAAATGCTTAAAATGTGTGTGACTAGGAAATATTATGCTAATAATTTAATTTTTGAAGGTTAAAGGGATGCTATCTAATATTAACATAAGAAGGGATCAATGGAGCTAAATAGAAGTTAAAACTACTGGTTTAGTGCAAAACGGATATAGCAAAGGAGGAGCTGCATGTCCACAACATGCTTCTGGGGCAGAGTCTCTGTCCCCAACTTGACCCACTAAAATAGTTAAATAAATGTTCTCTCTCTCTCAAAAAAAAAAAAAAAAAATTATTACAGAGAATTGTGCTGCTCCTCAGCCAGGAAAGAGGATGGCAACCAGAGGCCACTGACCAGCTGCTCTGGATTTTCTCTGCTTTGTTTCCATCTTGTAAATTGTTTCTCATTAGTTATNCTCAAAAAAAAAAAAAAAAAAAATTATTACAGAGAATTGTGCTGCTCCTCAGCCAGGAAAGAGGATGGCAACCAGAGGCCACTGACCAGCTGCTCTGGATTTTCTCTGCTTTGTTTCCATCTTGTAAATTGTTTCTCATTAGTTATCTATGTTATACACAGTATCAACAGTGTATATGTATAGCACTAATGCTCTGTGGCTAAATGGGAAGGAAATCGAAAAATGGGGGATATATGTATATACATATGTATGGTTGATTCATTTTGCTGTACAGTAGAAACTAACACAACATTGTAAAGTAACTATACTGCAATAAAAATTAAATAAAAAAATAATTGTGCTGCTGAGAAATAGGTTTTCTTCATTTTGATTTATATTTTTAAATCTAGATTTAATCAAAGTACCTGTTCTCACTATGGGGAGGAGGTGCTATACAGCACTGATGACCTAAAACACCTAAAACATTGTACCAGTATTTTCTCTCTTCAAACCTCCTACTCATTTTATAATGCTTCCCAGACACTAAATTTTCTGTGTCTATTGAAATAGACATATAGCTTTAATTTCTGCAACTTTAATTAAAATATTGCTACCAAAATGGGTAGAATAATATTTTAAGATGGTATACTCAATTGAAAAACAAAAACTGAATTATGGTTTTTTGATTAGATTCAGGGAAAATCTGAAGACCACAAGTATCATAATGCTTCTAGCCAAGCTGTATAAGGTTCAGGATAAATCACCAGGAAATGTACAAGGGGCAGAGATATTTTATGGTTGAGAAAACTGCAGAAGAATAAATAGGTAAAAATGAAATAATAATCATTAAGAGGAGGAAAGACTTATCTGGTTTATCCTGATAAAATTACAGTTACTGGAGCCAGGATGATCTTCCAGCTTTGCCATCAGAACATATTATTCCCTGCTTAAAACTCCTTAGGGACTTTGCATTGAACTCAAAATGAAGTTCAGAATCCTCTACAAGCTCCTGCCTGACCCGTTTCCTGCTTCTTTCTCCAGCTTAACTTCACACATCTGCTCCAGCTTCACTGGACTCTGTTCACTCAGGTCCTTTTCCTTAGGCTCCTGCCATAAGGAGGAGCAGATTGCTGTTACTGCTGTAACAGCCTGCTTAAAATAAGCTGTTCCCTCTCTTTGAAACCTCTATACCACTCATCCTTCATCTGCATCAACTGTCATTCAGGTCTCAGTCCAAATATATTTCCCTAGACTTGCTTTAGGGTCCACACTATATGCTTCATAAGGAGGGGTGTTTGGGGGAAAATGGATGCATGTATATGAATGACTGAGTCCCTTTGCTGTTCATCTGAAACTATCACAACATTGTCAATTGGCTATACTCCAATATAAAATAAAGTTTTAAAAAGCCTGTTTAATCTATTCAATATTATTTGATTAATGCATATCATTAGTTATAGGATTCAGCTTAAATCTGTGTATAATGTTTCTCATTTTTAGCCTCCTCCCCACTATGGGAAAGAAGAGAATGCTTGATGTAAGTCTCCTGCACTGGCTTGGACCCTAAACCCTTGAATGTCTATATTCCCTACAAGACTACAGGGGGCTTCCTTTATGGCTCAGCAGGTAAAGAATCCTCCTGCAATGCGAGAGACACAGGAGACATGGGTTTGATCTCTGGGTCAGGAAGATCCCCTGGAGGAGGAAACAGCAATCTGCTCCAGTATTCCTGCCTGAAAAATCCCATGGAGAGAAGAGCCTGGCTGGCTACAGTCCAAAGGATCAAAAAGAGTTGAACATGACTGATTGACTAAGCACACAGAAGACTACAAGCTCTGTTAAGTCTGGGGTCCTATCCATCTTTATAACCATCATCTACTGACTGATAAAATAGGTGCTTAATACATGACTTTTGATTATAGTAGTAATGTTGTTAAATGTCATCTTTGCGATTAAATAAAAATATATATTCCTTATATAGTTTAGAAATATAGGAATCACGTTTCTTTAGTTTTCTTGGCATTACATGGGCAAACTCAAGTGTATATTAAAAAAAGACTGATTCATTTACTTAATATGAGTTCAGAACATATCATGTGTGCACAGTGCTAGAGAGTGGGGATACAGAGGTGGAAAAAGTTGGCAGGCATTTATCCAGCTATAAAGGAAATCTGAGCAGAAAGCAAAGAGAGATTATTATATTTTGTTATTCAACTGGAATGCTGATGAGCTTCATGTGGTAAAGATCAGGTGCTCAGGGAGACTATGATAGATGACCTGCTGTAGACCCAATGTTTTTGTCTCCCTGTAATCCATATACTAGTCTTCCCTGGTGGCTCAGAGGTTAAAGTGTCTGCCTGCAATGTGGGAGACCTGTGTTTGATCCCTGGGTCAGGAAGATCCCTGGAGAAGGAAATGGCAATCCACTCTGGTACTCTTGCCTGGAAAAAGGCTACAGTCCATGGGGTCTCAAAGACGACATTTAACAATTCATATATGTTAAAAGCTAAAGCCCTAGGTGATGGTGTTGGAAGTGGGCCTTTGGGAGGTGATTAGGCCATGAAGGCAGGGGCCTCTTGAATGTGATTAGTGCTGTTACAAAAAAGAGACCTGATGGAGCTCCCTAGCCTCTTCCACCGTGTGAGGTTAGAGTGAGGTGGGCTCTAGCCTGGCACTGAATTGGCAACTTGATCTCAGACTTCCCAGCCTCCATAACTATGAGAAGTATGTTTCTGTGGTTTATAAGCTACCTAGTCTATGGTGTTTTGTTACAGCAGCCCAAATGGAATAAATCAGGAGTCCTTGCCAAGCTGAGAGTGTCTGAAGAAGTGACATTTAACCTGAGGTTTGAAAGAGTAGGCTTCCCTGGTGGCTCAAATGATAAAGACTCTACTTGCAATGTTGAAGACCCAGGTTTGATCCCTGGGTCAGGAAGATGCCCTGCAGAAGAGAATGGTAACCACTTCAGTATTCTTGCCTGGAGAATTCCAAGGACAGAGGAGCTTGGCAGGCTACAGTCCATGGGGACCCTGCTGAGCACCTAATAATTTCACTTTCACTTTCACTTTGAAAGAGTGGTGTGGCAGTGTTGGGTGAACTGCCTTAGAGGAAGAGGAAATCTGTATGAGGAGGTTTTCAGAGGAGAAAAAGGACAGCCTTGCTGGAGGTAGAACATGAGTATCAGTTGATTAACAAGCTCCCCAGGGATTCTGATGTGGACCCAGGCATGCAAATCATTGGGCTGGAGATTTTCTATTCAAAATATGGTCCTGGTCCCTGCCACGTCAGCATCACCAGAAGTTTATTGGGCCTTTCTTAAGTCTCAATCAAAATCTGTGTATCAAAATATCCAGGTTACATACAGAGGTTACAGTTTGAGAAGCGCTGCATTCAGTTCAGTTCAGTTTAGTCGCTCAGTCGTGTCCGACTCTTTGTGACCCCATGAATCACAGCACGCCAGACCTCCGTCCATCACCAACTCCCAGAGTTCACTCAGACTCATATCCAACAAGTCCGTGTTGTCATCCAGCCATCTCATCCTCGGTCGTCCCCTTCTCCTCCTGCCCCCAATCCCTCCCAGCATCAGAGTCTTTTCCAATGAGTCAACTCTTCACACTGCATTAGAAGAACTTAAAAAGAGAAAAAGCCAACATGTACTGAGGGTGGTGTGTGTGCGCACTTTGTTGCTCAGTCGTGTCTGACTCTTTCGCATGGACTGTACCAGGCTCTTCTGTCCATGAGATTCTCCAGCAAAGAATATTGGAGCAGGTTGCCATTTCTTACTCCAGGGGATCTTCCTGGCCCAGGGATTGAACCCATATCCCTTGCATGGGCAGGCAAGTTCTTTACTACTAAACCACCTGGGAAGCCCACTAAAGGCAGTGCTCAGAGAATAAGGGCAAGGGTGGTTGGATGAGGCTGTTGGAGCAAGCAGAGCTCAGATCATGTAGAGCTAAGAGCAGTGTCTTCCAAGAGGAGGCGATATAGCTCAGTGAGTGTAAGAGGCAACTTAATGGAGTTTAGAAACAAAACGTGAGCATCTATCTATCTGTTTATATTATATCTATCTATCCATCTATCCATCCACAACTATCTATAATTGAGTATCTATCTATTTAAAATCTATTATTTATCTTCATATATATTAACCTCAAAAGGTAAGAAAATAGTAATACCATTTTGTTTTGGCTGCACTGTGCAGCATGCGGGATCTTAAGATCCCACACCAGAATTTGAGCCCACGCCCCCTACAGTGGAAGTGCAGAGTCTTAACCACGGGACTGCCATGGAAGTCCCTACCATGTTTTTGATGACTGCTCCATAAACTAGGACACTATCAGTTTTAGTAAGGTGGAATAAGAGAAGCTAAATGTTCTACGTGAAAACCTCACATGACAAAGAATTTTCTTTGTCTTTCTTTCTCCATGGTGAATACATGTTATTAAACATTTGTCCAAACCCATAGCAGGCATATCAAGAGTTAACTAATGTACGCTACGGACTTTGGGGAACTGGAAGATGTCATTGTAGATTCATCAGTTGTAACAGATGCACCACCTCTGGTGGGAAAGCCTGCTCCTGGGGGAGGCTATGCATGTGTCGGGGCAGAAGGTATATGGGAAATCTATGTACCTTCCTCTCAGTTTTTTTTTTTTGCTTGTTTATTTTTTCACATTTTTATTGGAGCATAGTTGATTTACAATGTTGTGTTAGTGTCAGGTGAATAGCAAAGTGAATCAGTTATACATATGCATATATCCACTCTTTTTTAGATTATTTTCCCATATAGGCCATTACAGAGTATTCCATTCCCTGTGCTATACAGTAGATTCTTATTAGTTATCTATTTTATATACAGTAGTATGTATATGTCAGTCCCAATCTCCCAATTTAGCCCTTCCCACCTTCCTCTCAATTTTACTGTGAACCTAAAACTGCTCCTGAAATGAAGTTTATTAAAATATAACAAAATATAGTATTTAATATGTGAATTACACCGTCCCTCCTCAGTCCATCTAAGCACCACGTGTTCCCATGTTACGTATTGCATGTGAGTTATTTGGATGTGAGTGCCCCCAAGGCAGAGATAGCAGAAGCAATCTCACTTGTTTGTTGGCTTTTGGAAAACTTCACTTTGATGTACGCCATGTGTACTCAGATAAATGAATTTAAAGATATATCTCCTGGTTTTATTTAGACTAACTACCTCAAAACTGGATATCCACAAGGTGTGAATAAAAGGTTAGGAAACCTTTTCTCCTTCTGCACAAGAACTTGTCCTTTTGTTAGCTTTTCAGCTCCTTGCTTAGAGTCCTGTTAAAGGTAGTGAACCAAATAGGTTGCTAGGCAACTTCACTTACTGGTGAAAATGACTAAGTAAAAGGCCACAACTGGACCAGGGGAACTGTAAGTTCCTAATGGGGACATCATAGCTTTTGGGTGAGAGTGGTGATCCTAGAGCTGATTATGTCCCATAAGAACTCCAGAAGCTTTGCCTATGGAGTTGCTTCAAGAGATACTGGTTACCAGGGTAGATCCTGAAACAAGCCAATATGGATCTGATAACCTTGAACCTGAGCTGTCATAAAAGAAGGGCAGAGTTCACTCCCTGGACAATGGCAAGAAGTGTTGAAGGACTCTGGCAGAAGAGGAATGCTTAGCTCTGACTTCTGGCAGGCTGTATTCCTAGCCTATATTCTTCTGAACAAATCTGAAGCCAAGTGTGACCTATAGTAGTTCAAGACTATGAATATTCTGTAGAGCCTTAAGACCCCCTAGTAGGCATTGCAATAGCCTCAAAGGATTCCTGCAAAAATCTTGCTGTTTAGAAATAATACTAATAATACAAACACAGCAAACAAGAAGAAAATGTCAGCATCAATACTTCTTTGACTCCGAGTACAAACTTCATCAGTCACATTGCAAGATTAAAACCAGTGACACCCTAGCCAGATCTAGTAGGTCTAGTAAGCAGTAAGTGAAAAAAATTGGAATTATCAAGAAAACTCTTTGAAATAGGAATATAAATCCACTATTACTAATGATGTATGTTTTTCAGGCACATGGTTATATATCAAGTGTCTACCGTGCATTCAGCTATTCTGAGATGTAAGAGTATATATTGCACCATGAATCATAGCTAGTGGGATGAAACTATTGCGGTTAGCAAACATTTAAGAACTAAGGTTCTGGAATTCTATTAAAAATATTTTTAAACTGATGGTTAAAGAGTTTCAATGCCATTAGTAAATAAAAACAGAGTTTAAAATATTTTTCTTTCATATCCTTTTTAAAACTTCCATTTTTGTGTATATTTAAAATAAATAATACATCATTCAGTAAAACTTGCTTATATATACTACAGATACACTGTGATTTTTTTTCACTGGAGAAGAGTGTTTGGAGATCACTGCTGGGAAGTAATGATTCTTGATTCTGCTAGCACTGGAGACGACTTTTCAAACCTTTCAGAATGCTTGAGCTCCTTATCACACATACAGTGTTAGAATTTCTGAGAATGAAGCCCAAGGATTAATAGTTCGGAAAGCTCAACAGGTAATTCTGAGGTAGAACTGTTACCTACCCTCCAGAGGCCATCCTCAGCCAGGGTCCTTCCTTCAGCACGGTGTTGTGTGGGTCCATAGATTGAGTTTTTGGTTGAGAACAAAGCTTTGATTACAGAATGGAGCGGTCGCAGCTGGAACTCTGCTGTCCGAGCTCTCGTGCACAACACGCAGTCAGGGCCGCCTTACAGGGATCTGGTGGGCGGGGAGGGGCGGGGTTTTCGCAGGTCGTGCAGGCGCACCTGTGCTGCTCACGAAGTCTCCCTGCACACCACCCGGATCACAGCGCCCCGCAGGCTGCTCACGCACCGCCCGTCCCCACCGCCACCTTCGACTGCTGCGCCTGCACGTGGCACTCGTAGCCACAGTATTGGCTGAGGTCTTGCCGTTGGCAGTAGGAACTCTGGTGTGAAGGGCCGGATACAAGCTGTCAGCACGCGGTCTGGGAGCAAGCGCAGACAGACAAAGTACAAAGCAAAAAAAGGTTAGATTTTATTTTATTACCTAGATCTATTTCTCCTTCCCAGGAACTGTTAATGAGCTTAACCCGGGACAGGGCCACGCCAAGTGGTCACAGTCTAGAGACAAGGGAAGAGTTTCTCAAAATATCTCCGTTCTCAGACTACCTGCAGCAGGATTACCCGGGAGAGGGGATTTATTGAATCAGAATCTTTGGACTATGTTGTCGTTGTTATTTTGTTGCTAAATCGAGTCCAGACTATTCTGCGACCGCATGGGCTATAGCCTGCCAGGCTCCTCTCTCCATGGGATTTCCCAGGCAAGAATACTGGAGTGGGTTGCCCTCCTCCAGGGGATCTTCCTCACTCAGGAATTGAGCCATCATCTCCTACCATCAATGGCAGGCCAATTCTTTACCAATCCTTTACCACCAGGGAAACCTGGGACTATGTAGATGCTCTATATTGGGTAGTATTCTATATTAAACTCCCAAATACTTTTAATGTGGAAGTCACTCCCGTTTTATAAAAGAGAATACCGAGGGTTAGAGAGGATAAGGGACCCTCAGGATAAGAGTCACAGAAGGAAATCTGAATTGTTAATGAACTCTATCGGCTTCCCTGGTGGCTTAGATGGTAAAGTATCTGCCTGCAGTGCGGGAGACCTGGGATCTATCCCTGGGTTGGGAAGGTCCCCTGGAGGAGGGCATGGAAACCCACTCCAGTATTCTTGTCTGGAGAGTCCCCGTGGACAGAGGAGCCTGGTGAGCTACTGGGGTCGCAAAGAGTCAGACATGACTGAGCAACTAACACACACACAGCAGGCTCTGCAGAGTAGTCTTATTCTTGCCAAAGTCTGAGAAGCACCAGAACAGAGCAGAGAAAGTTCCTCCACGTTGGTCATCTTCATATTAAGAAATTCTAAAGCAGTCACCAGAAGCGATTATGAGAAAAATTAACTTTCTGCTCTTAAACATGCACAGCAATAATAGGAGTTCATCAGTATGAAATATATTCACATTAAAAATGCTCTGGGTTAGCATTTATATTATTTTGATAATTCCTTTATTATAATATAGTGGTTGTTCACTGGAAAAGCTTGGAACAATAGCTGTCCTCTGTTATTTCACATTATGCATACGAGCAGAATAAATATAAGTTAATTTTAAAAATTTGAGTATAATCAAGGTTGACAAAAGCTAATTAAGTAGGACATATGCAGAAAGGCTCTTAATTAGCCTTTAAAAAATTGCCACTTATCTTGTTACTTCAACTCTCAGGAAGAAAGGAGCCAGAAAAAAAAAAAAAAGGCAAAGCATATGTGTGTGGAAGAGGGCTAAGATTCAGACCAGCTGGACGCAAAGGCAGTTGTTAAAAACACAGGAGAGTGGCTAAGGCAGAATGACTCTGACCTTGTGTGTTCAAGAGTTGTTATCTAACTAAATGGAGGGGAAATTTAAAAATAATTCTCCCTGCAGGGATTAGCTAAATTCATATCATCATATTGGGAAATAATCAGTTAGAAGAGAAATAAAGTGAAGCAGGTGGTTTCTCGCCCAAGAATTGTGTGCACTTTACAAAATGTGCATGAATATATGTGTGCACACAGAGATATGAAATGTTTATGTTTCATGCATGCTAAATTCAATTATCTTGCAGATGTTAGCGTTTTTGGTCTTTTTGGATGAGTAGAGTTGGACTGTGAAGAAGGTTGAGCGCTGAAGAATTGATGCATTTGAGCTGTGGTGTTGGAGAAGACTCTTGAGAGTCCCCTGGACTGCAAGGAAATCCAACCAATCCATTCAGAAGGAGATCAGCCCTGGGATTTCTTTGGAAGGAATGATGCTAAAGCTGAAACTCCAGTACTTTGGCCACCTCGTGCAAAGAGTTGACTCATTGGAAAAGACTCTGATGCTGGGAGGGATCGGGGGCAGGAGGAGAAGGGGACGACAGAGGATGAGATGGCTGGATGGCATCACGGACTCGATGGACGTGAATCTGAGTGAACTCCGGGAGCTGGTGATGGACAGGGAGGCCTGGTGTGCTGCAGTTCATGGAGTCGTAAAAAGTCGGACAAGACTGAGCGACTGAACTGAAAGGTAGTAAATTTGTGGTCTACTGCATGGCATGGGACAGCAGACAAATTTAATTGACCTCACAGTATCAGTGAATTTTTGTTGCTGTTGTTTAGTTGCTAGGTTGTTTCCGAATCTTTTGTGACCCCATGGACTGTAGCCTGCCAGGTTCCTTTGTCCATGAGATTTCCCAGGCAAGAATACTGGAGTGGGTTGCCATATCCTTCTCCAAGGGATCTTCCTTTTGCATGGATTGAACCTGGGCCTCCTGTATATGCAGGCAGATTCTTTACCACCGAGTCACCAGGAAGGCCCTTATTGGTGAATACAGTGCTTTAATAATTTTGACCACACTATTAACGCTAAAGGTAGAGAAATTCCACATAAAATTCCAGAGCTCTGTTTCATTTTCATCATGGGAAGAAATGGCAACATTTAATCTCTGTTCCTATGTGGCACTCACACTGTCCGGTATGCTCACGCCTTTTTATTCTTTTACCTGCACTTAATTTGTGATGTCTCTTCTGGAGGGATAAAGTGAAGAAGTGATATGTAGGAGGGAGGAATTTATCACATCTTTATTCTATGATTGGTACTATTGGCATAGGCTTTTATGTATGAAGTTAAGATTTTTATTTTCTTTATTTAAACCTGTCAAACCAAGTTCGCTAGATGAAAATACTGAGATTCAGAGAGAATAAGTCCACCAAAGTCACACAACTTGTGACAGAGGCAGGAGGAAATCAAGATCTGATGTGGCTCTTTCTGCTATTGTATGATCATGACATAAATGTTAAAATAGAGTTAAAATAGTGTTCTCAGACTCCTGTGTGTGCACATATTTTCCTTCCTATTCTGACTACTCTTGGTAGTGAGTTTTGTTTTCAGATATCTTTTTGCTGCATCAGATCTATGAATATCAGAGGAAACATCAACAAATATTTATTAACAGCTGTACATGAAAGTTAATGAACTAGATTACAAGTCTTAAATGTGGCCGCAGTTTAAAACAGAATAGAGGCATTAAGAAAAATGCACAAATAACTTCAATACTAAATTCAGTGAGTGTTGTCCAAAGAAATTGCTACAGAAGATGAGAGAAGAAAGAAATCTTTTAGTATGTGTGGCATAAACTCCTGGGTAAATTGTATCATCATTGGCTATTACTGTTTATCTTGCTTTCTTCCTATGTTCTCAGGTTTCTGGCTGATATATCTCTCTCTCTCTATATATATGTATATTATATATATGTATGTATGTATATAATATGTGTGTTAGTGACTCAGTCTTGTCCAACTCTTTGTGACCGCATAGACTCCTCTGTCCATGGAATTCTCCAGATTACTGGAGTGGGTTGCCATTCCCTTCTCCAGGGGATCTTCCCAATCCAGGATCTAACTCAGGTCTCCCACACTGCAGGAAGATTCTTTACAGTCTGAGCCACCAAGGAAGCCCATGTATATTATAAATAGAACTATCTGTATTATATATAGAAGCATATAGTCAAAATGTACATGTGTATATAGAAACAGACTAAAATATAATTGTTTATACATACCTGAATACATGGAATAGGCCAGGAGAATAATCTAGAACTCATCATAGAATCACACAAGTCAGAATCTAGATCCTTGATTTTAGTAAATGTCAGATGGTAGTCTGATAAATATCTAGAGATGATATAGTATAGTGGTTAAGGGTCACACTATCTGGGCTTAAATCCCAGCTATGCTATTTATTAACTGTATAAACTTGAGCAAGTTATTTGATCTCTCAGTGCCTTAGTTTGATTGTTTATAAAATGGGGATAAGAAGAGTGTACCTGCCTTCTGTGCTTCTGGTGAGAATGAACATGAGCTTGGAGAAGGCAATGGCACCCCACTCCAGTACTCTCGCCTGGAAAATTCCATGGATGGAGGAGCCTGGTAAGCTGCAGTCCATGGGGTTGCTAAAAGTCAGACACGACTGAGCAACTTCACTTTCACTCTTCACTTTCACGCATTGGAGAAGGAAATGGCAACCCACCCCAGTGTTCTTGCCTGAAGAATCCCAGGGACGGGGGAGCCTGGTGGGCTGGCGTCTATGTGGTTGCACAGAGTCGGACATGACTGAAGTGATTAGCAGTAGCAGTAATACACATAGAATAGTGTCTTTCTCAAGATAAGAATGATTTTAGAGTAGCTATTATTATTATTACTAGGGCTTCCCTGGTGGCTCAGAGGTTAAAGAGTCTGCCTCCAATGTGGGAGACCTGGGTTCTATCCCTGGGCCGGGAAGATCCCCTGGAGAAGGAAATGGTAACCCACTCCAGTATTCTTGCCTAGAGAATCCCATGGACAGAGAAGCCTGGTAGGCTACAGTCCACGGGTTCGCAAAGAGTCGGACATGACTGAGCGACTTCACTTGATTATTATTACTACTACAATGTGATACATTGATCTTTCAGTATTCAAATAAAACCATGTTTAATGTTATCCATTTTTGGCATGTCTCTTTACTTAGTAATGTAAGGAATCATCTATTCAGAAGATGATATTCTTAACTCATTGCACAGTTGCCTCTCATTTCTGGGTTTGATGTAAGCCCAGCTTGTTTCATGGTTAGCACCACAAGGAACATTTTAAGAAAGTGGAAGAAGCAAGAAGAACAGATCTTATGTAGTACTGGTAGTCTGTGACGCATGAGCCTGAGGATAAACCAACCTGCCTGCCGTCTGCTCATTTACTCTGGGATCTAAGGTACCATAGTCAGGAGAAGACCCCAAGTATGTTTCATGGCTCAGTGTGGAAAAGTTATCCTTTCTCCCCAGATTCTTATTTAGGTCACATGCCCAATTTTTTTGTAAAGGAATCAGTGACATATAAACACACAGGTAAGATTTTAAATTTCTTTGTAGATAATTATTTTCTGTTTCACTTTTATGGGAAAATACAGATCTTGCACTGACAAAAAAATCCCTAAGATATTTTTGAAGTTTTATTCATATGTAGTAAATGGATTTTAAAAGTTGAATACTAAATCCCTAAATTTATCTTTTAAACTACTTTGATGGTATAAACAATCCAATAGCTTTCTTGAGGTAAATTAAACATAATAGAAGGTAGAAATAGAACAATAGAGCCTCATTTTAAAGTGTATAATTATTTGCATTTAAGATAGAAAAAGCATTCAGATTGATAAAGTTTACTCATGTCACTTTGCAGTCAATTGCCTTTGCAACTCCTGGCCTCAGGAAACAACTCATCTGTTTTCTAAAATTATAGATTAGTTTTATCTGTTCAAGAGTTTCATATAAATGGAATAACACGATATCTTTTTATATGCATGGATGCATGTGCTTATCAGTCATTTGTGTATCTAATTTTATGTAGTGTTTGTGCAAATCTTTTGTCCATTTTTATGTTGGTTTATTGTCTTATTGGGTTGTAAAAAGTTTTCTAAATACTCTGACACCAACCCTTTATCAAATATTATGTACTGTGAATATTTTCCCAGTTTGTGGCTTGTCTTTTTATTTTATTAATGCTGGATTTTAAAGAACAGAACTTTAATATTTTGATGGAGTCAGGTTGAATCTTTATTTATTTTTATGACTTACCTTCTGAAGTTACATAGAACTACTTCTGTTTTATTCTGTTAGTAAAAGCAGTTGCAAAGATCTGCCAAGGTTCAAGATTGACTCCATCTCTTGATGGGGAACAGGGAAGTTCTGAAAAGTATGTGGGTTGAGAAGTATTGTTGTACCAATTTTGCAAAATATTTTCCAATGTCTTTAAAAAATGTGTCAGTTTCATCTAAATAGTCAAATTCATTAGTGCAAAGGTATTCATGCTAATCTTGGTGGTGGCGGTGGTGGTGGTTTAGTCACTAAACTGTGTCTGATTCTTGCGACCCCATGGACTGTAGACTGCCAGGCTCCTCTATCCATGGAATTCTCCGGGGAAGAATACTGAAGTGGGTTGCCATTTCCTTCTCCAGGGGATCTTCCCGACCTAGGAATCAAACCGGTGTCTCCTGCACTGTAGGTGGAATCTTTACCAACTGAGCTATCAGGGAAGCCCTATTAAATCCCTATTAGAAGCTTAGATCACTGGCTTAGGCTTTTTTTTTTTTTTAATACAAGCATTTAAAATTATAAGCACTTCTAGACATGCATCTCATGAATTCTGATATGTGGTGTTTTTGTTATCACTCAGTTAAAATATTTTCTAATCTTTCTTTTAATTCTTTGACTCAGGGCTATTTAGAGATGTTATGTTTAATTTCCACACAAGTGAGGATTTTCTACTTTTCTTCTTTTTTTGTTTTTATTATTGAAGTAAAAGCCATACAACATAAAACCAGTTTCAACTGTACAATTCACTGACATTTAGTACATTCAGAATTTTGTGGAACCATCACTGCTTCTAGTTCCATTTTTATCATTCTTAAAGGAAAGGTCTCCTTAAAGCAGTCATTCTAAATTCCCCCCTCTTCCTGGCACCTAGGATCTCCTATTCTTTCCTGTCTCTATGGATTTTCCTGTCCTGGATATTTCATATGAAAATTGAATCATGCAACCTCTTATGTCTGGTTTCTTTCACTTAGCACAGTGATTTCTCTGTTCATCCATGTTGCATCATGCATCAGTACTTCATTTCTTCTTATGGCTGAAAAATATTCCACTGTGAGAATATAGTTTTGTTTTTCTATGCATCAGTTGAAGGATGTATGTTTCTAACTTTTGGCTCTTTGTTGGCAAGTTTTCTTTTTTTGAATATTTGGTTTCAATTATTGTGGGCATGTGCTTAGCTGTGCTGGGAATATGACAATTCTATGTTTAACTTTTTGAGGACCCATAAGACTGTTTTCCACAGGGGCTGCACTTTTTTGCATTTCTACTGAGCAGTGTATGCAATGTCTTCACATCTTGCCAACATTTATTTTCTATTTTTTTTTTTTTTGCCTATGGCCATTATAAGATATATATAGTGGATAAGCAGGGGTATCTCATTATGATTTTAACTTGCATTTCCCTAATGGCTAATGATATTGAGCATCTTTTCATGTGCTTGTTGGCCATTTATTTATCATCTTGGTAAAAATATCTGTTCAAGTATTTTGCTCATTTTTAAAATTTTTATTATTTATTTTATTATTATTGTTTTTTTAAATTTTACTTAATTTTACTTTACAGTACTGTATTGGTTTTGCCATACATAAATTGAGTTTTTTTTCTTTTTGTTGTTGAGCTGTAAGAGTCCTTTATGTATTCTTGAGACTGAATGCTTATGACATACATGATTTGTAACTATTTTTCCCCATTATGTGGGTTGTTTTTTCACTTTCTTGATAGTGTCTTTGAATGCACAAGAGTTTTAAATTTTGTTGAAGCGTAATTCATCATTTTTTTCCTTTGAGTTTTTAGTGTCGTATGTAAGAATCCATTGCCAATCTATGTTTATAAAAGATTTACTACATATTCTTGTTGAAGAAACAATTTTTTCCTCATTGTATAGTCTTGGCATTCCTGTTGAAAATTAGTTGTCCATAGGTGTATGGATTTATTTCTAGACTCTCAGTTCTACTCCATTGCTCTATAGGTGTATCCTTATGCCAATGTCTTTCTCTTAATTACTGAAGCTTTGTGGTAAATTTTGAATCCATAAATTTTAGTNGTCTTGGCATTCCTGTTGAAAATTAGTTGTCCATAGGTGTATGGATTTATTTCTAGACTCTCAGTTCTACTCCATTGCTCTATAGGTGTATCCTTATGCCAATGTCTTTCTCTTAATTACTGAAGCTTTGTAGTAAATTTTGAATCCATAAATTCTAGTGCTCTAACTTTATTATTCTTTTTCAAGATTCTTTTTGGCCTTATAGGTCCCTTGAAATCGCATATGAATTTTAGGATCTAATTTTCCATCTGCTTAAGAAAAGGCATTGATATTTCAACGGAGATTGCATTGACTCTGTAGATTGCTTTGGGGAGTATTGCCATCTTAACTATATCAATTTCCATTTCTTGAATATTGACATCTTTCCATTTATTTAGGTCTTCCAGGTCTTTAAACAATGTTATAAGCATTAATCTTTAAGCAACAGTTTCCAGTGTACAAGCCTTGCAACTTTTTGGTTAAATTTATTCCAAGTCATTTTAATTGTTTTGATGCTATTGTAAATTGAATTGCTATCTTGATTTTTTTTTTGCTAATTATTTGTTACTATAGAAATACAACTGATTTTTACATATTTATCTATGTCCTGCAACTCCAATGAATTTGCTTATTAACTTTAATAGATTTTTCCAGATTCTTTAAGATTTTCTATATGTAAATTCATGTCATCTATAATAGAGATAATTTTACTTATTAATTTCCAAATTGGATGCCTTTAATTTCTACTTTTGTTTTGGGGAAAATTGATCTGGTTAAAACTTCCAGTGCAATGTTGAAGAGAAATGATAAAAGTGGGAATCCTTGTCTTGTTTCTGATCTTAGTTGGGAAAACTTTCTGTTTTCCATCATTAAGTACAATATCACCTGTGTTATTAAAAAAAATTTTTTTGTAGTTTTGGGGGTGTTTTTATGCACTATTAAAGGTATTTAATTCTGCTATGGTCACAAGACATANACTGCTGGAAAAACCATAGCCTTGATTAGACAGACCTTTGCTACACTAAGTCCTAGGGTCATAGAGATAAAAAGGCATGATCCCTATCTTTAGCAAGCTCACAGAAAAGTGAAGTAGACAATGAAAACACAACATTTCTATAGTGGACATCTGGGCAAGGTGCAGAAACACTGAATTTTCAGTAAATTGGTGAATCCCAAGGAAGTCTGCCTGCAATGCAGGAGACATAGGGGTAACGGGTTCAATCCTTAGGTTGGGAAGATCCCCTGGAGGAGAGCAAGGGGAACTCACTCCAGTATTCTTCTCTGGAAAATCCCATGGACAGAGGAGTCTTGTGGGCTACAGTCCACAGGGTCGCAAAGAGTTGGACACTACTGAAGCAAATGAGCATGCATGTATGCAAAGAGATGTTGCTTGAGCTAATTTTCAAAGGAGTATGTCTAAGTCAGTCTGGGCTGCTATAACGAAGTACCATAGAGTAGGTGGCTTATAAACAATAGATATGTATTTCTCACAGTTCTGGAGTCTGGGATTTTGAGATCAGGGTGCCATCAGGGTTGGGTTCTGATAAGTAACCTCGTCTGGTTTGGAGACTGCCAACTTCTTGATGAAGAGCAGAAAAGAAGCAAAGTCTCTTATGACTCTTACAAGAGCACTGATCCCATTCATGAGGGCTCCATGCTCATGACCTTATCTAATCTGAATTATCTCCCAAATATCCCACCTGCTAATACCATCACACTGGGGTGGGCTGGGGGAGAGTTTCAACATAAGAATTGGGGAGGGGGCTATGTGGTCAACTTATTGGGCTTCCCGGGTGGCTCAGATGGTAAAGAATCTGCCTGTGATGCAGGAAACTCAGGTTTGATCTTTGAGTTGGAAAGATACCCTGGAGAAGGGAATGGCAACCCACTCCAATACTTTTGCCTGGAGAATTCCATAAACTGAAGAGCCTGGCAGGTTATAGTCTATGGGGTCACAAAGAGTCAGACACAACTGAGCAACTAACACACTACACAAATTTAATTCCTAAGATGGAGACAGAGGTTTTCCAGGCAAATAAGGTGAGGGAGGAGTGTATATTTGGTGATGGGGGCACTGGGATCTTCCTGGTGGAGGAAATTTTATGCCCAAAAGTTCAAATCTTTGAAACAGAAGCTCATAGGAAGGGGGTCAATAACACAAACTTCCATAATAATCGAGCACAAGGGTGATGGTAGATTTCATGCTATGGGACAGAGGGCAAAGATAAAATTCTTAGATGAGAAAAGAGGAACTTACACTTTATCCTTTTGATGAGGGGACTATTGAGAAATTTTAAAATAGTGTGAAATTGATCATGTTTTGCTGTGGAATCTCAGAAGTCGGCTCAAGAAGAGAGGTGAAAAGACCATTTTAGAGGTTTTGCTCATATTCAGGTCAGGAGACAGAAAAGAGGTGGGTATTAAAAAATCCACTCATCTTTTTGACAAATGCCTTTGAGTATTTACAATGTGCCAGGCATGAGGGCTGCAGAAGTGAATGTGAATTATCTTTTCACTCACATTGCTTATGAGCCAGTGAGAAATTAGATAAGCAAAAAGACTTTTATCATATTGTATTTCAGATTTTTTTCTTCTTTGGGGGTGCAAAAGTGAAAGTCATTCAGTAGTGTCTGACTCTTTGTGGCCCCATGGACTATACAGTCCATGGAATTCTCCGGGCCAGAATACTGGAGTGAGTAGCCTTTCCCTTCTCCTGGAGATCTTTTCAACCCAGGGATTGAACTCAGGTCTCCTGCATTGCAGGTGGATTCTTTATCTGCTGAGCCACCAGGGAAGCCCAAGAATACTGGAATGGGTAGCCTATCCCTTCTCCAGAAGATCTTCCCAACCCAGGAATTGAACCAGGGTCTCCTGCACTGTAGGCAGATTCTTTACCATCTGGGCTATAAGCGAAGCCCCAATGTGTTGTATATGAAAGAATCTTTAGATCAGACCATCTGGTATTCAAATTCTGCCTCTGTAGCTTTCTACTTGAGAAAACTTGGACAAGTTACTTGTCCTCATTAGTTATATGGCTGGGATTTGTGAAGATGAGAAGAGAAAAAGAAACAAAGAAGAACAGTGCTGGTACATCTCTCAGCTCCCAGTTTAACAAAGAAAGAAAAGACAGAGCAGGAGCCAGACAGGTGATGGAATATAAAGGGTACAATGTAGTGTTTCTAGGACTGACAACTTGCTAGGAAGGCCAGTGCAAAAACAGTTTCCTTAAGAATCTGTAATTTCGTTCTTATTGCTTTCTAGTTCCTGAAATAGTAGCAGCCTGGTAGGAAGAGGGAGGTTCATTCCACATAGAAATGGCTGTAATTTGTCTGCCATATCATGGATTGTCCCTTCTTGATTTCTCTGCTCCCAAATTTGGTGACCTTGCACTTCAGCTGTTCTCCCTGATGCATACAGACCTGCTTGACACAGGAGCCAAAGGACTGTTTTTCAGTTCAGGTCAGAGGGTGAACTCTGGTCAGAGGTCTCTGTGAACTCACAGAGACAGGAGTCTAGTATTAAGAATATATATATTGGAAAAAAGCAAGCAGAAAAGGCCAATGGTCAGAGAAAAGGAAATGAGAAGAAAATAGTATCCACTTGAGAGAGGGTTTGGGGCTGGCCACTGTTTATCAGCATTTTACATAATAAAGGCTCAGGAACTGATAATTGTCAGAATTCATGATTCTGAGGCAGTAGAATAGTCCCAGCATTAGCAAAAGGAGAGGCAGATGAGCATAACATGGTGTGCTGGTAGAACAGTGCCCATGTGACAAACATCTTTGGGCTGGGGATAATTCATAATTGTCTTGCATATAGGATTTTCACATTGAAGAAATAAATTCTATATGAAACAATATCAGTTCTCCCATCAGAGGATAGAAAAGATCTGAAAGATGGTGTTTTTTGGAGATTGCAGTCCAGGAAGTCAAGAATGTTTCTTCCAGAGTTGCCACGGCAACATATCCCTCTTATGACACGAGGGAAGACAGAGGTCATGTTGGTGGGTGTTTAAATGTTGCTCTGATAATGTCTTTTATTTCCACAGGGAAGAAGAGAAAAAGGCAATAGGCAGGAAAAAATTAGAATGGAAAACAAAATAAAAGAGATAAAAGGATTCCTGTGAGTGATTTTCCAAATCACTTTTGTTATCAAAGGATTTGTATTAATTCAATTGGATTTAAAGTCTAATTTGAGAATTCAAAATGAAATCTATGACACTTCAAGGTGTAAATGAGTGTTCAAGTATAAGATGATGTAATGGCCACTATTGTGTTGTGGAGAGGTACTTTAAACTCGATTTCTGGGAAGAGAAGAGGCTACAAAAGCCATCAGTTAAGATGTAGACCAAGTGAAAACACAGGTTTTCTTTAAATTAGTACAGCTTCTTTTGGTGGTTTCTACTTTACTCAGTGTTTAAACCCATACTTTAGAATTATACAAAACCTCTGTCAAATCTGTGAATGGGGTGATATCCAACTAGGGAAATAGTAACACACAGTACTTTAACAGAATTCAGTATAGAAAACTAGTTTTTGGATATGAATGTATCAGAAAATCTAAAGAATAAGGCAGATATTATGCGACGTATATTTTACCCTTGTGCTCCCCATATAGAGTGGAGGGGACAGAGGGCCAAGCCAGAAGTTAGTATCCTGGTCACTGCACTTCTGGAGAGATAAAGGGATAAGGTAGTGGGTACAGGACTCCAGGGTCAAACAGCCTGGTGGGAGGGCTAACCATTGTAAGGCAGACTGGCAGGAGCCAGGGCCACAGAAGAGACAAACCACTGTTGGAAATATCATCCAAATCAGAGAGAGGGAGAAGGCAGGAGAGGAGGCTGGGGCAGAGAGAGAGAGAGATTGATTCTGTTCTCTCCCCTCTTTCCCCCTTCAAGGTTTTGTTTTTCAATTCCTCACCAGTGCTACTGGCCAGATGGGGTCGCAAAGAGTCGGACACGACTGAGCGCCTGAACTGGACTGAACTGAACACGAAGTTGAAAAGAGAGCCTGAAAAGTACCTTGCATGGATCAGTGTTCAGTGATGCAGAGCAGAGGAAGGGTGCTGAATGGATCTTCAGTTCAGTTCAGTTCAGTCCCTCAGTCGTCTCCGACTCTTTGTGACCCCATGAATCGCAGCACGCCAGGCCTCCCTGTCCATCACCATCTCCCGGAGTTCACTCAGACTCGGGTCCATTGAGTCAGTGATGCCATCCAGCCATCTCATCCTCGGTCGTCCCCTTCTCCTCCTGCCCCCAATCCCTCCCAGCATCAGAGTCTTTTCCAATGAGTCAACTCTTCGCATGAGGTGGCCAAAGTACTGGATCTTAGACACAGGCAAATAAATCAGCAAAGGGAACTTGGAAACGTGAGGGAAGGCTAATATTATGTACTAGTGAAAAGTGTGAATTATAAAGTACTTGAAAATAAATGTTATTTTACTTTTTAATTTATTTTTTAAACTTTTTATTTTGAATTGGGGTATAGCTGATTAACAATGTTGCGATAGTTTTAAGTGAACAATGAAGGGACTCAGCCATACATACACATGTATCCTTTCTCCCCCAAACTCCTATTCCATCCGGGCTGCCATGTAACATTGGACCGAATTTCATGTGCTATACAGTAGGTCCTTGTTGGTTATCCATTTTAAACATAGCAGTGTGTACATATTCATCCTAAACTTCCCCAAGTATCCCTCCCCCAATCCCTCCCCCCAGCAGCTATAAGTTTGTTCTCTGAGTCTGTGAGTCTCTTTCTGTTTCATAAGTTCATTTGCAGCATTTTTTTTTTTAGATTCCACATATAAGGGATGTCATGTGGTATTTCTTCTCTGACTTACTTCACTCAGTACAACAATCTCTAGGTCCATCCATGTTGCTGTAAATGACATTATTCCATTCTTTTTAGTAGCTAATATTCCATTGTATATATGTACCACATCTTCCATGTCCATTTAGGTTGCTTCCATGTCTTGGCTATTATAAACAGTGCTGCAATGAACAGGTACATGTATCCTTTTGGGCTATGTTTTTCTCCAGATATACACCTAGGAATAGGATTACAGGGTCATACGGTAGCTCTTAGGCTTCCCAGGTGGCACCAGTGGTAAAGAACCTGCCTGCCAATGCAGGAGATGAAAGAGACAAAGTCTTGATCCCTGGGTTGGGAAGATCCCCTAGAGAAGGGTATGGCAACCCACTCCAGTATTCTTTCCTGGAGAACCCAGAGGACAGAGGAGCCTGGCAGGCCCCAGTCCATAGGGCTGCAAAGAGTTGGACAGCACTGAAGTGACTTAGCATGCACACACTCAGGGTAGCTCTATTTTTAGTTTTTTTTAAGGAACCTCCATTCTGTTCTCCATAGTGGCTGTTCCAATTTACATTCCCACCAAGAGTGTGGGAGGACTCCCTTTTCTCTACAACCTCTCCATCTAGAAATGTTAATTTATTATTTCAGAATGCATATTACATTAGACATTTTGTTTAGGGGTCTGAAATTGTACTAAAAAGGCCAAAACCTTGGATTTGAAGTCCAGAGGTCCTGGGTGCTGCTTTCTGAAGCACAGAATCTGTAGTAGCAAAGACAGCATCAGTGAAGTTAGAGAAGCTCTTCTTTAATATCAGAATGAGATTCACCAGGACAATAACTTTGGAGAGTAGAATGAATTTCTTTCCTGAATAACTTCTAAATTATTGCAAGTAAATATACACAATCTCCAATTCAAAGAACTGATCAGAAAATTGACTGCAGTTGAGCTGCAACAAAAAATTGGTTGAATGTTGAGCTACTCTTTGCTAGAATCCTAGAGTATCATGGCAGGGTCAGGAGATCATCTCTGAATCTAGAGCCGTGCCTCTGGAAAACCTCTATGATTATTATCTTTTCATAGCACCTTCTTGAACTATTCTAGAGGAAAATGTCTTCTTGAGACAACTTACGATATTTCTAGACTCTTCTGTGTCAAAGAAAAATCTGTACAGAAATTAAACTGGTAAAGGCAAATTTTATTCAGGAACTGTTGTGATAGGGGAAGACAGACCTCAGTATAGATTTGTGCTCCATTCCAAATATAACAAGGACAAGTGAGTGTTATACAGCCAAGGAACAGAGTGAAGGTCAGTGGGTAGAAGCTTACCAACAGGAAACATCAAGGATAAGGGGAATTCTGGCTAAATTTATTTGATAGGAGTCTTGCTGAAGGCAGGGCAGGGTGATAAGATATTAGATGCTGAGGGCAGAGAGGAGCAAAATATGCCACTCCAAAATATGCCATTTTTGGTGTATTGATCATTTTGAATTAAAAAGTTACTTGAGAAATAGTGGGTGCAGAAAACACACACTGACCATCCTTTGTCTTCCTGAAAGCAGGAAATAAATATCCCCTGTGGAAAGTGCCTTTCCTGTACCAGGAGGGCAAAAGCATCCCTGTCACTAGAGATTAAAGAACCGGCCTGCAATGCAGGAGACCTGGTTTTGATCCCTGAGTCAGGAAGATTCCCTGGAGGAGGAAATGACAACCCACTCCCATATTCTTGTTTGGAAAATCCCATGGACAGAGGAGCCTGGTGGGCTACAGTCCATAGCGTCACAAAGAGTTGCAAAAAAAACCTGACTTAGTGACTAAAACAATAGCAAATCACCAGAGATGGGGAATTAAGGGCTGAGAAGACTATAAAAGCAAATCTTGTTACTTCTTCACTGATTTACTACCCTAGCCCATACTTCTTTGATTTTCAGTTCTTTAGGGATTTATTGTTTCTTTGTCTAAAAGGTATAAAAAGCTGTCTGTTTTGATCCCGTCTTTGAGTCTCAATTTTTTATGGGGCTCTTTTATGTACAAAATTAAATTTGTTTTTCTTATGTTAATCTGTTTTATGTCAATTTTATTATTAAACCAGCCAACAAACTTAGAGGGGATGAAGGGAACAGTTTTCCATCCTTCTAGGTGTGATGGTTCAGGAATTTCATCAGCTATCAAGGGTGGGAAAATTTCACTAGACAGATCCAGCAGTATTTTTGCTAAAACTGGACTAAATGGGCCAAGGACAGAACCCCCAACTTTGGATCTAGACGAAAAGAAAACTCAGAGCAGCCCAACCAAAGTTTGGTCAAAGGTAGCTAATTTGTCATGCTGTCATCAGCTAGCAAAATTTTCATTTTGCTGCATGATGTTCCTTCATATGTTGAAAGAGAGAAGCTGTGTGCTTCTCACCTTGGCTCTTCTTAGGCTAAAAATCTCCTGATTCCTCACAAATTCCTTCTATTAGCGTTTCATTGATTCCCACCGGTTGTTTCTTTCCTGCCATCCTTATTTGTGTCTTTTGTTGTTGTTGTATTGATATTATACATTTTATTCTCAAATATAGTATTTAAGCAGTCTTCTTTTGAAATTTGAAATGCATTCTTTCTGTATCGAAGTATAGCTGATTTACAGTATTACTGACTCATAAGTTATAGAGGTACACTATAGTGAGTCACAATTTTAGTTTGTACTACATCCCCTGGGAGCTCAGCCATAATGAATCTGCCTGCAGTGCAGGAGATGTGGGTTCAATCCCTGGACTGGAAGGTTCCCTGGAGAAGGAAATGGCAACCCATTCCAGTATCCTTGCCTCAGAAATCCCATGGGCAGAGAAGCCTCATGGGGTACAGTCCATGGGGTCTCAAAAGAGTTGGACACAACTTAGCAACCAAACAACGAACAACTCCATTTATGGTCATTATAATATATATTCCCCATGGTGTACATTATTGTTGTCTTATCTTGATACAAACCTTAGGCTCACATATTCTGAAACTCATCACATTTCAATGATTTAGAGGCTCAATTTCTTATCTCTCAGGATAATTTGTAACTCTGTTACTTCAACCAACTTGGTGATAGATTTGCTAATCTCCTCTATTAGATTATGTATGTGTGAAAAGCAGAGATTGTGTCTTGATCATTTGTTTTATCTTACCTTCCACAATGCTTAGGTTAATGTGTGGATATCACACAGCAGTGTGTAGATATGGACGGAACGCCAAAAGTAGCCTACTGAAAATCATGATCTTATGCTCTACCCACAACTCTTGGGCCCTTCAGCAGCTCTGTGTTTTCCCCCTTGCAGTTCCCCTTTGCCTTGAATGGTATTTTCCTTTTATCTGTATGGGGAACTCTTCTCCAAGATTCAGCTTAAATATCACTAGCCTTTCTAGTTTTGTCTCTCCCTCTTCCAGAAGTCTGACCCTCTGAAAGCAGAATTCATTTCTCCCTCATTTGTGTTCTTATGATGTATAATTAATTCTCTGTCATATAGAAAGAGCCTTTGATGTGGGAGTTAGGGATATTTATGTTTGAAGCTCAATTATCAATGTGGTCTTACATACTTTGTCTTTTATAGGACTCAGTGTTTTGTTTTGTTTAAAATATGAAATTTAGGAAGGTAATTATTTATTTCACTGAGTTCTTGAAGGGTTAAAAAGATAATAGATGTTGAGAAAATTGCCTAAATCTTGGCACATACTGAGTACTCAATTTTTATCTATGATTATGGCATTTATGCCCTTGTATTTTAGTTTTGTGGGCATCTATAAACCTATATTTTAATTGAATCTTACTTTTATGTCTGCAGAACAAAGGACTAAAAGGTTCTATTGATTAAACTGTTTTCTTTTTATTACACAAATACATCTATGATGCCAAATGCTTCATGTCTCCACTGTTCAATATGATAGCCACTACCCACACGTGGCTAGATTTAAATTAGTAATTTAAAATTAAATACAATTAAAATTCAGCTCCTTATTCAAACAATATCCACAGGTGGTTATTGTATTGGCCAGAACATTTTCATCACTGCAGCAATTTCTTTTGGACCATGCTGCTCTAGAATGCTTCCAGCTCAACATAATACTTCCAGCTTGGTCAGCTATTTCCTCCATCATTCTGGATCCTATATTTGTAGCAATCGAACTATAGTGTAATTTCACTGTTGAGCAGCCAAATCATGCAACTAATTTATATAGAATTTGCAATAAATTAAAATACCAAATGCCTTAATTTTTTTTTCCTTTAGGTGCTTTCATAATACTTTGTAAGTATTGATTACATCAAGGGTTGGCAACTTTTTCTGTAAAAGGCCAGATGCTAATTACTTTAAGCTTTGGGGGCTGTACAGACTCTGTTGCAACTACTCAGTCCTGCTGTAGCAGCAGGCAAGCAGCCATAGACGCTGTGCGACAGTATGGGTGTGGCTGTTTTATCTATAAGCTGTGTTGTAGCTGTAGGTAGTTCCCAAGGCCCGGTCTATTTTCACAGACCTCACTGCTTCCTGTAGGGACATGGCTAGTCCTCTCTACCCCTACGCCTTTCTCCTTTTGGATCAAAATAATTCTACCTCTAAACCACCTGCCNAGTGAATCCAATCTCAGTTGGTGCTAGAGGCTCATCTTCTCGTAGATTTCATCAGAATCCTTTAAGGTTTACACACACCCCAGAAAATGAAACAGTGAGGAACTAACACAGTATGCTGATTGTATACCAAACATTTTAAACCTATCTCACCCATTAGCTCTTTTAAACTTCACCTGCTTTACTGAGAGGCAAAGAAGGTAAAGAGAAGTTAAATAACTTGGCCAAGGCCACCCCACTTTTAAGTGGCGGCCCTGTGAACCCAGCGTTGACAACCTCACGTTATTAGTCTCTACGCAAGCTTGCTTCCAGACAGCACCCATGTCCTTGCTCCCACCCTTTGACCTCCATACGTTAAAAAATCTGAATAGTCTTCTCTCCTCTTGTTGCTCCCAGAGGCCCTCACTTATACATGCCGTCCAAACTCAGGGGATTTAGCACAAATTCTTCAAAGCTCTATGCTGCTGCTGCTGCTAAGTTGCTTCAGTTGTGTCCGACTCTGTGGGACCCCATAGATGGCAGCCCACGAGGCTCCTCTGTCCCTGGATTTCTCCAGGCAAGAATACTGGAGTGGGTTGCCATTTCCTTCTTCATTGCATGCATGCATGCATGCATGCATGCGTGCTAAGTTGCTTCAGTCATGTCCGACTCTGTGCGACCCCATGGACAGCAGCCCACCAGACTCCCCTGTCCATGGGATTCTCCAGGCAAGAATACTGGAGTGGGTTGCCATTTCCCTCACCTCAAAGCTCTATACAAATAAACAAATTAAGCTAACACTCAGTCCTGTCCAACTCTTTGTGACCCTTTGGATTGCAGCCTGCCAGGCTCCTCTGTCCAAAATATTCTCCAGGTAAAAATAGCATAATGGGTGGCCATTTCTTCCTCCAGGGGATCTTCTTGACCCTGGGATCAAACTCATGTCTCCTGTGTCTCCTGCATCACAGGCAGATTGCTTACCTACTGAGCCATCTGGAAAACCTCTTCAAAGCTCTATAAAAGACAGGAATGCAATTGTCTTCTAGCAGATTCTTCTAAGGTACAAAAATCTATTNGATCAAACTCATGTCTCCTGTGTCTCCTGCATCACAGGCAGATTGCTTACCTACTGAGCCATCTGGAAAACCTCTTCAAAGCTCTATAAAAGACAGGAATGCAATTGTCTTCTAGCAGATTCTTCTAAGGTACAAAAATCTATTCTGTTGGTGAACCCACTGGATGTAATTTCAGTCTTCCTGTTGTTTCAGCAGCATTTCGTATGGTGGTCACTCCTCCCTTCTTGAAATCTTTTCTCCTGACTCCCGTGATGCCCACACCTGGCTTTCCTCACATCTCAAGGTTAGTCATTCTTTGAAACCTTTTTTAACCTTTAAAGACTGGTTTCCCATTCTTACTTTCTTCCCTAGTCTGCATACTCTCTCTGTGTGATGTCACAAGTCCTAGTGCCTTAACTCTTATTTGTATGAGGATGGTTCCCACATCTTTATCTTCAGAATTTCCTGAGCCCCAATCTTACTGATCAGATAAACAACTTGTTCATCTAGATGTCCCTGAGCACCATAGCTCAGACAGAAATAATTATTTTCCCTCTTAAAGCTGCTGTTTCTCTTATACTGCCTTCCTTTTTGAATAGGTTTCTTAGCTAGAAACCGCTTCTCTTCTGATTCCTCCTCTGACAGCTCTACCAATTACCAAGTCGTGGAAATTTCACACTACTTTGGAAATCACTTTCAAATCCACCTACATCTTGCGCTTGTGACTGCCACTTGTCTGTGTTCTTGACCGTCTCATAATTGGCCTTCCATCAGTCTAGCTCCTCTTCCAGACACTTGTTCTCATGATGCAGTCTGAGAGGTCATCCCAGTATGCAAATTGAACTTGTTATTTTCCTTCTTGAAATTTTCATTGGTTTCCTGCTGCTTTTAGAATTAAGTGTGAATGGCCAACAAGACCCTTCATGCCCCCATCCCCTGTCATCTCCCCAGCACATCACAGTGTGTTCTTTCACACGCTGTGCTCTTTTCACAGTGACTTTGGAGTCCTTACCCAGGCCCTTTCCTCAGCTTGGAACACATGTCCTTTAATTTGGCCACCTGGTTAACCCCTGCCCCTTCTGTGTTTCACAGTGATACAGACTTGTGCTTACAAGTTGCTTGCTGTTCACACCTTCTGTGACTTCTGGGATGCCTTCTTTAGTCTCTCAAACCAGTGTTATGGACCTCCTGTTTATTCTCACAGCACCTGTAACTCATCCTATTCTNAACATTGGCACACACCACGGACTTCGACCGAAGGAGACCGCGGCACACAGCCCGGAACATGGCACAGGGCGACCATGGCACACAGCCTGAACATCAATGAAGGGCTACCGCGGCACACAGCATGGAACTCGTCACTAGCTGACCGCAGAACACAGTCCAGACTTCGGCGCAGGGCCACCGTGGCACACAACCCGAAACTCAGTGAAGGGCGACCACGTCACACATCCTGGAATTCGTTGCTAGCTGACCGCGGAACACAGTCCGGACCTTGGAGGAGGGTGACCATGACACTCAGACTGGACCTCAGCGCAGGTCGACAGTGACACCTAGGCTGGACCTCGGCACAGGCTGACCATGGCACACAGGCCGGACCTCGGCGCAGGGCCACCACAGCACACAGGCAGGAACTCGGCACAGGGTGTCTGCAGAAAACAGGCAGGACATCGGCTCAGGCCGACCGTGGCTCACAGCCCGGACCTCAGTGCAGGGGGACCATGGAACACAGCCCGGACCTCTGAAGAAGGCGTCCGCAGCACACAGCACGGACCTTGGCAAAGAGGAACCACGGCACAGAGCGAGGAACAGGTCGCAAGCCAAGGGCAGAACACAGGCCGGACCTGGNACAGCCCGGACCTCAGTGCAGGGGGACCATGGAACACAGCCCGGACCTCTGAAGAAGGCGTCCGCAGCACACAGCACGGACCTTGGCAAAGAGGAACCACGGCACAGAGCGAGGAACAGGTCGCAAGCCAAGGGCAGAACACAGGCCGGACCTGGGCACAGGGCAACCGTGGAACACAGCCCGAACTTCAGTGAAGGGCAACCACAGCACACATCCCGGACCTCGACGCAGGGTGGCCCTGGCACACAGCACGGATTTCTACCGAAGGCAACCGCGGCACACAGCCTGAACATCAGCGCAGGGCAACTGTGGCACACAGCCCAGACCTCGGCAGAGAGGGACTGTAGCACAGAGCCCAGAACTCGTCACAAGCCGAGGGCAGAATACAGCCTGGAACTCAGTGCCGGGCGACTGAGGCAAACAGCCCGAACCACCGTGAAGAGCGACCGAGGCACACAGCACGGACCTCAGCGCAGGGCAACCCTGGCACACAGCACCGACCTCAGGAGATCACGACCACGGTNCTCAGTGCCGGGCGACTGAGGCAAACAGCCCGAACCACCGTGAAGAGCGACCGAGGCACACAGCACGGACCTCAGCGCAGGGCAACCCTGGCACACAGCACCGACCTCAGGAGATCACGACCACGGTACACAGACCAGACATCTGCACAGGGCGACTGTAGCACACAGCCCAGACATCACCAGAAGGCTACTGCGTCACATAGCCTGGACCTCAGCGCAAGGCTAAGATGGCACACAGCCCTATCTTCAGTGCAGTTCATCCGTGGCACACAGCCCGAACCTCAGTGAAGGGCGAACACGGCACACAGCCTGGAACTCGGTTCAAGGCTACTGTGGCACAAAGACCGAACCTCGGCACAGGGTGACCACGGCACACAGCCTGAACCTCAGTGAAAGGAGACCACGGCACACAGCCCAGAAATCTGTGCAGGGCGACCGGTGTATAGAGCTCGGAACTGGTCACTAGACGACCGTGGAACACAGCCCGGACCTCGGTGCAGGGCGACCACGGCAAACAGGATGGAACTCGTCTCCATGCGACCGTGGAACACAGCCCGGACCTCGGCACAGGCAGACTGTGGCACACATGCCGAACCTCGGTGCAGGGCGACCGCAGCATACCANAAAAAAAAAAAAAGATCAGAAAGAGGAAGTTAGGAATATGGGCTCTGGAATAAGAAAACCTTGTGTTTAAATCCTTGTTTTGTTACTGCTAGTCATGTGACTGTTGCTACTTACTAGCTATATGACCTGTGTTGATCTCCTGAAGCCTCGGTTTTGTCATATGTAATATGAGGATAATAATGAAGCCAAATCCACGGAGTTGTTTTCAGGCTTCTGTGAGATAAAGCATGCAAAGCAATTAGCCCCGTTACTGGAACATGGTTGCTGCTGGTGCTAAGTTGCATCAGTCATGTCCGATTCTGTGTGACCACATAGACGGCAGCCCACCAGGCTCCCCCGTCCCTGGGATTCTCCTGGCAAGAACACTAGAGTGGTTTGCCATTTCCTTCTCCAATGCATGAAAGTGAAAAGTGAAAGTGAAATAGCTCAGTTGTGTCCAGACTGTTCGCAACCCCATGGACTGCAGCCTACAAGGCTCCTCCGCCCATGGGATTTTCCAGGCAAGAGTACTGGAGTGGGGTGCCGTTGCCTTCTCTGGTTAGTGCTCAGTAAATGCCACTATTAGTAATAATGTCCTTACAAGGCACACAGACTCTAGAACNGGACTGCAGCCTACAAGGCTCCTCCGCCCATGGGATTTTCCAGGCAAGAGTACTGGAGTGGGGTGCCGTTGCCTTCTCTGGTTAGTGCTCAGTAAATGCCACTATTAGTAATAATGTCCTTACAAGGCACACAGACTCTAGAACTAGACTGCCTGGGTTCACATATTCCTTTTAAAAGCAGAAACGTTAATAGATACAGAGAAAAAACTAGTGGTTGCCAGAGGGGAGAGGGATAAAGGAGGTGGGTGAAATAGGTAAAAGGGATTAAGAGGTCAAATGACGAGTTATAGAGTAAATAAGTTACAGGGATGTAATATACAGCACAGGAAATATAGAGCATAGCAATAACTTTGCATGATACATGCATTTGTGCTCAGTTGCTTCGGTCCTGTCCAACTTTTTGTGACCCCCATGGATGGTAGCCTGCCAGGCTCCTCTGTCCATGCGATTATCCAGGCAAGAATACTGGGTTGCCATCCCCTCCTCCAAGGGATCCTCCCGACCCAGGGATCGAATCCACACCTCTTAGGTCTCATGCATTGCAGGTGGGTTCTTTATCACTAGTGCCACTTGGCAATCCCTAATTTTATATGGTACATAGTCTATAAAATAACTTTATAGTATTATACTATTATAATATCTGCATAATCTATAAAAATATTGAATCATTATGTTGTACACCTTATAATATTGTGGTTCGATTATACGTCAATTAAAAAAATCCTGGCTTTACCTCCTGCTAGCCATAGGAATGGAGAAGGCAATGGCACCCCACTCCAGTACTCTTGCCTGGAAAATCCCATGGACAGAGGAGCCTGGTGGGCTGCAGTCCATGGGGTCGCCAAGAGTCGGACATGACTGAGCGACTTCACTTTCACTTTTCACCTTCATACATTGGAGAAGGAAATGGTAACNAAAATATATTATATATATATATATATATATATATATATACATTTAAAAATCATTTTAGTAGGAAATCTGCAAGTTTAAGTGCAGTAAATCTATTAAATATAGTGTCATTTAAAAAAATACAAGTTTCTAGAGTAAGGGAGCCTTATTTTAAGTTCTAATTTTATTTGCTGCTAAGTCACTTCAGTTGTGTCTGACTCTGTGTGACCCCATAGACGGCAGCCCACCAGGCTCCCCTGTCCCTGGGATTCTTCAGGCAAGAACACTGGAGTGGGTTGCCATTTCCTTCTCCAATGCATGAAAGTGAAAAGTGAAAGTGAAGTTGTTCAGTTCTGTCTGACTCTTCGCAACCCCATGGGCTGCAGCCTACCAGGCTCCTCCGTCCATGAGATTTTCCAGGCAAGAGTACTGGAGTGGAGTGCCACTGCCTTCTTGTATAATCACAGGTAAGTCACTGGATCTTCCTAAGTATTAGTTTTCTCATCAGAAGTAGAGGCATAATGATCCCTCATAGGCAACCACACGTTCATTCTCTAAGTCTGTGAGTTATCTTTCTTTTTTATAAGTTCATCTGTATCATTTCTTTTCTAGTTCCACATATAGGGGATGTCAGGTTGCTGGTGGGAGGGATAGGGGAAGGAATAGTTAGAAAGTTAGGGATGAACATGTACACCACTCTGCTATGTTTAAAATGGATAACCAACTGGAACCCACTGTATAGTTCACGAAACTCTGTTCAATGTTGTGTGGCAGCCTGGATGGAAGGTGAGTTTAGGGGAGAATGGATAACATGTATATGTATGGCTGAGTCCCTTCACTATTCACCTGAAAAATATGACAATAGTGTTAATCAGCTATACCCCAGTACAAAATAAAAAGCTTAAAAAATGATACCTCATAGGGTTATTAAGAGAATTAATGAGATAATCATGTCAAACTATAGAAGAGAATAGTGGCTATATTTTAAAATTACTTAAATATATCACTCAATATCTTGCATTATTTCAAGGTTAAAGACAAATAAGCATTAGGTTACCTGAATTATTTATATTTTGCTGATGATTTTGCAAGCAAAATGCACATCTTACTGGTGTCTGACTACATTTTAAGTGTCAGAAGGACTCAGGCTGTAACACGATTGAGAATTCAAGTGGAATCAAATGCAAGAGACTGTGATTGCTCAGAAAGCTAGTCTTATGTGGTGGAAGGATCCCTGGGGTGCAGGTCAAGACCAGATCTGTCTTTACATAGAATGAGCAATATCTGTTGAAAAAACCCTTAAAATCTTTAAGACTTGGATTTCCTACTGAAAATGTTAAGGAGCTGTACTTCATGATTGCTAAGATAAATTCATCTACCTTTAAATTGAGTGTTTTTAATATTTAGAAATAAATATCATATTGGAGAAGGGCTTACTATAAAGCAAACAGCATGTCCTTTATGTATAATGCCTCATTTAATTTCATTTATTCAAAGCTATTATTAATATTTACTATGTACTAACCCCTTACTCTTCTCACAATGTTGGGATTCAGTAATGAAAAAGCAGAAAAAATAAAATAAAACTGCCTTCATAACTTCCACATGGTAGTAGCAGAGACAGAGACATATAAATATATATGCCATGGTATTTGGTGGTCAATATTATAGAGAAAAAAGATATAAAGAATATGACAATAAGATTTAAAAGAAAGATTTCTGAGGTTGATGAGCTGCAATTTTCAAGAGTGGCCATGGAAAACATTCCTGAAGAGAAGACGTGAGCTAAGTCTTGATGAAGATGAAGAGAGAGAGCCACTGGGATAGGTAAGGGAAAAGCCTTCCAGGATTCAGAAGCAGCAAAGCAAAGACCCAAGATAAAATGTTCTCACTGAACAGGGCAACTGAGGGGAAAGGAATGGCAAATGAGGTCGACAGTTATAAGAGATCAGATCACGGAGGACTTTTTCATAAAGGTAGAATGTCATCATAGTCATGAGATGAATTTAAATAGTGGAGAGATATAATCTGACATACAGTAAACACACACACACACACACAGGATCACTTGCTGAAAATAGACTAAAGGGAGACAGAACTTGAGGCAGGAAGAAGAGTAAGGATGCTGTTAGTTTAACTCAAGCAAGAAACACCAATGGATACATGGACAGTTGATTATAGAACATAAGAGAGAGAGGGCCAGGACAGCAACATCATTTGCATGGCTCAGAGGAAATAAAAAGGTACAGTTCCTGTTGAAAAACATTTAAGGAATTCAATACAGGGCAAGCAGAACAATAAACCAAGCACAGAACTTTTCTGAGTGTGGAGCCCTGTGTGACTACATCACAGAGTCACATACTCATGATGCTGATTCTAGAGAGAATTCAAGGATGACTCCAAATTTTCTACCTGAGTAATGAAGTATTTCACTAATACTGATTTTTTAAAATGTACTACAAAGGAAGTTTGGGGGCTAGGGCAAAGGTCAGGAATTGTATATTCATGAGCTATTTTAGACTTCACATAGAGATGCCACATAAGTGGCTAGATCTATGACTTGAGGGTCCAGGGAGAAGTCTGGCTAAAGATATATATTTGGGTGTAATACACATATCAATTCACATTCAGTTCAGTTCAGTTCAGTTGCTCAGTCCTGTCCAACTCTCTGCAACCCCATGAATCGCAGCACGCCAGGCCTCCCTGTCCATCACCAACTCCCGGAGGTCACTCAGACTCACGTCCATTGAGTCCGTGATGTGATCCAGCCATCTCATCCTCGGTTGTCCCCTTCTCCTCCTGCCCCCAATCTCTCCCAGCATCAGAGTCTTTTCCAATGAGTCAACTCTTCGCATGAGGTGGCCAAAGTACTGGAGTTTCAGCTTTAGCATCATTCCTTCCAAAGAAATCCCAGGGCTGATCTCCTTCAGAATGGACTGGTTGGATCTCCTTGGAGTCCAGGGAACTCTCAAGANGCCAAAGTACTGGAGTTTCAGCTTTAGCATCATTCCTTCCAAAGAAATCCCAGGGCTGATCTCCTTCAGAATGGACTGGTTGGATCTCCTTGGAGTCCAGGGAACTCTCAAGAGTCTTCTCCAACACCACAGTTCAAAAGCATCAATTCTTCAGTGCTCAACCTTCTTCACAGTCCAACTCTCACATCCATACATGACCACAGGAAAAACCATAGCCTTGACTAGACGGACCTTAGTCGGCAAAGTAATGTCTCTGCTTTTGAATATACTATCTAGTTTGGTCATAACTTTTCTTCCAAGGAGTAAGCATCTTTTAATTTCATGGCTGCAGTCACCATCTGCAATTATTTTGGGGCCCCAAAAGATAAAGTCTGACACTGTTTCCACTGTTTCCCCGTCTATTTCCCATGAAGTGATGGTACTGGATGCTATGATCTTCGTTTTCTGAATGTTGAGCTTTAAGCCAACTTTTTCACTCTCCACTTTTACTTTCATCAAGAAGCTTTTTAGTTCTTCTTCACTTTCTGCCATAAGGGTGGTGTCATCTGCATAGCTGAGGTGATTGATATTTCTCCCAGCAATCTTGATTCCAGCTTGTGTTTCTTTCAATCCAGCATTTCTCATGATGTACTCTGCTTTAGGCCTAGAGTAAACACAGACAATAGAGGCAAAAGCCCAAAGGACAGAGTCTTGAGAAAATGAGGAGGCTGAGAAAGAGTGGTAATGAAGAAATATAAATTTAACGGCTCTGGAGGCCAAGAGGGGGAAAAAAAAAATAAAGGAGAAAAGAATGATTGACTATGATGTTAAGTGTTTTCTCACAGACTAATAAAATGATGACTAAGAATTTACTTTTACATTTAACAATACAGAAGTCATCACCGACCTCAACAGCACAATTTTGGTGGAAAGAGTAATGATCTGAAAATAGTAGTTTTGAGAAAGAATGAAAGGTGAGAAATTAGCATCAGCAAGTACACAGCCACCACAAATTTAGCTGAGAAGGGAAGCTGAAAATGGAGAATGGTAGTAAGGAGAACATGGTAAAAAGAAATATATTTGATAGAAAAAATAACTGCACTCTCATAATAATCCTTTTAAGTTGGCATTATTTATCCTCTTTTATTAAGTTTAGATAACTTGCCGTAGACCACAAAACTAGTAAGTTGCAATAGTATGAAACCACAAGTGATTTTATTTAAATGAATGTGCCACTTTTAATCACTGCCTTAGATCAATTGCTTAGGATCTTAGCATCTCAGGATTTAAGGTGAGAAACATTATATAAACACGCTGGCTTAAAAACAGTAGGGTTTAAGATTTCAGGTTAAATGTGACCTCTTCAAAGAAGAGTAGGCCTCCTCAAGATCTCTACAACATCATATAGTATGCTTCTTTCATAGTACTCAGAAAATGGGTAGTTATTTCACTTATTTTTTTACTTTTTTGCTTATCTACTTTTTTTTTCTATTTCCTAACTGTAAATGAATTCAGAATTTTTTTTTTTTTTTCAAAATTGCTCTCGGAATTTTTTTCACAGTACCCAGCACAATGCCTACAGTAGTATATGCTCACTAAATATTAACTAAATGAATAACCATCTTTATTTCATCCATCCCTTTCCTAAGCATGCCAATGTAAAGAAAAGAAATATATATCTATCTTCATGGATATTCTTCTCTTTTACCAGAAGCAAAAGTACAAATGCTCATTCTCTTCTAATATCTGATTCTATTTACATTTCAAACTCTAATACTGGTTATGAATGTGATGTTACATTAAATTATGGTGATAATATTTTCATATAAATTATATTATTCACTCATTCTCATAAAAAAACAACCAGTTAAATGAAATAGAAAAACAAAAGTGATATATGTAAAATGTGAATAGTGAAAAGTGAAAGTCACTCAGTCACGTCTGACTCTTTGTGACCTCATAGACTATACAGTCCATGGAATTCTCCAGGCCAGAATGCTCGAGGGGGTGACTGCTCTCTTCCCCAGGGGATCTTCCCAGCCCAGGAATTGGACCCAGAAAAATATAATGACTATGTTAAGTCAGAAAATCTAGTTGTTCAAATTCATTCACTTTTTCAGAGCTTCAATAATGATAATACTTTAATATATTTCACACATATAATCATAAAATGTATCATTCGCAGATATTACTCTTGAAGCATCTGCTTAAGAATCATACGAGCTCAAAACAGTTCATTTGCTATTTAGCATTCTACATTCCATCTTCAACGTTCTACATTGCCTACACTCTCTAACTAAAATATTAGCAACCCAAAGAACCTTCAGTTACAACATGGCAGTTAAGATTTCATCCTGACTATAAATCTGCTTGTTTGGGTGCTACTAACAGCCTGGGAGGGTGTGGGGCAGGGAGTAGGCTCATTTGAGGAATAAAGAGGAAAGTAAGCAATAGTTGACCTTTTTGGCCAAATTTTCTTTGTGATCAATATGATATAAACCTGTTTATACATTAAAGCTCCCATCTATCTGATTGCCAAAACAACAACAACAACAAAACCAAGCTCTCACACCAACTAAATGAAAAGAGGAAAGAAAGAAAAAAGGAAGGAAGGAAGGAAGGAAATGAAAAGAGGAAAGAAGGTAAAGAATGAGAATGAGAACGAGAAGAGGTACTTTAAAAATTTTTTCAAGATATGGTTACTAGCAACTGATAACACAGTACTATTTATCAAGAAAGGAGCTGTAAAATAAAATTTTAAAACAATCAGAAATTGCTTTGATGAAGCAGAAGTTGCTTTGATGAAGCAAGATTACAAAAATAGAAGGAGAAATAAGCTTTTCAGATAATGGCCATTGCCTAGGTACCATCAATAACTTTCCCCTTAGGTTCATAATCTAAATCTAAATTTAGATTTAGGATTAGACAGTATTCAATGATCATGATCAAATTTTGTATACTGCTGTATGATATTACATGAAATATCAAGAAAGAACTACATAGCATCACATTCCTTACTTTATTTGGAATAAGCTGCTCTATAAATAATTATTTTTAAAATTCTTCAATCCTCAGGATATGATTTTCTTAATTACGCACACACTAGAACACTGTGCTATAGTTTCTATTACATAGTTTGATTTTTCTTTTGAGAATTGGTTAAATAATTGTATGGTGTAACAGAACAATTTTGTTCTGAAAGCATCTTAAAATAATCTGTATGTTTACTTGATTCTTTAAAATTATCTAGGAGAGACAATCTTGGTTTTCAATAGCTGTTTTATCTTAATTGTGTATTTGTTCTTTTTAATTAACAAGTCATCAAACTAGAACATGTGATTAGAGTGAATGATATTTTATTGCATTTGATATGGTTTGCTTTAAATAGACAGTTTGTGTGGGTTTATGGAAATAATTTTACTATCTAAGTAGGATATGTTAAGTACATAGTTTCTGAAGAACTCTCTTAAGAGCTAGATGGCATCAGAGAAGGATCCTTTTTAGCAACGGACCATGTTGCTAAGTGTACCCTACCAGGCTATATACTTAGTAACATACACATAAGTGGGCTCTAAAGTCTCTCTATATGCATGTGTAGTCCTGATATTCAATCTTAAACATAAAAGAATGATCACATTCTCACTAACTTATGCAAATTTATAGTGCAATTAAATAAGAATGAAATTTGGTAAGTGCTTCATAACTTATAAATCTTTCAAGCACTGCAAGAGAAATGGATTTGACATAGTTATTATACTTTGTATTTTAAGACAATAGTAAAAGTATTGATTATATCCCAAAAGCCTTTTGCAAATCTATAGGTTCTGATACTAGCATAAGCTATTGTTCAAAAGTCCACTGACACTGTTCAAAGTAGAGAACCTAATGTGTCCTCTTAACATTTTCAGATTACCTTTGTTCTACCAAAGTCCCAGTTCTTTGTTTTATGAAAGCCATAAATATTAATTTCTGTCTTAAGAAAGCATATTAATAACTCAGTTGTATATTTGGAATTATAACCTAAGTCAGGGTCCACATAATACCTAAACCAACAATTAGTTCTAGGAAAACATTGTTCAAACCAGTTAATGAACAAAGTGGTTCTTTTAGTCAATCTGGCAAGAACCTACAGTGAACAATCTGTAGGTTCACACATCCCTCAAAATTCTACCTGCAATATGACAACTTCTTTACTCAGAACTAAAGGGAATCTGTTGACTCAAATAAGGATATTTCACAGAAGCATTATAATTCAAGACATTAGGTTTTTAATCTACAAGATACGATGATTTACTTCCTCAACTCTAAAATGTTCACAAATATATAAAGCCCAGCTGTCACTATTTTCATTCCTGATTCTCAGTGTGAAGCAATATTAAAGGAATGTATTATTGTTCATATGATATACAGTCCTTTATAATTGAATCACAAAATACTAAACTAATTAACAGAGGGCAATTAGCCATTACCTTCATGAGGAGTTGGATATTTTAAAAATTTCTACATACCTATGAAATATTTAAGAGGAAAAAAATGTCTACTATATTCTGGTTTAAATTAATCACTAGTTATAAATTTGTAACATAAATAAGTTAAAATTGGTGAAAGAGATTTCATGTTTCTCATGAAGAGGGAAAACAAATTATAAAATTTGAAGTTAGCACATATTAAAATTTCAATGAGAAAGCAAAATTTCTAAGATTAATTTATATTTATGTAAGCATATGTATTTGTTTTTATATCTGTATACATATATATATGAGTTTGTATACACACATAGGTGTTTCCCCTACTAAAGAGAGTATTCTGAATTGTCAACAAACACCATAACTTATATAGCCACTAAAAATAATATAATTTATCAAACATGTGCCTTCTAAAAATAAATATGCAGGTAACACATTGCTTCGGATTTTAGACTTTTTAGGATAAAATGAAGATGTAATAGCAATGAGGCTAGGTGGCCACTTGGGGAGGCCTTGATTTTGACTGGACATTCATAGTATAAGGTCATCAGTTTCAAAAGCAATCATTTAATTTTCACAACCAGAGATCACAGCATGTTATACTCAATGGGAAAAATTCTGGCTCACCAAACTCTCAACACATTATTGCCCAAATCAATTTTTAAATAGATTTCCTACCTGTTAATTTATAATGAAAAATATGAGTACTAAAGAAATTAAATATTTATATATGTTTGATCAGTGTGGCCAAAGATAGAGAAGCTGTATACAGTCAACGAAAACAAGACCGGGAGCTGACTGTGGCTCAGATCATACCTTATTGCCAAATTCAGACTTAAACATACCATTCAGGTATGATCTAAATAAAATCCCTTATGATTATACAGTGGAAGTGAGAAATAGATTTAAGGGANGGAGCAAGCCCAGCAGTAGACAGGAACAAGACCAAACCCAGCTCCCTGTCTTGACTGATCCTGGAAGAGAGGGAGCCCAGAAAGGCAGTGAGAGACACCAAAGTGGGGAGGTGAGGTTGAAGGGAAGCAGCTGCGGTGAGCAGGAGGCAGCAGGGCTGGCTGGGAAAGGAGATTACCACTCAAGCAAGAATTGACAGATGTGTAGGAATTTATTTTCAGTGGCGGCCTAATTAAAGTGTTAAAGTTCCTTAACTCCATTCAGCCCTGCGCCAGAATCGTTAGCTATTGATCTGGGCCCCTCCAGCACTTAACTCCAGCCAGCGTATTGGCAATTCAATTAGCACCAGTCAATGCCGTCTGTTCCAGGTTCTTGCTGCCTGTGCCCTCACCCTCACCCACCGCCGCCCCCTGCAAAGCCCGGATGCCTGTGCCCATGTCTCATAGTCCCTTTCAGGCTCTTCTGCACTCCCTGGATCAGTGGTACCTGGAAGGCTGTTCCCAGTCTCTCTGGTACAACCTCAGCTGCCTAAGGGGGACCCTATCCCCGCCTTGAGGCTGAAGAGCTCCTCGGAGACAGGAAGAGGCTGGGGAGCTCATCAAGAGCATCCCATCCTGCTGCCTTCGGGCCATGCCCCCGGCTCCCACCTCCTTTGAAAAGTCTTGGCCCAGCCCAAAGCTGTCTGTTGTTTTTCTGTTCTCCCTTCTCCTCCCTAACCAGCTCCTGCCACCACCCCCCAACCCCCAGCACTGCCAGTCACTACTCAGACTCACTGGGTGGTTCCTTCTCACCTCCCTCCCTGCTCTATTTCTCCACCCCACAAAATCTCTGCTCTTCTCTTCCTTCTCCTCCAGTAGCCTCTCGTCCTCACTTCCCTCGGCTGCCCGTGTCCCTGAAAGCCAGTTCAGCACCCTTCACAGCACCTTTCCACTTGCTCTGGCTGTGCAGAGACCCGTTTCTCATCCCTGCGCCACTCTCTCCTGTGCCCCCTGCTCCTGCCCGGGCCTCCCTTCCCTTCCTCTCCTGTCCCCTCTTCCTCACCGTGAGGCTGGAGCTGCCCATGGCTGAAGCTCAGGATGCTCTGAAGAGCCGGGAGCCCCTCGTCAGCCGCGGGGCCGCTCTGTAGCAGCTGCAGGCGCCGCTGGGCCTGGGCGTCTCGGTGGGCAGGTGCCCGCAGGTGCTGCAGCACCGCGAGGCGGGAGGGCGTCTCCCAGGCGCACAGCAGGCAGCGGAACAGCCCCAGTTCCGGCCCCGCAGTCGCGGTCCCCTCCATCTCCAGCAGAAACTGAAAGCACAGAAAGGCCGCTCAAGCCCCGAAGGACGGACACCCCTGAGTCCAGGGGGCTCCTCTGCTTCCCCAAGGGAAGCCTGACCAGCAGCAGCACCCCCACATCCCTTCCTCCCTNCCGCAGTCGCGGTCCCCTCCATCTCCAGCAGAAACTGAAAGCACAGAAAGGCCGCTCAAGCCCCGAAGGACGGACACCCCTGAGTCCAGGGGGCTCCTCTGCTTCCCCCAGGGAAGCCTGACCAGCAGCAGCACCCCCACATCCCTTCCTCCCTCTTGAGCCCTTCTCTTTCCTTTGGCCACCTTAGTGTGCCTGCTTTTGCTCCCCCGCCTCCCTTTCTTCCTCACACCAATCCTGGATTTCCTCCTAGTGTAGGAATAGAGTCGGTTCTGTCTTCTTGAGCTTCTGGTGACGAGATGGACTGAGCAGACACGAGAACCCTCCCCCCTAGTCCCAAATACCAGAAAAGCTGAATAAAGTACTGGAGTCCCCTGGTCAGAATCCACCATCCTTGTTCTCTTTCTCCACATCTGGCTCCAAATAGCTTTTACCCTGGTGCCCGGGCCGTTTTTCTCCAATTCCGCTCTCCTGGGTTTTTGCATCACTTTCTCACTCTGCATCTCCTCACTCCATCCCAGTCCCCTTTTCCTCCTCTCTCTCCCCCAGGCTCTGCGCAGTGTTCTTCAGATTCCAGACCTTCTTGCCCCACTCACCTTATAGATCTGGCTGTTCTCTTCATGGGCCGCCCCCCGGGCATGCAGCTGCATCTTCTCCTTGCTGTTGGACTCAAAGTCACAGATGTTGCAGCGCAGGTGCAAGGTGGGGACAGAGCCATAAGGAGCCCCGTCTCCCAGAGGCACTGGGGAGGGGGTGCCCATGGCCCCACCCCCCTCCCTCAGGTGCGCTGCCAGCTGGTACTTCTGAGCATGTTTGTCGGTCTTGAGGTGGAGCTGGAAGTTGGCCTTGAGCTGGGTGCCATAGCAGCAGAGCTTGCAGCGGTGGGTGTCGCCGGCCACCTCCTTCCACTCGGCCTCGGGGAGGCTCCGGCCCACGCTGCAGTGGTAGAGCAGCAGCTCCAGGCTGTCTGTGCTGAAGGCCTGGCACACCAGGCAGCGGAACACCTTCAGGGACGGGCTGTCATCTGGGGGCGGCGAGGAGGGCAGCCCTTCAGACAAGGCTCCCAGGAGCTGGCTTGGAGGCAGGTGGGTGTCTGGGGAAGGGCTTCCAGGGGCTAGGGAACAGAGACAGGTTAGTGACCCCGGGAAAGAATGGGGCAGGATGGGCTTGCTGTGTGGCAATGGAGGGGTGGGTGCTGAGGGAGCTGGCATTACCTAAGGGCGGGGGTGCTGGCCCTCGGGAGAAAGCAGGGGACCAGGTTTGGCCCTGGGGAAGGGAAAAGAGGAGAGCACCCAGGGAGCTTACCAGGTGCGGGGAACTTGCGGGCAGGCGCTCCGAGGTGGTGGAAGCCATTGAGAAGCAGCTGGGCTTCCAGGGGCTTGTCTGGCCTCAGCCCGGGGCCAGGCAAAGGAGCCTGAGGCTGCCCTAGGGCCTGCGGTCCAAAGTACTGAAAGAGGTCAGGGGGGGTGGCAGGGGCAGCCCCCGCCTGGGGAGGGGGGCTGGGCCCCACCAGCCTGGGCGGCAGGCCCAGCGGCAGCCCCTGGTGGAGCATGAGGACGTTCTGCAGGTGCTTCTCGGAGGTCATGTGGATGCGCAGGTTGCGGGAGATGTTGGTCTCGTAGCTGCACACCTTGCACTGCCAGGATGACTTGGTCTTGGGCTCCTTGTCCCCTGCAGGGGGCGGGACCGCGGCTTCCTGGGGGCTCCCCTGGCCCCCGGGCCCGGCCTGGAAGCCCTGCAGGTTGGCCAGGTGCTTGTCAGACTGCATGTGGATGCTGAGGTTGCCCTTGGTGGTGGTGGAGTAGTTGCAGACCTCGCAGCGGTAGGGCTTGTAGCCGCAGTTGTAGCTCTCCCCCCGGGCGAGGCGGGGGTGNATGTGTATTCTTACCACCTATTCTTACTATCTTCTGCTTCTGTTAGGTCCATACCACTTCTGTCCTTTATTGAGCCCATCTGTGCATGAAATGTTCCCTTGATATCTAAGTTTCTTGAAGAGATGTCTAGTCTTTCCCATTCTATTGTTTTCCTCTATTCCTTTGCACTGATCACTGAGGAAGGCATTCTTATCTCTCCTTGCTATTCTTTGGAACGGTGCATTCAAATGGGTATATCTTTCCTTTTCTCCTTTGCTTTTTGCTTCTCTTCTTTTGACAGCTATTTGTAAGGCCTCCTCAAACAGCCATTTTGCTTTTTTGCATTTCTTTTTCTTGCGGATGGTTTCGATCCCTGTTTCCCGTATAGTGTCACGAACCTCCGTCCATAATTCATCAGGCACTCTATCAGATCTAGTCCATTAAATCTATTTCTTACTTCCACTGTATAATCATAAGGAATTTGATTTAGATCATACCCAAATGGTCTAGTAGTTTTCCTTACTTTCTTCAACTTAAGTCTGAATTTGGCAATAAGGACTCCCACTCTTGTTTTTGCTGACCTTGGCTGCAAAGAGTATAATCAATGTGATTTTAGTGTTGACCATCTGGTGATGTCCATGTGTAGAGTCTTCTCCTGTGTTTTTAGAAGAGGGTGTTTGCTATGACCAGTGCATTCTCTTGGCAAAACTCTACTAGCCTTTGCCCTACTTCATTCTGTACTCCAAGGCCAAATTTGCCTGTTACTCCAGGTGTTTCTTGACTTCCTGCTTTTTCATTCCAGTCCCCTATAATGAAAAGGACATCTTTTNTCATGCGAAGAGTTGACTCATTGGAAAAGACTCTGATGCTGGGAGGGATTTGGCGGCAGGAGGAGAAGGTGATGACAGAGGATGAGATGGCTGGATGGCATCACTGATTAAATGGACGTAAGTCTGAGTAAACTCCGGGAGTTGGTGATGGACAGGGAGTCCTGGCGTGCTGCGATTCATGGGGTCGCAAAAAGTCAGACGTGACTGAGCAACTGAACTGAACTGAACTGATCAGTTGGTCTCTCCAATCAAGTAAAGGACTATAGGGGATAAAAAATATACAGAATATATATACTGATTTTAATACTGATTTTAATCATGATTTTGGGCCCAAGGTAATTAAATAGATGGCATCAATAGCTAGTACCATCTAGTTATGCCACACTATAGAATCCATCTCAGCCACAGTGATATATTTTCCAGTTGGATTTCTGATAGTGATGGCACTCTCACTTTTTAGCACTAGAACCAAGCCAAAAATTCATTCCCACTTGCCTTAAAAAAATTCCTGATCTCCTAGAGTTTATAAACATAGCATTTACAAGATAGAGTACCCAGAGGATTGGCAAATCATTTGCTGCCATTCCTTGACGGTATAAGATGGCAGATGTCAATTATAGCTCTCTTTTCTGAAAAATCTGGACTGAGTCTTAGAGCAGCAAGCAGCAGACTGTACTCACTATCAATTGATTATAATTGTCATTTTAAATGAAATTCACTTGCCATCCCGGAGTTAGAATTAACTTTCAGACATATTATGTATTCCAACAGTCAAGATTCAGTGCCATGAAATTCTCCCTGTTTGTGATAATATTGTTTCTGTGAGTTCAGAACCATCACTTACAGAATATTGGTTCAGGTGGGTTGTTTATACAGGTGATTGGTTGATATCACCTATATTTAATACTCTATAATTTATTTCCAGTGAATTTCTTATCTTCAAGTTTTGGATGCAACTTACTGTTGCTTTCCACGTACTAATGTAATTCGTTTCATCTGCTATCGGATAATCTCTGCACTTTCCCCTACACTGATCTTATTTTAAATTATGTTTTTAAGAACAACTGAAATTTAATGATACGTAAAAGAACAGTTCCACATACTAGGCTGGACTGGGGAACTGTTTTTTAGGGAATACAACTAATAGTACATTCAGTTCAGGACACGCTGAGCATGTCTGACTCTTTGGAACCCTATGGACTGGAGCACGCCAGGCTTCCCTGTCCATCACCAACTCCTGGAGCTTGCTCAAACTCATGTTCATCGATACAGTGATGCCAGACAACCATCTCATCCTCTGTCATCCCCTCCTCCTGCCTTCAATCCTTCTCAGCAGCAGGGTCAATAGTACATTAGGACATTACTAATAATACAATAGGATATTAATAGTATCTACTATAATAAAAATACAAAAATTCTGAACTTCTTGATGCAATGGTATACAACCAAATAAATCTTTGTGATACATGTTGTAAGAGTCAAGTGAATAAAACTGATTATTTTTTCAACACTGATAATTATAAAATGGGAAAGAAGTCATATCAAAAGTATAAGACATCTGCTTCTTGGTAGGTCATTTCTTACTTTGGGATAAATTTTAAGTTGTTTTGTTCTTGTTATTGCTGTTGGTGTGTTAATGCAAAGATAAAACAATATACTCAGTTTCTCAAGAGGGTCTCAAAATAGGGAAGTTACCTCAATGCAGATGAGATTAGCTTTGATCATGCACTAACATTATCATTATGTAAGGATATATCTGACCAGCAGCTTTATTGTAAGAGTCTAAAATGTTCATTTTAGCAAGTTTGGATGTTTCTTTGGGGAAAAGTGTTTCTTGCTTCCCTTTACCTAAAAGTGACTGGCTGTTCTTGACCAGTCACCTGTGCTATTCTTAGAGCAGCTATTTGCTGAAGATAATGAGGTGGAGAGAACAGCAGCAAGACCCTGTAGGAGAGATTACTACTAGGATGTAAGCTGGTTTATTCAGAGATTCATAAACTGATCTGTGAGTTCCTACATAGAGATTGCATTTTAAAATATTTTTTAACATTTAAAATGTATGCCCAGCTCAGATAAAAGGTTATATAACTATACATAGTCTATCCTATTCTTATATGAAATTAAGAATTCATATAAAATATGAATGATAATTATGATATAAAATATTATAATTCTTATATGAAATGAAGTATATGTCATATTTATACTTCAGTTCAGTTTAGTTCAGTCGCTCAGTCATGTCTGACTCTTTGCGAACCCATGAATTGCAGCACGCCAGGCCTCCCTGTTCNCTTCTTTACTAGCCACTCCTTTTTGAAGACATCAATAGAAGCTCTAAGTTCATTCCACTGAAGGTTCATTCTCTTTCTCTTTTTTACTTCTTCCTCTCTGGTTGCAAAATATTCCAAGCTTAGAGCTTTCATCTATAACATGACCCCCATCTCTTCATTAACTGCGCCCTCTTAATCCTTCAAACATAAACTTTCCTTAATACCACATTGAAAGAATTACTCTTACTCCTATAACTGCCAAGGCCTTATTTACATTTTAATTCTTTTGTATTTGAGTTTCTTTCCTTTCACTCACTGAAATGCTGGTCTCAGAAATGCTAGTCTCAAATATTCTAGTCCCAAATATGCTTTAGCCTTAATATTCTATAAACACTCAATTTAACCTCCTTCTCTTAGTTATCATTTTTGCTATTTCTTTATAATTTTGGATACTTTAATCACTGTTTCCAAGTAAAAACAAGTAGCCAGAACTTCAAGTAAGGTCTCTGAATTTGAAACTGGCTTTGAACTTGCACTCTTCAACTAAACTCACTATGAAATCTTAAATTTTAACCTCTCTGAGCCTCAGTTTCCACATCTCCAAATGAGAACTTTTATATATTTTCCACTTTCTTAGAAAGATAAGGTTTTTACCGTAAAGTTCTTTGCAAGTTTCTGATAAATAAAGAATCTTCAGTTTTTGGACAGATATTTTCTTCTTTCCTTGGTCTTGTCTTTTTCTCACTCTAAGCCTTTATCGCCAAACTTAATCTTTAGCCCACTTATTTTACCTTCTTATAGTTGTGGCTTTGTCCAACTGTATCCTCTCCTGCATCTCTATATAATTCTTATGCCAGTGATATCACGATCTATGTCTCTATTACCAAATATTTTAAATCAAATATTTTAAAATTACATAATACTTGAGCACATGACTATTAAAAAATTCAAACAACATAAATACATATAAGAGTAAAACATGAAATTTCCTCCTCTCATCAACAACTAGTTTTACAAGATCTGTTATTTCTCTTGCGTTTAGGGAGTGGAGCATGTGTTATTATACAGATTTTTTTCTGTGAGTTTGCATCAGTTAATAAGCAACAACACTTAAGATTTGATTTTTAAAAATAGCATGATACTAAATTCTTAATCTGTGTTTCCCTTTTTCTATAAGCTATAGACTTTCAGCTATGTATCTGAGTGAAGAGTTGAAGTGCAAGCTGTACGGACTACACCCATGTCCTTTCCCAGGTGGCATCTGTTCTTGACGTCTCTGTCTGCCGGGTCCTGCGGATAAACTCTTAGTCCCTTTGCCCTCTCCCTCATCACATTAAATTATTTGCCAAGTTTTATAATATTCAACTCTACAGTTTCTCTTTTGTCCTTTCTTTTAAGTTTTCTGCGACTTTTGGGATCATGCTGATTGTGTGATTCAGGCTGATTTATATAAGAATACTTATTATTTTTCAGTTCAGTTATTTTGGGGAAAGATTTTTCTTTCTTCTTGCACCAGTGCCAAGTTTTAGACTCTTGTTGGTTCTTCCATTCTGTGTTTCCCACATCTTACTTTAATGTTTTATCATACTCTCTGCTTTTGCCACAACAATAGAAGCTCCTCAAGAATAGAGGCCACATTTTCACTTTCAGTTTCTTAATAGATTTCTCCATCTTGATAATTTGCATTCTGTTTTCAATGCTAAACACAATGGCACTTTTTACCATTGATCTTTTGAACTTGATTTGATGAAGTGTGGGAATTTTCCCACCACCAGTGTCTTCCTGCCTTAATCTATTCTGCACAGTGTGGGAGAAAGTATCATAAAACCCAGCTCCAGTCCTGTCATTCTTTTGCTGATACCGTTTGTTGGGTTCCATTGCATATGTATATAGTTCTCTTGGTGTCAGTGCCTTTCATGATATGACTCCAAAATATCCTTCTGGTTTATCTCCTCCCAGTTGTTATTCCCTAAACTCTAGACAAACTAGATTACTCATTCCTCACAGTCCTTGCTATTTTAGTTTCCATAGTTCTTATTTTCTAGCTTTGCTGTCTTCCTAAGACTCTGTCTACCTTTAGGAGCCCTACTTCCATCTCCATTTATTGATATTCTATCCATCTTAAAGCATCATTTCAGATGAGACCATCCATAATCTTGCTGGAATTAATCATATTTTATCTCCCCCACCTGTCTTTTTGGGACTTTTCTGAAATAGCTGACTGAACTGTAAACTCCTTGTTAGCAGCAACTCTATTTTGGTCATCTGTGTACCTCTTTCAGTATCTTGCACAGTGCATGGATATTTGGAAAATTAAGTGTTAGGAGTTGCTGATGGAGGCAAACAAATAATTTTGGGGAAGCATAAGCTTCTGGAGGGATAATATGGAATGATAGCAATTAATTAATAAGTTTTTAATTTACCCAATGCATATTTATTGGATAGATACTCTGTATTGGGCACTGTGCTAGGCACCTAAATGTGATGAAATGTGATGGAAATTGGGCACCATTACCTCTGTCCTCAAAGAGTTTAAAATGAAGAAGAGAAAACAATTATAATAAATATACAAAGTGATAAAGGAAGTATAAAGTACAGTGAGGAAACAGCTGAGGAGTCTGACCTGTCTGCTGAGGATGGGGGAAGTGACAGTCTTAAGGAAGCGTGAAGTTGCTTAGTCGTGTCCGACTCTTTGTGACCTCATGGACTATAGCCTACCAGGCTCCTCTGTCCATGGGATTTTCCAGGCAAGAGTACTGGAGTGGATTGCCATTTCCTTCTCCAAGGGATCTTCCCAACCCAGGGATCGAACCCAGGTCTCCTGCATTGTAGACAGACGCTTTACTGTCTGAGCCACCACAGAAGTCCAAAATGAAGTAGAGAAAAAATTGTAATAAATAATTAAAGTGATGAAGTATAAGGCACAGTGGGGAAATGGCTGAGGGGTCTGACCTGTCTGCTGAGGATGGGGAAAGTGACAATCTCAAGGAAGTGTAGGATCTAGCCAGGAGACAACGGGGTAGTGTGGCGGATTGTTTCCTACAGAGAAAATAGTCTGATGGTCTTGCGGTTAGAATGCACAGGGTACATGAAACTGTGAGGTACAGCCGGTGGATGCTGTAAGCAGAGTGGTAAGAGACATATTGAAGAGGTCCAATCATAGTTTTGTAAATTATGGTAAGTAATTTGAATTTTTCCATAAAGGACAATAAAAAAAATTAGAAGATTTTAAAATGAGGAATGATTTATGTTTTGACAGTTACCTTTTGGAGTGGAAATAGAAGAATAAATTTAAGGAGATATATTAAAAGTCTGCTTTAGGAATCCAAGCAAGGTAGAAAAAGAGAGAGAACAAGAACGTGAATGAATTTGACAATGTCTTATTTTAGGGTTGTAGGTGTGTGGATTTGAAAAATGTTTAGGATACTGTACAGCATAATAGCCTGGAGAATCCCCATGGATACAGGAGCCTGGTGGGGTACAGTCTGTAGGGTTGCAAAGAATGAGACATGATTAAAGCGACGCAGCACATATGCACAATATAACAGAGGGGCTTCACAGGTGGTGCTAGTGGTAAAGAGATGCCTGCCAATGCAGGACACACAGGAGACTTAAGTAAGACCCTGGGTAGGGAAGATTCCCTGGAGGAGGGCAGGAACCCATGCCAGTATTCTTGCCTGGAGAATCCCATGGACAGAGGAGCTTGGTGGACTATAGTCGATAGGGTAACAAGGAATCAGACATGACTGAAGCAACTTAGCATGCATGGTGTTCTGAATTTTGGCTTCATATTTTTTAGCTGAATAACTTGGCAAATTAGTTACATCTCTAAGTTTAAGTTCCCTCATCTCTCAAAATGGAAATAATAAAGAATTCAACTATGTAATGCATGTAAAATCTTCTTGTGCAGCACTTGGCACATAGTAATCACTCAGTAAAATATTACTTGTTAATTTTAAAATTAACACAGTTTGAGTGACTGGAAAGGGTGAAGGAGTAGAGGGAGTAAGATCATTCGAATCATGGTTTACTCATTGAGTGGATAGTGATGCTATTCATTGAAATTTGGAAGCAAGTGTTGAAGGATGAAAAAAATGAGTTTGAGTGAAGATGTGGAAATTGATTTTATAGGTCTAGAATTCAGGAGAGAGACTTGAAACTTACTTATATAAGGGTATTTCTTGAAAAGATCGGTGGGCTTCTGTTTTCTCACAGCCATATTATCTCACAATCCTTGTTGCATGTGTCCATAAACTATGAGAAGAGGCATGATCTACCTACTGATTTAATTCATGTGAGTGGATGGGAATATCTGGGAGTAGTTACAGTGTGAGAGTAGAAGAAGGCTCAGGAAACCCTGGGGACATCAAATTCCAAGAAATGATTAGAGGAGCAGCAGGCTGTAAATGAAAAGGTGTGTAACCAGAAGGAGAACTAGGAGAAAGTCATGGGACAAACCTAGGCAGACCAAGTACTTTCGAGGGGGGAATGGTAAATGGTTCTGTTGAGAGTAAAGTATAAAAATTATTAATTGGATTTAGCAATAATATTCATCATAAAGTTTGCATAGAGTGATGCAGACAGAAGAAGGATTTGAGTGGATTGAGAGCTGCTTAGGAAGTGAGAAAACAGAATCCTGGCAACCCTTTCAAGAAATTGATTGTCGAAGGGTGAGGGGGAACAGGGCCTGAAGAGGGTGATGAGGGTAGAGGATTTGTTTTGTTTTTAAAAATAGTTTTTATTAGCATATTTGAGTGAAAAGAAGTAGCTGGTAGAAAGAGCTGGTAGTGTAGAAGGCCAGGAAATTAGAGAGAAGCAGGTAAAGACAGAACAGAGCAGAGAAGCCCATGAAAACATCCTGGAGTTAAAAGATGGAAAATTAGGGATTCCAGCATGATGAGGCAAAATCAGTTCACTGTAGCATTTTGGCAAACAACTTTCCAAAGATGAAAGAACCTTGGACTAAAGAAAAGCAGTTTCTGTGGCTGTGTCTTATAGTAGGGACTTCTACAAAGTTCATGGGGTCAGACTAGCATTTATTAGAGAAGGTGGAAAGAGTAAGCTTTTAGAGAGGTTGTGGTTGTACTTATAGAAGAAAAGATCTTCTTCAGAAACGGCAAGAGAGAATGAAGAGACATCAAACTTCTAAAGAACTGTCTTGTTTGATCATCTAGGAGAATGCTCTTGGGTACCATTTTATGGCAAAAATGCCTCTTTTGGAAGAATGTATAGATGTAATCAATATTCAGACTTTGAGGAAGTAGGGTCATAAGAAAACTTCTCTTAAAGAATAATAATTGAAGCTGAACAAGATGATATACATATATTTTTATATGACATATATGAGGGGAAAGCAAAGTAGTTTGTAAGAATTTTAGAGAAATGCAGTGTTGGTTTCCTTTTAATTAATGTGAGACAGCACAAACATATTTGTGCTAATTTCAAGGAATGTTTTATATGCCACTTCCTTAAAGCCTCTATCTCCCAACCATGTGCATTCTTTATTTTTGACAAATGGGCCTTTTGTGCACAAACTTCATGATCAAATTGGTTCAAGAATAAATTGCTGAAAATAACTTTCCTACATTAGCCCTTGTGACAGCTAATGAAGATGGATAGGGTAAAGCAGGGCTTCACTTTACGAAGGAAGCGTTCTCATTCTCCACTGTGTTGGCTAAAGGCAAATTCGTTTGCCAAGGAAAAAATAGAATCATTTAATTGATTAATTTTTGCAGAAAGCAGTTGTCAGCCAGCCTGCTCGGAATCACAGAATTTTGCTAAAGAAGCAAGTGTAAAACTCTTGCCTACACACCAAACAGAAACCTCATTTTTTTCTTCACTGGACATTTGACGCCATCAGAAAATGTTTAGATTTGATCCGAAGAAAAAAATATTTGCATTTACGTGTTCAGATTCATGAACAAACATTTCTATTTGCTTTAATTCGTGGAAATAAAGACTATAACTGGAATGATTAGAATTTTGGAGATCATAGGAACACTTGAGAAAGTTTCTTACCCTCAGCTAATTTTGAAATCAATGTACCAGTCAAGTATATGAAGCAACTGGAACTGCCACTGCTGGTAGGCATCAAATTGATACGATTAGTTTGGAAAATAGCTTGGCAATGTATATTAAAGCAAATATATATCTACACTATGGTCCAGCAATTTCAATGCTGGTCATTACCCAATAGAAATTATTTGTATAAGAATGGTCATATTGCCACTATTCAGCATAGTTCCAAACTAGAAACAATGTAAATATCCTTCTGCAGAATTGAATAGAATACCTGCATAATAATAAAAAAGAATGAGCTATTGACCAAGGAACAACATAATTGAATCTTAAAAAAAGAAAAAACAATGTTGAGTAAAAGAGCTCAGATGCAAAAAAACTGCTTTCTGCGTCTGTATGTTTACATATTTTTATTTTTAAATATTGATTTGGCTGCATCGAGCCTTAGTTGCAGAACATGGGCTCTTCAGTCTTCGTTGCAGCATGTGGGATCTTTAGTTGTGGCATGTGGCAGCATGTGGGTTCTAGATCCTTGACAAGGGATCAAACCCAGGCACCCAGCATTGGGAGTGCAGAGTCTTAGTCACTGGCCATGAGGCAAGTTCTGCATGGTTCCATATTTTTAAAAGTTCAAAGACAAACATGGTGGATACATGAAGATAAAGGTCAGAATAGTGATTATCCTTGGAGGGGATTATTGATCTGGAGGGGCCCAAGAGAACCTTCTGCTGTGCTGAAGATAGCTTAGTCTCCAGTGTGATTATAAGAGTTGTGATTAAAAGAGGGTTATATATATGTAAAGATCCACTGAACTGTGTATTTCAAATTTGTACACATTACAATATGTTGCACTAAAATTTGAAAATGGACCATTTTTCCACATCAGTGATTTTTTTTTTTGTCTTTTTATCTACGAGGAGGCAAAAGAAGGCAGTTATAAGGGCTTGTCTCCTTGACCATGACTTTGCTGGTCTTGCATGCTTTAGGTAAATCAGACCAAGTGACAAAACCTCACTAATCTGAGTAATTGATTTTCATTTAGAAGGTAACGACTGTAATAATTGAATATTTATTGGATTTAAAGTAATTATTAAAGATAAATTTTATTTACAGAGGTGTTGAGAGCATTCTGTAAACAACACTTTTTGTATTTGTCCTACCCATGAGTCAGTAGTCACAAGCCCATGACCTTGACCACCTCTTTGTCCCTTTGTTTGTGGCCTCATGTACCCTATCGAGGTCATCTAGAGGTCCTTCATAGGCTCTGTCAATGGCCCGATTTCACCTGCCTTACAGTTTGACCGATGAACTTTGGAAATACACAAGGATATGGTGCTTCGCTTCAAACCACAAGAAAATTAAAATGTCTGGAATTTTAGAAAATATTGTAGGGTTGGAGGGGGCAGCAAATTTTCACAACATTAACCTATTCTGTCAATAGATGTTAAAACCTGCGTGGAAGAGGATGGTGGCTCTCTGTTTCTGGTGTGATTGAAAAAAATCAATTTAGATATTAGATCAACTTAGATATAGCAAAACACACCTAGGATGAAAGTCAGAAAGAATTGGAAAATTGGAAAGGACTTTAGAGATCACCTTAATCTTGTGTTTCTAAAAGCATGAATACCATGCATTTGAATAAAGATGTTTATTATATCTGTTTCTGTTTAATCCATGGAGAAGTAGGAAACACATGCCCTGACATCATTAGAAGTAAAATAATATTTTTACCCCCTATTAGACTTTAATGATTATCTGTGCAAAGCAGTTACATATAATGATAGCAGAAAAGACAAACTTTGGCGTTGAAATGGTGATGCCAAATCCAGCCTCTGTACCCAGACACTAAATTAAATCTTGGAGACAGAGTTTTGAGTGAAGTAGAAAAGAATTATTTTATTGCTTTACTTGGCAAAGAGGGCCACAGCAGTCTAGTGCCCTCAGAACAATGTGCCTTGACCTGGAAGGATTAGCAGGTAATGATTCAAAGAAAACATTGTCAGTTCATGGGCATTCTTCTGATCGGTTGAGGGGTGAAGAAACTGGGAGTCAGCAGCATCAAACTTATGCTTCCAACCAGTATAGGGTCTAAATGCTTGTGGGTAATATGCAGTTAAATTTTCCCATCTGGTGGGAGTGTCAGTATCTACAAAACAACTCAAAGATATTCTTATGTTTATCCTTTGAGGGGGATCCAGGACCTTGCCCTGGTTCAGTTCAGTCCCTCAGTCATGTTCGACTCTTTGTGACCCCATGGACTGCAGCATGCCAGGCTTCCCTGTCCTTCACCAATTCCTGGATCTTATTCAAACTCATATCCATCTAGTTGGTGATGCCATCCAACCACCTCATCCTCTGTCATCCCTTTCTCCTCCTGTCTTCAATCTTTCCCAGGATCAGGGTCTTTTCAAATGAGTCAGTTCTTCGCATCAGCTGGCCAAAGTATTGGAGTTTCAGTTTCAGCACCAGTCCTTCCAATGAATATTCAGGACTGATTTCCTATAGGATGGACTGGTTGGATCTCCTTGCAGTTCAAGGGAATCTCAAGAGTCTTCTCCAACACCACCACAGTTCAGAAGCAACAATTCTTCAGCACTCAGCTTTCTTTATGGTCCAACTTTCACATCCATATATGACTAATGGAAAAACCATAGCTTTGACTAGATAGACCTTTGCTTGTTGACAAGGTAATGTTTCTGGTTTTTAATATACTGTCTAGGTTGGTCATAACTTTTCTTCCAAGGAACAAGCGTCTTTCAATTTCATGGGTGCAGTCACCATCTGCAGTGATTTTGGAGCCCAAGAAAATAGTCTGTCACTATTTCCATTGTTTCCCCTTCTATTTGCCATGAAGTGATGGGACCAGATGCCATGATCTTCATTTTTTGAATGTTGAGCTTTAAGCCAACTTTTTCACACTCCTCTTTCACTTTCATCAAGAGGCTCTTTAGTTCTTCTTCGCATTCTGCCATAAGGTTGGTGTCATCTGCATATCTAAGGTTATTGATATTTCTCCCAGCAATCTTGATTCCATCTTGTGCTACATCCAGCCCAGCATTTTGCATGATGTACCCTGCATATAAGTTAAATAAGCAGAGTGACAAATATATAGCCTTGGCGTACTCCTTTCCTAATTTGGAACCAGTCTGTTGTTTCATGTCCAATTCTAACTATTGCTTCTTGACCCACGTACAGATTTCTCAGAAGGCAAGTCAGGTGGTCTGGTATTCCCATCTCTTTAAGAATTTTCCACAGTTTGTTGTGATCCACATAGTCAAAGACTTTGGTATAGTCAGTAAAGCAGAAGTAGGTGTTTTTCTAGAACTCTAATGCTTTTCTATGACTCAACAGATGTTGGCAATTTGATCTTTGGTTCCTCTGCTGTTTCTAAATCCAGCTTGAATGTCTGGAAGTTCTTGGTTCGTGTACTGTTAAAGCCTAGCTTGGAGAATTTTGAGCATTTCTTTGCTAGCCTGTGAGATGAGTGCAATTGTGCGGTAGTTTGAACCTTGCCCCAGGGCTGCACTATTGTTTCCTGGCTGTTCCTCCCTTGTTGCCACATCCCCTCCCTTGTTTCATCAGTAACGCTTTGAACCTGCCCATTGGAACTCAGGGAAGGTCACGGAGGCTGAATGAAGCCTATTCCTTTAATAAAGAATTGGGGGACTTCCCTGGTGACACAGTGGATAGGGATCTGTCTGCCAATGTAGGGGAAATGAGTTCTATCTCAGAGATAGCAATCTGCTCTCTATAAAACAGAGAAAACCTGTGGGCAGCAACAAAGACCCACTGCACCCCACCCCCAAAAAGAAATGTGGAAACACAGAAAGGCTTTTGTGCTAAGGAATCCCAGAGGGTCCTGCTCAGTTTCAGCAGGGAGTTTAGGGTTTGCTGTTTGTTGGTTATGTAACCCTGGACAAGTTACTTAACTTCTTCGGTTCCTGTCTCCTTAATTGTTAAAGTGGAGCTTGTAGTAGTGAGCTGACATACATTAGCTCTTAATACTTAATAGAACAAAGCCTGGTATATCTTAGCAGCTCAATAAATATTACTTATCATCATCATTACACAACAACATAATTGTAATAGCTACTGTTTAATAGCTTATATTTGTGTAGTGAATCTGGTGTGGAACTTTATGTCAGACTACCAGTGTTGTAACACCAAGTGCTCCCTGTCCTTTTTTTATCCCTTTGCCTGCTGTGTTTATCCTTCATACAGAATTGAAGCAATTTATATAATGGTTTTAGAAGAGAGGTAAAATAGGATGAGATTCATTACTGTTGGGCTCATTTGTGCTTAGTACCCCCATGGGAAATTTCTTGACAGCTAAGTCACCTAGTCCCTTGGAAACAGTTAATAGAAAATGCTTCATCTATAGTGAATTCATTTGTTATTGTAGGTGGGAACATTTTATTTTCTAATCTTTTTTATTTGCAGCTGCACTAGATGCAGAATGTTCCAATATTTTTATTTTAAAGGTATTCTTTACATTTGAAATTACTCTTCGGAGGAAGCAAAGTATCTTCCTAGTTGCGAGGCAAGGTAATGTGTTTGTAACCCCATTAAAATGTGACAATAACACAGCTGTGGGAGCTGGTGGGGCTTAATCTTTTGAGCTAGAATAAAGTGCTGTGTACCTGAACTTCTATATATTAACTAGACAGAAATATTCATGTGTATTAAATTTGAACATTATAATCATGACTCATGTTATTCAGTGATGTTAGGTGAATGAACAAATATAACAACTAAAACCAGTGCCCATACCTATCACTGTAGTTGTCGCTGTATTACATGAACCTAAATACAAACTTTAGTTAAAAAATTGGAACGTATATTCGTATCATATTGCTATTTGTCTGATTCAAAAGCTTATGGCTTATTTAGTGATTTTGTTATCATGGAAAACCACCTAAATGTGAATTGCAACTTGAGTGTTTTGATTTTTACAGATCTAGAAAAGAGATTATCCTTTTCTCTGGAGAATCATTCTTTGAAACTGGAGCTTGGATTTGGGGAAGAAAAGGAAAAATTTGAGTTTTATGGTATACTTGAAAAAAACATAATCCTAGGGACTAAAACTTACTTTCATTTATTTTATGCCCATAATAGACGTAAGATTCTATGAACATGAAAACACTCTAAATTTGGATATTTGGATCTTTCAATTTGTTATCTATTATCAGTTTTGAAGCAAGTTTCTCTTCTAGAACATGTATGTGTGTTTGTTGCTCAGTCATGCCTGACTCTTTGCAACCCAGGAACTATATAACCTGCTAGGCTCCTCTGTCCATGGAATTCCCTAGCCAAAAATACTGGAGTGGCTTGCCATTCCCTTCTTCAGGGTATCTTCCTGACCCAGGGATTGAACCCAGGTCTCTTGCATTGCAGGTAGATTATTTATCATCTGAGTTACCAGGGAAATCCTTACTCAACTTGTTTGAGTCACTGACTCAACTCTAATTGTTTTTATACCATTGCCTTTAGATGATACAGATTTTATAAAAACATCAAAGCTAACAGGGAAAACAGCTGAAGAATGTTCCATAAGAAAACACAGAAAACAAAAAGAATTTGAAAATATGTAGGTATGTTCATCCATATATAATACACTGAGAATCAATCAGAAGGTAAGCACAGAAACATGGGGGGTGGGGGTGGGGCAGGGGAACAAATGGACTAGATTTAGCTATTTAAGGGTTATTTTAAGTGGCCAGAAAAAAAATCTCTTCGTTTCCCAGTTGCTAATTTTTCGTCTATTACATCATGTAATTAAGAAATATTTTTGTAGAGCCTCCCAGAAGCCAGGGTCTTCTAGACACTCGGGATTTATCAAAGAATTAACAGGAGTGGGGTATGGCCTAGGATCAAACTAGGAGACTGATTGCTCCTCCAAAAGTCTCAGTGAATGGCTAGGGTTGTGGTGAGAAGCTGGTAGGGAGAGCAGTATAAGATGAGACTGGAAACACAGGGACTTGGACTGTGAATTAGAGGCTGTGCACCTTCCCAGTATGTCACTTCAGCTGTGAGCACTCTGGGCTCCTGCTTCATCTCTCTAGTCAAAAACGCAGTTGAACTCCAGTCTTTCGTGGGTCCAACAAGCCAAAAACAGATCAGCAGATGTTAAGTGTTAGGAAGGCAGTGAAAAAGAGAAGTGTGATAGAACAGAAGTTTGAGAGAGTACAGCCTACGAGAAGGTGGCCAGGAAAGATTTCTCGAGGAGGCTGACATTTGAGCTAAGATTTAAATGACAAGGAAGAGAATATCTATGAAAACCCTGAGTTGTGTGTAATTTTTCCAGAAATAAGAAACAAGTCTGATTGAGAGCAAATGGAGGGGTTAGGATGATACTGAAATAATTCAAGCCAAAACAGAGCTAAACTCCCAACTCCTCTCCTCCCCCAACATCCTTGAGTTAAACAAACAACCTAACAACAGCCTGTATAATCAAAACATGCTACTCATTCATTCTCTTAAGAGAGTAATTTATAACTGTAGGAGTTTTTGATAGAACATGAAATTTATGTTCCTGGAAAATGTCCTATTAGGAAAACTTGTGTGCTAAAAATAATAAAGTTCCAAACAACATCTGCTTCTGCTTTATTGACTACAACAAAGCCTTTGACTGTGTGGATCACAACAAACTGTGTAGCATTCTTAAAAAGATGGGAATACCAGACCACCTGACCTGCCTCCTGAGAAATCTGTATGTGGATCAAGATGCAACATTGAGAGCTGGACATGAAACAACAGACTGGTTTCAAATCAGGAAAGTAGTATGTCAAGGCTATATATTGTCACTCTGCTTATTTAGCTTATATGCAGGGTGCATCATGCAAAATGCTAGGCTGGATGAAGCACAAGCTGGAATCAAGATTGCCGGGAGAAATATCAGTAACTTCACATATGCAGATGACACCACCCTTATGGCAGAAAATGAAGAAGAACTAAAGAGCCTCTTGATGAAGGTGAAAGAGGAGAGTGAAAAAGTTGGCTTAAAGCTCAACATTCAGAAAACGAAGATCATGACATATGGTCCCATCATTTCATGGCAAATAGAAGGGGAAACAACAGACTTTATTTTCTTGGGCTCCAAAATCACTGCAGATGGTGACTGCAGCCATGAAGTTAAAAGATGCTTGCTCTGTGGAAGAAAAGTTATGACCAACCTAGACAGCATGTTAAAAACCAGAGACATTACCTTATTGACAAAGGTCTGTCTAGTCAAGGCTATGGTTTTTCCAGGAGTCTTGTATGGATGTGAGAGTTAGACCATAAAAAAAGCTGAGCACCGAAGAACTGATGCTTTTAAACTGTGGTGTTGGACAAGACTCTTGAGAGTCTCTTGAACTGCAAGGAGATCCAACCAATCCATCCTAAAGGAAATAAGTCCTGAATATTTATTGGAAGGACTGATGCTGAAGCTGAATCTCTAATACTTTAGCCAGCTGATGCGAAGAACTGACTCATTTGAAAAGACCCTGATCCTGGGAAAGATTGAAGGCAGGAGGAGCAGGGGACGACAGAGGATGAGATGGTTGAATGACATCACCAACTCAATGAACATGAGTTTGAGAAAGTTCCAGGAATTGGTGAAGGACAGGGAAGCCTGGCATGCTACAGTCCATGGGGTTGCAAAGAGTCAGACGTGACTGAGCAACAGAACTGATCTGAACTGAAAAATAATAAGGCTTAAGGGAAAATAGAACTGAGGCAGACCATTAAAAACCTATGCAACTCTGTAGCCAGAACTTTAACTGGTACAGTAATAACGTCTGAAGGCAAAACAGCTAGGGATTGCCTTCCGTTCAGTTAAGTTCAGTCACTCAGTCGTGTCCAACTTTTTTGACCCCATGAATTGCAGCACACCAGGCCTCCCTGTCCATCACCAACTCCCGGAGTTTACTCAAACTCACGTCCATCGAGTTGGTGATGCCATCCAGCCATCTCATGCTCTGTCATCCCCTTTTCCTTTTGCCCCCAATCCCTCCCAGCATCAGAGTNCTGGCTTATTAATATGGAGGCAGTACAACTGGAACTGGAGTTCTGAGTAAAGGAAGAAGAGCAATTAAAGGCTGAGGTGCACCTCTTTGGAGAAGGGATCCTGGATGCAGGCACCTATTTGAAATAATACAGTATTGAAAGAGCTCCTGCCTCTGCAGCAACAAATGAAGACCATTGTTCTTTCCTTCTGAAGGGTTCACTTTTTTCCACAATTGTTGCTCCCCTTACTTGAAAAAATCGCATTTCAGTCAACACGGCTTCTGCCTTCTACACTGATAGAATTTCTCTACTTACCACTTGCTTATCTACTAATTGGTTTATAATGCACTTCGTAGGTAAAAGACTGTAGCTCATTTGTTTTTAGGTTTTATCTCACTAAGTGTCTGTGTGAATGTGTGTTCAGTTGCTCAGTTGTGTCTGACTCTCTGCAACCCCATGGACGATAACCCACCAGACTCCTTGTCTATGAAATTTTTGAGTCAAAAATACTGGAATGGGTTGTCATTTCCTTCTCCAGGGGACCTTCCTGACCCAGGGATTGAACCCTTATCTCCTGCATTGGCAGGCAGATTCTTTACCACTGTGGTAAAAAATCACAATAGGATATTGTGATTAAATTCAATTAAATTAAGTTCAACAAGAATTTATTGAGTGATTAGTTTGTGCATGTTACTTTAATTAACATATCTAAAAAGACCTGGTCAATTACTGTGTCATTGAATCCTAGAGTCTTCACTTTTTGTGACCACATCACGTGTGAATGGGAAGAATTATTTTCACATTGGATGCTTTTTTTGATTGTTGTTGTTTAGTTGCTAAGTCATGTCTGACTCTTTTGTGACCCCAAGGACTATAGACCGCCAGACTCCTCTGTCGATGAGATTTCCCAGGCAAGAATACTGGAGTGGGTTGCCATTTCATTCTCCAGGAGATCTTCCTGACTGAGGGATGGAACCCATGTCTCCTATATTGCAGGTGGTCTTTTTATCGCTGAGCCACCAAGGAAGCCCTGGATGCTTTTAAGAAGACCAATTATAGTTATAAAATAATTACATATAATCAAAACAAACTGAAAATTTATTATTTTATTTTAAATGTATAAGGAAAGTTTTTTTAAAAAATATAATTCTTTGGTATGCTAATGAAAATTGAGTAATAATCCCATCATCTATCTGTTTTGTAAAGTAAGAATTTCTGCTTAAAATGGGGGATACATTTTCAAAACTAACTTCTCTGCTTTTCTCTGGTATAAACATTTTCTATGGTGTGTTCTGAAAAATAGTCATTCTCAGTGGTTGCTATTAAGTACTAAACAAAATCAGTTTTGTAGGGGTGGCATGCCCCTACTATGTAAGGTCCCCAACTGGGCTTGAGAATTAAATTGATATAAGACAGATTAACAGGAAAAATAAATTTATTTAATATAAGTTTTACATGACACAGGAGCCTTGTACAGAAACAAAGATACAAAAGAATAGGCAAAACTTAAATGTTTTTATACTAGGTTGAATAAAGAAAGGCAATTGTGAAAATAATTAAACTAAATGGAAAGAATATAGAGAGATAATTATTTTAACAAGGTCTATTTGCCTAGAATTCTTTCAGCTTTGACTCCTGTCTCTGGTGATAAGGATGTTTCTTTTATCCTGGCATAGGGAGAGCAGCTCTCACATGAAAGTTTTGTCTTCTGTTTTCAGCAAGAAAAAAGGAAAGTTAGCTCTTTAAGTGCCTTTATGTCAAAATGATTCTTATGCCCAAGTAGCATATTTTGGGATAGCATGTACTGTCACCCTTTAGCTACAAAATGCAATAGGTCTGGAAACACTGGTTAGAGTGAAATATATATCTTTACTTTTAAACTTCTAAGAGTTGTCTAATATTTTAATGTGCCTTGTTAATCTCTAAGAAGGGGGCATACTGCCTGCCATTTACCAAAGCGATTTGTCCATCAAACTCTTGCTGGAGTATCTTGTGAGGCTGATGACTTAACAACAGTTTGGGAAATCCTAATCTATTTTGTGAGACTTGGAAGTAAATAAACAATTCCTGTTTTCCTCATTTCCTTCCTTGACCGTAAAACCCACCATAAACCAGGTGAGATACTGACATCCTTACTTCAACATGCTTCCATTTAAATAGTCACGACACTAACCATGTCTGTGGTTGGGAATTTCATGATGGGAAGCAAATATTATCAGCCAGTTGCTATTAAAAAAGTATTGTGGACATGACTAAGGTTGGAGTGTGCTTTACTGTACAAAAATTTAGGGAGCAGTGATGCATGAACATAGATGATATTTAGCAGTTTTGTATTCAATAGTATAGCGTTTGGGAAGAGCTGACTTGAGTGGGCTTTCCAGGTGGTGCTAGTGGTAAAAAATCCTCTTGCCAATGCAGGAGAGACAAGGGACACAGGTTCGATCCCTGGGTCAGGTAGATCCTCTGGAGTAGGGAATGGCAACTCGCTCCAGTATTCTGCTACTCTACCTGGAAAATTCCATGAACAGAGGAGCCTGGCAGATTACTGTCCATGGAGTCACAGAGAGTCAGACACGACTGAGAGATAGAATGTTCTAACAGCTTGAATGTAGTTTTCTACCTTTCCCTTTCTGTCAGTGGTAAGTCAACATTTGTGTTCATGCCAAGACTCCTTTTAACTTACTTATGTACTAGCTTCAATTTTATGTAGAAATATTTAAACCAGTGGCACATTCAGTGATGAGAAGCTTTTTGGTAACATGTCACATTTTATGCATTTTTCAGTCAGATTAGGTAGGAAACTTTAATTTCTATCTAAACATGAAATCAGCTATTTCAAAATATTTAAGAATGAGTTTATTTTAAATTTAAATGAAAACTGTCTATTTTATCTTGTTAGATTTGTTTCAACTATCAGCATCCTCTGTGAAAATACCTAAAATAAATTTAGTAGAGGGCTAAGAGAAAACCTTGTGAAGTCAGTAAATTGTATGGCCTAAAGAACCCTAGAAAATTCTGAAACTTGCCTACAAAATATATACTCATTAACTCTTTATTCTATTTCTTATATATCCTAAAGATTGAGAGCCACTGAAGTGTATAAAAGGGAAAAATATATGGATAGTCTATATGCAAATGTCTGGGAATTAAAACTGTTTGTTTTTAAGGTGACTCTTGCAGTCAGAAGATGGAGTAGCCCTCATAGTCAACAAAAGAGTCCAAAATGCAGTACTTGGGTGGAGTCTCAAAAATAAAAGAATGATTTCTGTTTGTTTCCAAGGCAAACCATTCAGCATCAGAGTAACCAAGTCTATGCCCTAACCACTGATGCTGAAGAAGCTAAACTTGACTGGTTCTAGGATGACCTACAAGACCTTTTAGAACTAATACCAAAAAAGATGTCCTTTTCATCATAGGGGATTGGAATGCAAAAGTAGAGAGTCAAGACATACCCAGAATAATAGGCAAGTTTGGTCAGAAGTACAAAATAAAACAGGGTAAAGACTAAAAAGAGTTTTGTCCACAGAACACAGTGGTCATAACAAACATCCTTTCCAACAATCCAAGAGACAACTCTACACATGGATATCACCAGATGGTCNGAGTCAAGACATACCTAGAATAATAGGCAAGTTTGGTCAGAAGTACAAAATAAAACAGGGTAAAGACTAAAAAGAGTTTTGTCCACAGAACACAGTGGTCATAACAAACATCCTTTCCAACAATCCAAGAGACAACTCTACACATGGATATCACCAGATGGTCAATACTAAAATCAGACTGATTGTGTTCTTTGCAGCGCAGGATGGAGAAACTCTATACAGTCAGGAAAACAAGATTGGGAGCTGACTGTGGCTCAGATCATGAGCTCCTTATTAGCAAAATTCAAGGTTAAATTGAAGAAAGTAGGGAAAATCACTAGGTCATTCAGGCATGATCTTAATCAAATCCCTTACGATTATACAGTGGAGGTGATGACTAGATTCAAGGAATTAAATCTGGTAGACAGGCTGCCTGCAGACCTATGGACAGAGGTTCATAACATTGTATAGGAGGCAGTGACCAAAACCACCTCAAAGAAAAATAAATGCAAGAAGGCCAAGTGGTTGTCTGAGGAGGCTTTACAAATAGCTAAAGAAAGAAGAGAAGTGAAAAGCAAGGGAGAAAGGCAAAGGTAATTCCAACTGCATGCAGGTTTCAGAGAATAATAAGGATAGATAAGGAGGACTTCTTAAATGAGCAATGCAAAGAAATAGAAGAAAAAAATAGAAAGGGAACAACTAGAACTCTCTTCAAGAAAATTAGAGATACCAAGGGAACACTTAATGCAAGGATAGGTACAATAAAGGACAGAAATATTAAGGACCTAACAGAACCAGAAGAGATTAAAAAGGAAGAACTATACAAGAAAGGTCTTAATGACTCAGATAACCACGATGTTGTGGTCACTCATCAGGAGCTGGAAAACCTGGAGTGTGAAGTCAGGTGGGCCTTAAGAAACATTACTACAAGCAAAGCTAGTGGAAGTGATGGAATTCCAGCAGAGTTATTTAAAATCCTAAAAGATGATGCTGTTAAAGTGCTGCACTGAATATGTCAGCAAAATTGGAAAACTGAACAATGGCCACAGGATGGGGAAAGATCAGTTTTCACTCCAATCCCTAAGAAGGACAGTGCCAAAGAATGTTCAAACTACTGCACAATTGCACTCATTTCAGATGCTAGTAAGGTTATTCTCAAAATCCTTCAAGCTAGGCTTTAGCAGTATATGACGTTAGAACTTCCAGATGTACAAGATGGGTTTTAAAGAGGCAGGGGAAACAGAGATCAAATTGCCAGCATTTGTTGGATCATGGAGAAAACAGGGAATTCCAGAAAAGCATCTACTTTTGCTTAATTGACTAGGCTAAAGACTTTGGCTGTGTGGATCACAACAAATGTGGAAAATCCTTAAAGAGATGGGAGTACCTAACCACCTTACCTGTCTCCTGAGAAACCTGTATGCGGGTCAAGAAGCAACAGTTAGAACCAGACCTGGAACAATGGACTGGTTCAAAATTGGCAAAACAAGACAAGGCTGTGTATTGTCACTCTGCTTATTTAACTTATACGCAGAGTACATCATGCAAAATGCCAGGCAGGATCAATTGCAAGCTGGAGTCAGGATTGCTGGGAAAAATAACAACCACCTCAGTTAGGCAGATGATACCACTCTAATGGCAGAATGTGAAGAGGAACTAAGGAGCCTTTTGAGGGTGAAAGAGGAGAGTGAAAAAGCAGGCTTGAAACTCAGCATTCATAAAACTAAGATCATGGCATCCAGTCTCATTACTTCATGGCAAATAGAAGGGGAAATAGTGGAAGCAGTGATAGATTTTCTTGGGCTCTAAAATCACTGTGGACAGTAACTGCAGTCATGCAATTAAAAGATGCTTGCTCCTTGAAAGGAAAGCTATGACAATCAAGACAACTTATTAAAAAGCAGACATCACTTTGCTGACAAAGATCTGTATAGTCATTTCCAGTACTTGTGTATGGATGTGAGAGTTGAATCATAAAGAAGACTGGTGTGGAAGACCTGATACTTTTGAATTGTGGTGCTGGAGAAGACTCCTGAGAGTCCCTTGGACTGCAAGAAATCAAATTAATCAATTCTAAAGAAAATCAACCCTGAATATTCCTTGGAATGATTGATACTGAAGCTCTAATACTTTGGCCACCAGATGCGAAGAGCCAACTCATTGGTAAAGACCTTGATGCTGGGAAAGTTCAGTTCAGTCACTCAGTCATGTCTCACTCTTTGCAACCCCATGGACCCCCTGTCCATCACCATCTCCCTGAGCTTGCTCAAACTCATGTCCATCTAGTCAGTGATGCCATCCAACCGTCTCATCCTCTGTCATTCCTTGCACCTCCTGCCATCAATCTTCCCAGCATTAGTTGTCTTTTCCAGTGAGTCAGCTCTTCACATCAGGTAGAAGTGGAAAAACCATCAATGCAGATGACACCACCCCTATGGCAGAAAGTGAAAAGGAACTAAAGAGCCTATTGATGAAAATGAAAGAGGAGAGTGAAAAAGCTGGCTTAAAACTCAGCATTCAAAAAACGAAGATCGTGGCATCTGGTCCCATCACTTCATGGCATATAGATGGGGAAACAATGGAAAGAGAGACAGACTTATTTTCTTGGGCTCCAACATCACTGAAGATGGTGACTGTAGCCATGAAATTAAAAGACACTTTCTCCTTGGAATCAAGCTCTTCATATCAGGTGGCCAAAGTATTGGAGTTTCCGCTTCAGCATCAGTCCTTCCAATGAACATTCAGGACTGATATCCTTTAGGATGGACTGGATCTCCTTGCAGTCCAAGGGACTCTCAAGAGTTCTCCAATACCACAGTTTAAAAACATCAATTCTTTGGTGCTCAGGTTTCTTTTTAGTTAAAATCTCACATCCATACATACTGGAAAAACAATAGCCTTGACTAGACAGACCTTTGTTGGCAAAGTAATGTCTCTACTCTTTAATATGCTGTCTAGGTTGATCGTAACTTTTCTTTTACTTCCAAGGAGTAAGCATCTTTTTATTTCATGGTTGCAGTCACCATCTGCAGTGATTTTGGAGCCCCTCAAAATAAAGTCTGCCACTCTCTCCACTGTTTCTCTGTCTGTTTGCTATGAAGGGATGGGACCAGATGCCATGATCTTTGTTTTTTGAATGTTGAGCTTCAAGCCAACTGTTTTACTCTCCTCTTTCACTTTCATCAAGAGAGTCTTTAGTACATCTTCAATTTCTGCCATAAGGTTGGTGTCATCTGCATATCTGAGGTTATTGATATTGATTGTGCCTATGTTTCCATGCAATGTTTCCTTGGTATCGCCAATTTTCTCGAAGAGATCTCTAGTCTTTNATCAAGAGAGTCTTTAGTACATCTTCAATTTCTGCCATAAGGTTGGTGTCATCTGCATATCTGAGGTTATTGATATTGATTGTGCCTATGTTTCCATGCAATGTTTCCTTGGTATCGCCGATTTTCTCGAAGAGATCTCTAGTCTTTTCCATTCTTTTGTTTTCCTGTATTTCTTTGCATTGGTCACTCAGGAGGGCTTTCTTATCCCTCCTTTTATTCTTTGGAACTCTGCATTCAGATGGATGTATCTTTCCTTTCCTCCTTTGCCTTTTGCTTCTCTTCTTTTCTCAGCTATTTGTAAGGCCTTATCAGACANTGTGTTACGTCCCTAGTTCTTTTCTATCTTATAACCAGATGTTTGTACCTTTGATTGCCTTTATCCAATATCCTCTCCTTACATCCCTTGCCTCTTGAGCCATAAATCTGATCTCTTTTTCTATGACTTTGTTTGTTTTTGAAATACAGTTGACCTACAACACTGTGTTAGTGCCTGGTATAGCATAGTGACTTGATATTTTCATATATTTTGAAATGATCACTGTGGTAAGTCTAGTTACCATCTATTATCATGTAAAGATATTACATAATTACTGACAATTTCCCCCACACAGTACCTATCATACCCATGACTCATTTATTTTGTAGCTGCAAGTTAACCTCTTAATCTCTTTTACCTATTTCTCTCCTCCCCTCACCCTTCCCCTACTGTACTCATAGTGTGCATGCTAAGTCGCTTCAGTCATGTTCGACTCTTTGGAACCCTACAGACTGTAACCCACCAGGCTCCTCTGTCCCTGGGATTCTCCAGGCAAGAATACTGGAGTGGGTTGCCACGCCTTCTTCTAGGGAATCTTCCTGGCTCAGGAATCGAACCCATATCTCTTGTGTCTCCTGAATTGGCAGGTGGGTTCTTTACCCCTAGCACCACCTGAGAAGCCCTTTTACTCTCAGAAAGACCTTCATGTTCCTTTAGTCTCTGAGCGCTCTACTTCTGTGTTTGTCTGGCAAATCCCTAACTCCAAATTAACCCAATGGTCTTCTTCTGAACATATACCCAGGCAGCTGAACAGTATTGTACAAAGCTGGGTAAAAAGGTAAATTGATAATCTATTAATGTATAGTTTGAAGACTCAGTTATACTCTGACCAACATTACTTAATCCTTTCACTCAGTGACTCTCAACTTTGGCTGCATAACAGCTTGGAACTTTTAAAAAATCTCAACACCTGGGCTGTCTAGGCCAATTAAATCTGAAATTTCAGGGTGGGTCTCCAGCACCAGTAGTTCTTAATGTCCTCTGGGTGATTTCAGTATGCAACTGAGATTGAGAAGCACTGCTTTCAACTTGTCCTTGAAAGATTTTCATTTTCTACTCCCCACAAAACCTCTTTCTTTTACTACCCTCCAAAATCCTCCTCCCTAACCCTATTTGATCTCACTAATCAGCCTCACCTCCTATCTTGCTATCAAAATGGAAGGTTTTGTTGGTGAATCTTTCTATTTTTTGTCCCCATTTAGTCAACTGAACTTTTTAAGCAGTTTGTTTATCTTTGGCTGTGTTGGGTCTTCGTTGCTGCGTGTGGTCTCTCTCTAGCTGTGGCAAGCAGGGGGCTACTCTTCCTTGAGGGGTGCAGGCTTCTCATTGCTGTGGCTCCTCTTGTTGCAGAGCACAGGCTCTAGGCATGCGGGCTTTAGTAATGGTGGTGTACAGGCTCAGTTGTCCCACAGCACGTGGAATCTTCCCAGACCAGGGATCAAACCCACGTCCCCTGCACTGGCAAGTAGATTCTTAACCACTGGACCACCAGGGGTTAAGGACCACTAGGACCGCGAGGAAGTCCTAGTCAGCTAAACTTTGAATTGGGGCATGGTTAGTGCCAGGTGTTGTGCTGGGCATTGGGCATAGAGTGGTGCGCAGGATCAGAACAGTCCAGGCCATCCTGGAGCTTTCAGGACAGTGCCACAGGCAGGCGGGTAAATCAGGCAATTGTGGCACATGGTGAGGCAGTCAGGTGTCAGTGGAGCACACAGGAAAGGCCCTAATTTAGACTTGTGCCAGGAAGGCTTCCTTCCCCTGCATTAACTCATCTGTGACCTGTCCGCCTTTCTCTTGCCCTTCATGGAGGCTGACCTGCCAGGCTCACCGTCATGCTTGCCTGTGTCTCCATCCCTTCTATTTCTCCTCCACACATTCCTTGGTTGTCCCTCCCTGTTTCTTTCTATTGTTTCTTCCTCTCACTGTAAAAATTCTTAAGGTTTTACCAGAATGATAAAGCTTGATCTTGCATCTCTTTCCTCTTCTCTAGCCTTCACAAGCTGTCCTTTTTGACTCTTCCTTTTTTCATCTTCTTTGTGAGATTTCTTCCCTCAGCCTACCCTTTAAATGATGGTATTCTCCACTATTTTTCTCATTCATCCATAATGGATTTTAATCACCATCTAGACATGTGCTGTGTGCTAAATCACTTCAGTCATGTCCAGCTCTTTGCAACCCCATGGACTGTAGCCCGCCAGGATCCTCTGTCCATGGGAATTCTCCAGGCAAGAATACTGGAGTAGATTGCTGTTCCCTTCTCCAGGGTATCTTCCCAACCCAGGGATCGAACCCACGTTTCTTACGTCTCCTGCATTGGCTGGTGGGTTCTTTACCCCTAGCACCACCTGGGGAGGAAAGCTTCCCAAATCTGTATCTATCTTCAGCCTTGACCTCCCTCCCGAATGCCTGCAGCCATCTCGACCTGAATGTCCCACAGGCTTGTCACATTGGAATTTATTAATTCCCTGCCTCTTAAACCTATTCCTCTTTCTGTGTTCCTTATCTCCTCTAGTGACACTGTCATGCAGATAGTCACCCCATCCAAACTGGTAACTTTAGTCACACTACCCTATGTCTCTATCCTATCTGGCAAATCACCAAGTCCCTCCTGCATTGCCTTATACATTTTCCTTGGCCTTGTTTCTACCACCGTGGCATGTCAGCAGATCATCTCTGTCCTTGTTTAGGCCTTTCTGCATTTCTCACTGGGGTAATTGCAGTTAAATCCTCACTGGTCTCCCTCCCTTTAAGGCTCGCACCCTGACATTCATCCTTCATCAGCTAGGTCACAACACTTGTTTGAGAGACATCCTTCAGAGGCTCCCCCTGCCTTTGCTAAGGCTTGCACACTGTACTGAGAGGGTGCTTCTGGGGTGAGGGCGCTTCTTGAGGGTGGGGGCCTAGGGGATGGGCTCCGGCAGAACTGCGTGGCTAAGTTCTTTTATGTCATTGCGCTTCAGCATAATATGTTGCCTTTTGAAAGCTTTCCATTGCCTGTGCACCACCTTTTCTTGCTCTTTCTCATCTGTACTTCTTCCTCAATGCATTCGTTACCCCAAAGTGCTCAGCTCCTGCCAATCATTAAGAAGTAGCTCAGATCTCATGTCTTTTAGGTCTTCTTATCATTCACGTCCTTATTAATTTATTCTCTGAGATTCATGGGACATCTGCATTGTCTCAGGCAGCCAACAACATCAAAAAAGGTGAAAGATGGGAGTGTACCTGAGTGCATTAGAGCAGTGCTCCTTAGATTTTCTGTGGTGATAGGCCAATTGAATTGTTCTTGGTTTTGGCTCTATCATGGAACAATACGTGGTCCTGTTGCACATGATTAAAGTGCAGTTTGCACCACATGTGACTCACCAGATTAATTCAACAACACCCAAACTGGTCTATACCTTGTTCGGCAAGTATCACATACTTACATGTCACTGAAGTATCAAGCTGCCATAAAACATTTCCAAATACTTGCACTTGATTTCTGGACTAACCTTGGACCAGAATGGTAATAAACCATTTGGACATCAGCACCAGTCCACTGGCCAGCTTTGAGTAGCAATGTACTAGAGGGTTGGCTGTAGATGCTATGGTAGGAGAGAAGACAATTACACCAGGGACTCAAGAGACTAGACAGAGTAGAGCTGCAAGGGGGGCAGAACTCTGTTAGAGAAGAGCAAAAAATATATATTTTTTAAAGATATGCTTACCAGCTAGGTGAACAAGTCATTTTAGCCACAAGGAGAAATTGGAGCATAGAGAAAGGCAAGGTGGAGTAGGCTGGGACTACAAAGACTAGGACTGTTGTTTTTGTTCAGTTGCTAAGTCCCATCTGACTCTTTGCAACACCACGGACTGCAGCACAACAGCCTCCCCTATCCAGTGATGCTTATAAAGTGCTGCACTCAACATATCAGCACATTTGGAAAATTCAGCAGTGGCCGTAGGACTTGAAAAGGTCAGTTTTCATTCCAGTTCCAAAGAAGGGCAATGCCAAAGAATGTTCAAACCACCATACATTTGTACTCATTTCACATGCTGGTACGTTTATGCTGAAAATCCATCAAGCTAGGATTCAGTAGTATGTGAACCGAGAACTTCCAGGTATAAAAACTGGGTTTAGAAAAGGCAATGGAACCAGAGATCAAAATTACCAACATCTACTGGATCATAGAGAAGGCAAGGGAATTCCAGAAAAGCATCTACTTCTGCTTCATTGACTAAAGCCTTTGACTGTGTGGATCACAACAAACTGTGGATAATTCTTACAGAAGTGAGAGTACCTGACCACCTTACCTGTCCCCTGAGAAACTTGTATGCTAGTCAAGAACACCAATTAGAACCAGACATGAAACAACTAATTGGGAAAGGAGTATGACAAGACTGTATGTTGTCACCCTGCTTATTTAACTTATATGCAGAGTATATCATGTGAAATGCCAGGCTGGATGAACGATAAGCTGAAATCAAGACTGGCAGGAGAAATATTAACAACCTTAGATATGCAGATATCACTCTAATGTCAGAAAGTGAAGACCTAAAGATCCTCTTGATGAGGGTGAAAAGAGGAGAGTGGAAAAGCTGGCTTAAAACAACATTCAAACAACTAAGATCATGGCATCTTGTCCCATCACTTCATGGCAAATAAAAGGGGAAAAGGTGGAAACAGTGACAGATTTTCTTTTCTTGGGCTCCAAAATCACTGCAGATGGTGGCTGCAGCCATGAAATTAAAAGACACTTGCTCCTTGGAAGGAAAGCTATAACAAACCTAGACAGAGTATTAAAAAAGCAGAGACATCACTTTGCCGACAAAGGTCCATCTAGTCAAATCTATGGTTTTTACCAGTAGTCATGTATGGATATGAGAGGTGGACCATAGAGAAGACTGAACTTCANGAAAGCTATAACAAACCTAGACAGAGTATTAAAAAAGCAGAGACATCACTTTGCCGACAAAGGTCCATCTAGTCAAATCTATGGTTTTTACCAGTAGTCATGTATGGATATGAGAGGTGGACCATAGAGAAGACTGAACTTCAAAGAATTGATGCTTTTGAATTATGGTGCTGAAGAAGACTCTTGAGAGTCTCTTGAACTGCAAGGAGATCAAACCAGTCAATCCTAAAAGAAATCCACCCTCAATATTCATTGGAAGAACTGATGCTGAAGCTGAAATTCCAGTAATTGGGCCATCTGATGTGAAGAGCTGACTCATTTGAAAAGACGCTGATGCTGAGAAAGATTGAAGGCAAAAGGAGAAGAGGGTGACAGAGGATGAAATGTTTCAATAGCATCACCAACTCAAGGACATGGATTTGAGCAAACTCCAGGAGATGGTGAAGGTAGCAGGAGTATAAGGTAAGCGATGAGGCTTCAAAGTCAGCAGGAGTTGATTTTATTCATTCAGCAAATACTTTCCAAGAATCAACTCTGTACCAGATCCTTCCTAGCACTGGAGACAGAAGCCAAGCAGAGACAGTTTTCTCTCTAGTATAGCTTAGGAGGGTATCTAAGAGTAGACAGAGTTAGGCTTTAACTACAAGCAGTCTATGAAGCATTTTGAGCCGGAAAATGACCCTGGTGAATTGAAAGAAATGGATTTTGGGAAATGGATGGCTATTGAATCAGGAAAGTTAGTTGAGAGGTGATTACAGTAATCAAGGGAAGAGATGATAAAGATCAGAAAGTAGCAGTCAGTGGTTTGGGGAAGAAATGAAGGTGAAGTTTTTCCTGTGGTCATGTATGGATGTGAGAGTTGGACTGTGAAGAAAGCTGAGCACCGAAGAATTGATGCTTTTGAACTGTGGTGTTGGAGAAGATTCTTGCAAGTCCCTTGGACTGCAAGGAGATCCAACCAGTCCATTCTGAAGGAGATCAGCCTTGGGTGTTCTTTGGAAGGAATGATGCTAAAGCTGAAACTCCAGTACTTTGGCCACCTCATGCAANGAGAAGACTCTTGAGAGTCCCTTGGACTGCAAGGAGATCCAACCAATCCATTCTGAAGGAGATCAGCCCTGGGATTTCTTTGGAAGGAATGATGCTAAAGCTGAAACTCCAGTACTGTGGCCACCTCACGCGAAGAGTTGAATCATTGGAAAAGACTCTGATGCAGTGAGAGATTGGGAGCAGGAGGAGAAGGGGACGACAGAGGATGAGATGGCTGGATGGCATCACTGACTGGATGGACCTGAGTCTGAGTGAACTCTGGGAGTTGGTGATGGACAGGGAGGCCTGGCATGCTGCGATTCATGGGGTCACAAAGAGTCAGACATGACTGAGTGACGGAACTGAACTGAACTGATCACTATGAGAACATCCTTCAAAAAACAAAGGTGGTAAAATAATGATCTCTTCAGTGAAACAAAAGTTGAGGGAAATTATACCAGATGGAAACCTGGATCTAAACAAAGATCCAAAGTGTCAGAAAAAGATTTAAAAAATGGATAAATGTAAAATACATATAGTTTTCTTTTCCTGATTTCTTTAAAGTCAATTTACTGACTTTAAAGAAATACATCAAGTCAAAATACATCAAGAGCGGTGGGTGAGTGGAAGATTCAAGTATGACTTCCCGGTTTCATGACTGTGGTTATGGGCATGCCATAAGAAGAAATGGTTGGATGTCATCACTGACTCAATGGACATGAGTTTGAACAAACTCCAGAAGATGGTGTAGGACAGGGAAGCCTGTCATCCTGCAGTCCATGGGGTCGCAGAGAGTTGGACACTACTTAGTGACTGAATAACAACAACAATGGCCCTGCTGTTTGCTAAGGCTGGGAGGACTAAGGGAAGACACAGCGGCAGGAGGAAGGTAAAACACTTCTCCCTGGACACTGATGACTTCCTAGTCCGCATCCGTTTAACCCAGCCTAGATTCTTTCTTGTATCTATATTTACCAGACTTTCCTCTACTCCAAGTGATTCAGGAAAAGCTGGCTTCACCTTCTCCTCCAGAGCTGGTGGAATGGCGCTACGGGTCAGTTCATCTCTCCTGGTTAATGGCTAATTTGGCCTGAGGCAATCAGTGCAGGGCATTCCACACCAAAGGGCAGGTTTAGGAATGGGTTAGGGGAGAAGTATTGTGGGTACTTATGAGAACAAAGTATATTCTTCCCTGAGAGAAATGCATCAGAAAACAAAGTCACTTCTTCCTCTGGACACTGTGGTACGAAGGGGTGAGGCTGGTACCCTGACAACTGTCTCTATCCAGCATGAGGGGGAGCAGGCTTCTCTCCAGCACAGAGCTCAGAGCAGGCACATGACTCCTGGAGTTACTGCTGATGCACTGTCTGCATCAGGACTTTCCCAGCGGACCGTGAAGTTCAAGTTATATCACAAGTAGCCCAGACCATTCTACCTGACACAGACACAGCAGGTTTAAGATGCCAAATCCCATGGATGGAGGAGCCTGGTAGGCTGCAGTCCATGGAGTCGCAAAGAGTCGGACACCACTGAGCGACTTCACTTTCACTTTTCACTTTCATCCATTGGAGAAGGAAATGGCAACCCACTCCAGTGTTCTTGCCTGGAGAATCCCAGGGACGGCAGAGCCTGGTGTGCTGCCGTCTATGGGGTCGCACAGAGTCGGACACGACTGAAGCAACTTGCAGCAGCAGCAGCAGCTTCCCTGGTGGCTTAGAAGGTAAAGTGTCTGCCCACAATGCGGGAAGACCTGGGTTCGATTCCTGGGTCGAGAAGATCCCCTGGAGAAGGAAATGGCAGTCCACTCCAGCACTCTTGCCTGGAACATCCCATGGACGGAGAAGCCTCATAGGCTATAGCCTCATAGGCTACAGTCCATGGGGTCGCAAAGAGTCAGACACAAGTGAGCAACTTCATTTTCACTTTCAGGTTATCTGAGTGGAGGTGTCAACCACGCCGTTGGATATCAGAGGTGAGTTCAAAGGGCAGTTCCAGGAGACAGAAGTTTGCATGTTAGCAGTGTAAACAGTATCTGAAATCCTTAAGGGGTTAACTGTCAACAGAGATTAAAAAGGGGGCCCCAAAAGAGACTCACCCCTCAGATTAGGATTGGGATATGATGGGGTAAATGGTGGGGTCGGGGAGAGTTTCACATTCTTACTTTACATATTTTTGTTGTTGGTTTTTTTAATGATCGGATATTATTTTTCTAATTTCAACTAGAATTAGGGAAAACACTGCAAAACTCTGTGTCAAAAAACATAAATAAAATTTTAAAATTAAACAATAAGAAAAATATTTAAGCTATGTGACAGATAATGGGTTAACTTGAAAATCTCTTACAGATCAATAAGAAAATATTGACCACAGCAATGGAAAATAAGCAAAGGTCATGAACTTAAGACATGTACACCTGCACTCCCGCATACAAACACACAAATATTATAAGTGCCCATCAATATCTCATAAAAAGTTCAATTAATAAAATGAAAAATTAAAATGAAGGTCTTGTTTTCAACCTAACATACTGTCAGGGACAAAAAAAGTAAGAAGACTGATAACAAATAGTAAGTTTTAGGAGGACAGATTTAAACAGGGGCTGTCAAATACTGCTCCTTCAAGTATAAGTTAATTGAGGGCAATAAGCAATACACATTAAAATATCCACACAGCCTAGCTATTAAATTTCTTGGAATTCAGCTCTAGAAAAAAACTGTGGATGCATTCAGAGATATGACTACAAAGATGCTTATAATGCCAAATATTGGAAACAATGGGGGATTTATAAATAAGCCATGCTTGTTTTTGTTGTTCAGTCACTAAGTCCTGTTCGACTCTGTGACCTCGTGGACTCCAGCACACCAGGCTTCCCTGTCCTTCACTATCTCCCTGAATTTGCTCAGATTCATGGCCATTAAATTGCTGATGCCATCCAACCATCTCATCCTCTGTCGTCCCCTTCTCCTGCCTTCAATCTTTCCTGGCATCAGGGTCTTTTCCAATGAGTCAGTTCTTCGAATCTGGTGGCCAAAGTATTGGAGCTTCAGCTTAAGCATCAGTCCTTCTAATGAATATTCAGGGTTGATTTCCTTTTGGATTGACTGGTTTGATCTCCTTGCTGTCCAAGGGACTCTCAAGAATATTCTTCAGCACCACAACTCGAAAGCATCAATTCTTTGGCCCTCAGCCTTCTTTATGGTCCAACTCTCACATCTGTACATGACTACAGGAAAAACTATAGCTTTGACTATTGTTGTTTGCTAAGCTATGCTTGGTTTAGTTCATAAAACGAAACAAGTTGCAGCCTTTACCAACTAGCTGAATATTTAGTGGCATCTCAGGAAGCTTTTGGTCGCTCTAAAGAGATATAATCAGATGATGCAAGCGTCCTAAGTCCCTGATGACTAAGGACTGGCAAGAACTCAGCTGGGCCACAGTGGGGGTTCCAAGCCATCAGAGAGGCCACCTGTCTCTGTTTCTGGGGCCAGGAGGTCTTCAGTTTCCACGGCCTTTGTGTGGACCCACTTCTCTCTCCAGACCACATTTCTCCTTGATGTGCTGAGCTTCTGTCCTCGTCTGGCTGCATCTCCCCAGGGTCTTAGAGCTGCAGGTTACCCTCTGTTGACTGCATTGGTCTCCAGCCACAAAGTTTCATATTTTGAGAAGGAATATCTAGCTGGTTTTACTGCGCTGGTGGCCTGGTTCCCCTGGTGGGCAGTGTGGTCAAGTCTGGAGTTTGTGGCTCTGAAAACGGTCCCTGGGGATCCCAGCCTGGGTGCCTCTGCTTTATGATTCACAGGGACGCGCCTGTGACACTTGCTGGGGTTGGTTAACTGATCCGGGGCCAGTCCTCTTCAACCTGGTGACCACATAGCCCTCACGGTCCCACCATCCCTGGGAGCAGAGAGCAGACAGAAGCCAGACTTCTAGGGCACGAGGCCTTCCCTGGCTGCTCAGCTTGCTCCTTCACAGGAGCAGAAATCCTTCTCTGAGTTAGTAGAGTGATGAGTTCTCAGAATAACAGAGCTCAAGTGATGGGCGGGTCATCACACAACCAATGTTTCAAATTCCTCAGATGTCCAGACTCTGGCCAGGAACCTAAGAGGATTACACATCTTTCATAGACACCTTTCTGTGAACAGAGAACATGTATTTCTGTATAATGCCAATTCTGAATATTCATTGGAAGGACTGATGCTGAAGCTCCAATACTTTGGCCACCTGATACAAAGAACTGACTCATTGGGAAAGACCCTGATGCTGGGAAAGATTGAAGACAGGAGGAGAAGGGGATAACTGAGGATGAGCTGATTGAATGGTACCATCGACTCAATGGACATGAGTTTGAGCAAACTCAGGGAGAGAGTGAAGAACAGGGAAGCCTGGAGTGCTGCAGTCCCCAGAGTTGCAGAGTTGGACACAACTGGCAACTGAACAATGAACGACAAATAATGCCAATATTCTCGATTCTTCCCAACATACTGCCTGGGACAAAGATGTAGCAAGCATGCAGAAACCACAGCTTCTCTTCTTTTCATATCCCTGACTCTGATGCTGGTATAGTTTGAGGATCAGGCTCAATCACTTGAAATTTTTAAAATTTGTTTCAAAATTTCAAAGCTCCACAACAACTTAAGTGTGTTTAAATCCATATATTTGAAAGAAAGTATTGACTAGGAAAAAGAATTACTTGCTATTTGGAATTAATATTAGTCCACAGCAGCCTTCCTGGGGTCGTGAGGCTTTTTGACTGCATACGACGTTAGCAGTCCTCCTGCCGGGATGAGGGTGACATCAGAGCAGTGTTTAACTGGGGAACTGAGCAGCTCAGCAGTGCGGGAATTACTTCTGTGATGTCATCTATGTTTTGCTGCCAGTAAGTGTTCTGAAAATACTCTGCTCCGGAAAAGCTATGTCTGAATGAGAGAAGTCAGTTTTCCAAAATGATTCTCATCAGCCCCTGCCCCCAAACAACCTAGTCCAGTAGACCAGAGAGGAATACAACAAGCAGGCTTTGCAAGGGGCACCTGTGAGAACTCTGGGGCAGGGACCATCCTCTGGTAATGACCTTCAATCACAGTCACAAATGGACGTCATTAGATAGACGGCTTATTAACTGTGAACCCAGAAGTTTCTATCTTCTGTCTTTCTCCCTTCCTCCCTTCCTTTCTCTCTCTCTTTCCCCTCACTCCCTCCTTTTTTCTCCTTCCTATTTGCCTCCCTTTCTTCTTTTCTTTCTTCCCTGGAAGAGAATCAGACAGGCAGAGCTGCTTATGTAAAGTTTTCATTTCAAAGCTAATGCTACATGCTGAAGGATGCAGGATGATTAAAGACAAAACCTTTCACCCAGTTTAAAACCTATGCAACAAAGAAACAATTATCATTCTCTCTCACACTATAAGGAAAAGTTCTTACCAGCCCATAAAAGATTAAAAATCAGTTAAAAAATTTATAAACCCTCAGTCTTTAAAACCACATATTTTTGTTAATTAAACCATTGTTTTTGCTTTAAAGCAATCCCCAGAATATTATAGAAAGCATTGAGATAGCATTTTTCACAAATTCGGATTTTGAATCTTTGTTTGAAAAAGGTCATTATTTGTTTCTGGGAACCCTGTTNCCATACATGCAATTTGGAATTCTTGCAGGATAAGATGAGTGCATGTCCTTCTACTCCGCCATCTTCCCTGGTAGCTGGGAAAGATTGAAGGCAAAAAGATAAGTGAGCAGCAGAGGATGAGATGTTTAGATGGCATCGCCAACTCAATGGACTTAATTTGAGCAAACTCAGAGAGATAGTGGAGGACAGAGGAGTCTGGCATGATCCAATTCAGGGGGTTGCAAAGAGTCAGACACAACTTAGCAACAGAAAAACAGTACAACCCTGCATTCCTCGAAGGGCAACAACCTAGGTGGAGAATACTAAAGTACTAACTTTAGTTTTTTTTTTTTTTTCTATTTTGTATTACTGTGAAGCCTCTGTAAATTTTGTACAAGTTAAAATATTCATTTGTGGTAGTGATACCTCATCCTCATAGATGGTAGTCTTCATAGTTCATCAGATAAATGTCGAAGTTCTGGTATATTTCTGTCCTCTGCATTCTATCTTACTTTGTACACACCTTTATTATAGAACTTCTCATGTGATTATATCATCACCCCATTAGGTAGGATCTAGGTCTCATTTGTTTTATATTCCTAGTACCTCAGAGAGTGCTTCCTATTTGGGAGATGCTCATTTTTTTTGTTAATAAATCTGTATTCTAGTCTCTATGGAGGATGTATGCTTGCCTGAAAAATTCGATTGTGCTTGTATTATTATTCATTTTAAAATTAGTAAACTGTTTTACAGCAGTTTTGGGTTCACAGCAAAACTGAGTGCAAAGAGTTCCCACATACACCCTATCCTGACACATGCACAACATTCTTGTTCAACAGTGGTGCATTTACTTCCATCTATTTACCTACAGTGGTATATCATTATTACTAAAAGTCCATGGTTTACACTAGGCTTTTTCTGGTGCTGTGCATTTTGATTGTTTTGACAAATGTGTAATAACAGGGTTGATCATTGTGGTTTGTGCAAAATAGTTTCACTGTCCCCCACATCCTCTGTAGTGTTGCCACTAACCTCTCTACTCCCTAACCTCTGGCAACCACTGTTATTTGTACTGTTTCTAAAGTTTTACCTTTTTCAGAATATCACATAGTTGGAATCATACAGTATGTAGCCTTTTCAAATTGGCTTCTTTCACTTAATAACAAGCATTTACATTTTTCCATTTCTCTTCATGGCTTCTTAGTTCATTACTTTTCAGTATGGAATAATATCCTTTTGTCAGGATGTACCACTATTTATTTATTCTTTCACCTACTAAAGAACATTTTGATTGCTTCTAAGTTTTAGCATTTGTGAACAAGGCTTCCATAAACATCTGTGTTCAAGTTTTCATGTGGACTGTTTTCAGCTCCTATGGGCAAATACCAAGGAGTGTGATTACCAGATTGTTGGATTATGTTTAGTTTAGTAAGAGACTGTCAAACTGTCTTTTAAATTGGATGTACCATTTTGCACTTTCATCAGCAATGTTGCTCCACATACTCACCAGCATTTGGTGTTGTCTGTGTTTTGGATTGGGAACATTGTAATAGGTGTGTATTGATGTCTTGCTGTTTTAACTTGTATTTCCCTGATGACTTATTATGTTGAACATCTTTTCACATTTTTACTTGCAATCTGGATATCTTCTTCATTGAGATGTCTCTAGATCTTTGGCCTGTTTTAAATTGAGTTGTTTTCTTATTGCCAAGTTTTAAGAGTTCTGTGTATATTTTGCATATGTATTCTTTGCAAATAGTTTCTCCCAGGTCTTCTCATTCTCTTGGCAGTGTCTTTCACAGAGCCAAAGTTTCATAATTAAATGAAGTCTAGTTTATCAATTATTTCTTTCTTGGATTGTACCTTTGGTGGTGTATGTAAAATATCATTGCCATACCCAAGGTCCAGAGAAGGCAATGGCAACCCACTCTAGTATTCTTGCCTGGCAAATCCCATGGACAGAGGAGCCTGGTAGGCTGCAGTCCATGGGGTCGCTAGGAGTTGGGCAAGACTAAGCGACTTCCCTTTCACTTTTCACTTTCATGCATTGAAGAAGGAAATGGCAACCCACTCCAGTGTTCTTGCCTGGAGAATTCCAGGGACAGGGAGCCTGGTGGGCCGCCGTCATTGGGGTCGCACAGAGTTGGACACAACTGAAGTGACTTAGCAGCAGCAGCAGCATACTCAAGGTCATTTAGATTTTGTCCTTGGTTGTCTTCTAAGTGTCTCATAGTTTTGTGTTTTATGTGTTGTTTTATGATCTACTGCTTTTGTTGCATCCCACAGTTTTGATAAGTTGTGTTTTCTTTTTCATGTAGTTAAAAACATTTTTAAACTTCTGAGATAACTTCTTTGATTCATGTATTATTTAGAAATGTGTTGCTTAATATTCACATATTCTGGGATTTCCTCATTATCTTTCTGTTACTGATTTCTAGTTTAACGTTATTGTGGTCTAAGAGCAGCCTTTGTATGAATTGAAATATTTTGTTGCAAGTGGACATGCTGTACTGGGTAAAATGAAATTTGATGAATATGTCTTTAGCAATGCTGTGGTGCAGTGTTGGGGTGAGGGGAGGGAGCATTCTATAGTCCTATCGTTAGGTCTCAGTCTGCTAGTGAGCCTTTGCTTTGGACTGTGAGCTTCACTGGTGCGTCTCAGTTTACATCCACCCTTATTGGGACAGGGCTGGAGTTGGGCATTTCTCCTCTCTCATGTGGAAGGCAAGATACCTGTGGAGTTGAATACTTTCTTTGTTCCAGGAAGATTGGGCTCTGATAAAACCACAGGAGGTTAAAATGATAATTTTTCATTTTTTCTGGTAAAATTGTTTCTCCCGAGGGCAGGCCTTTTTATGGAGGACAGAATACTCTGGTGTATCTCAAAGTGGTTCCTTTTCCCCTCTTCCTGACAGAAGAAAAAAGGATTATTTTTCTTTAATATTCACTGTGCATACCTGGAGGTGAAACTCACAAAAGCTTCACCCCATTGACTGAGTCTCCCTGGATTTTTTAACTCAGAGATTGCTCCACACTGAGCCTTCAGTACTTGTGAATTACAGCTCAAGTTTTCCTACCTTGGCACTGGTTCCCATCACATTTTCTACTGGTGGATTTATGTTATATAAATTGTGATTCTCTGTATTCTTCATCAATCTTTCCAGTTTTAGGGACAGTGGTTTTCCTTATAATATCACTTCTCTGACATATCTATGAAGAATTATTGATTTTTCAGTGTTTTTAGCTTTTTACTTCTTAAAGTGGCTGGTGACTTTAAGTTAAGGTAGACTGAATGGCTTCTTTTTTTCTTCCTGCTCAATATTCAAGGCACGTGCTACCTTTGGGTTCAATTCCTCCTAAGTTTCTCATTGTTGCTATAGTATAGCTGTTGAAAAGTTATGAATGAATTTATACATATGTCTTACAATACAGAGCTTCTCCTGAAGTTTATTTCTGTGCTTTCACAGTGTTATGCTTAACCTATAAAATTTTAGATAACTTGATTTCCTTTATATTAGATACTATCTGCGTGTGATAAGGAGAGAAACAGATAGCTAGCAAACTTTAAATCTGACCTTTTTAAAGCCAAATTCAGAAAATGAACTGATCAGAACGTTTGCCACTGTTACTTGTATTTTCTGAAGTCTGAAACTCACATTTCTTCCTAATGTCTTTTTTTCCCCCGAAACTCAAGAAATCACTTATTTATTTATTTTTTTACATTTAAAAGGTAGCTGGATTGCCTCTAATAATGTCAATTCTTTGACAAAGCACATTCTTTTTCTCCTTAAAAGAAGGTAACCTTTTAAAGAAAGGCATAGATATAGAGTCAGTCAAGGTTCTATGAGCACATTGTGGTTCCTTTCTTAGCTTGAACTAGGAAATTGAGCATAGAATTATGGATAAAACTTCTCAGAAAAATTCTTTAGGAAAAGGACTATGCAAAAACCACATTATAAATTGTTTTGTCTTCTTGGAGAATTGACTTCTTTACCATTATGTAAAGCCCTTCTGCTTCCCTGATAATTTTCCTTGCTCTGAAGTCAGCTCTGTGTGAAATTAATATAGTTATTCCTTCTTTCTTTTGATTAGTATTAGCATGGTATATTTTCTCTACCCCTTTAGTTTTTAAAAGATATTTTTGCTTTTATTGAAAAAATTTTAAAGAATTATGTTTAAAAATTCCACCCATTTCCCACTCCTCACCTGTTTACTGTATATGTTTCTTTATATTTAGAGTAGATTTCTTATAGACAAATACAGTTGGGTTTTGTTCTTTGAATCACTGTGGCCTCTTCTGTCTTTTTTCTCTTAAAAGCATGTATTTGTTTACTTGGCTATGTCAGGTCTTAGCTGCAGGGAGTGGGGTCTTTTGTTGCAGTGCAGGCTCTCCACTGCAGCTCAGGCTCCAGAGCATGGGGGCTCAGTAGCTGCAGGGGATTTTGAGACTTTTCTGTTTTCTTGAGCTCTAGCATATCCAATCTTTCTGGAAATTCTGTTCTTGTATAATTTTGACCTTTCTTGATAGAAGTAATGCATTGTGAAGTGAAAGTTACTCAGTTATGTCTGACTCTTTGCAACCCGATGGACTATAGCTTGCCAGGCTCCTCTGTCCATGGAATTTTCCAGGCCAGAATACTAGAGTGAGTAGCTGTTCCCTTCTTCAGGAGATCTTCCCAACCCAGGGGTCAAAGCCAGGTCTCCCACATTGCAGGTGGATTCTTTAACTCTGAGTCACCAGAGAAGCCCAAGAATGCTGGAGTGGGTAGCCTATCTTTTTTCCAGGGGAACTTCCTGACCCAGTAATTGAACCAGGGTCTCCTGCATTGCAGGCAGATTCTTTAACAGCTGAGCTAACAGGGAAGCCTGTAATGCATTGTATGACAATGTAAAAATGATCCAATATTTATACCATTGCATAATTTAAATATAAATTATTAAGGATAAAATATATTGATAGTCTTATTTTTTTCCTTTAGAAAGTAAAAGTGGTAATTTTGTTACATGAAATGTGAGAAGTATTTATCACTCTTCTTCTCTCCTTTCCTCCTTCCCTTCCTCCCTCTTTCCTTTTATTTTTCCATCAATGATTGTTTACTAAATACCTAAGCCAGAGACCTATAGGTGTGAATTTTGTTCTTTTAGTTTTAAGATTTAACTTTTATTGTATAGGGGCTTCCTTGGTGTCTCAGATGGTTAAGAATCTGCCTGCAATGCTGGGTCAGGAAGATCCCCTGGAAAAGAGAATGACTACCCACTCCAATATTCTTGCCTGGGAAATTCCATGGACAGAGGGGCCTGGCAGGTCCATGGGATCAAAAAGAGTCACACACGGCTGAGCAAGTAACACTTTCACTAACATTTCTGTTGTGCAAAAAGGGGAAATAGGGAGGGATTAAGATGTAGAGATAAAAAAGAAAAAAGAAGGGAGCAAATTCACTCAATAAACCAGGTAAGCAGAACTTCTCTGGTTGATTTTCTCCATGTTTACCTCAAAGAGAGAAGTCTGAGCTCTTTGTGACTTCAACACATATAGATCTTTCTGGTACTCTCTGGGAAGAATCTGTACCATAGGTCATAGTGAAGGCTGGTTAATCTTTATGAATTAAAACCTGGATTTTGTAATTAGCCCCATCAAATACCTAATCTAGTTCTGGTTAGAGTTCCTGATCTTTAATTTTTATTTTCATAGAATCTCCATTTCTAATTGCAAAATATATTACTTCTCAGCCACCAAAGATTTGCTGCATTATTCTTGTTTGCCAAGTTTCCCAGGTGAATTCTGACAAGGCACTGTGGATGAGACATTAAATAACTAAGTAACTCAGTAGCAAACATTTCATTAGAACGTTGTCAGCTAGTATTGGCTTGGGTCTCAGCCGGTATTCCTAGGTGTCTGGCAAAGTTTAGTCATCTGGTAAGAGAACGGATGGATTGGATCTGCTTGAATAAACTTGCTTCAAGAGTTTTTCTTGAAGGGGACGATTTTCTTCTACAGCTTTAAGGTAGGAGGGAGGGCAATGTGCCATTTACCTCAGCTATGGTCCTCCTGCTAGCTTTAAGGACTTGATTTTGAACCCTGTGGAGAGAGGTGCTGNTTTCTTTATATTTAGAGTAGATTTCTTATAGACAAATACAGTTGGGTTTTGTTCTTTGAATCACTGTGGCCTCTTCTGTCTTTTTTCTCTTAAAAGCATGTATTTGTTTACTTGGCTATGTCAGGTCTTAGCTGCAGGGAGTGGGGTCTTTTGTTGCAGTGCAGGCTCTCCATTGCAGCTCAGGCTCCAGAGCATGGGGGCTCAGTAGCTGCAGGGGATTTTGAGACTTTTCTGTTTTCTTGAGCTCTAGCATATCCAATCTTTCTGGAAATTCTGTTCTTGTATAATTTTGACCTTTCTTGATAGAAGTAATGCATTGTGAAGTGAAAGTTACTCAGTTATGTCTGACTCTTTGCAACCCGATGGACTATAGCTTGCCAGGCTCCTCTGTCCATGGAATTTTCCAGGCCAGAATACTAGAGTGAGTAGCTGTTCCCTTCTTCAGGAGATCTTCCCAACCCAGGGGTCAAAGCCAGGTCTCCCACATTGCAGGTGGATTCTTTAACTCTGAGTCACCAGAGAAGCCCAAGAATGCTGGAGTGGGTAGCCTATCTTTTTTCCAGGGGAACTTCCTGACCCAGTAATTGAACCAGGGTCTCCTGCATTGCAGGCAGATTCTTTAACAGCTGAGCTAACAGGGAAGCCTGTAATGCATTGTATGACAATGTAAAAATGATCCAATATTTATACCATTGCATAATTTAAATATAAATTATTAAGGATAAAATATATTGATAGTCTTATTTTTTTCCTTTAGAAAGTAAAAGTGGTAATTTTGTTACATGAAATGTGAGAAGTATTTATCACTCTTCTTCTCTCCTTTCCTCCTTCCCTTCCTCCCTCTTTCCTTTTATTTTTCCATCAATGATTGTTTACTAAATACCTAAGCCAGAGACCTATAGGTGTGAATTTTGTTCTTTTAGTTTTAAGATTTAACTTTTATTGTATAGGGGCTTCCTTGGTGTCTCAGATGGTTAAGAATCTGCCTGCAATGCTGGGTCAGGAAGATCCCCTGGAAAAGAGAATGACTACCCACTCCAATATTCTTGCCTGGGAAATTCCATGGACAGAGGGGCCTGGCAGGTCCATGGGATCAAAAAGAGTCACACACGGCTGAGCAAGTAACACTTTCACTAACATTTCTGTTGTGCAAAAAGGGGAAATAGGGAGGGATTAAGATGTAGAGATAAAAAAGAAAAAAGAAGGGAGCAAATTCACTCAATAAACCAGGTAAGCAGAACTTCTCTGGTTGATTTTCTCCATGTTTACCTCAAAGAGAGAAGTCTGAGCTCTTTGTGACTTCAACACATATAGATCTTTCTGGTACTCTCTGGGAAGAATCTGTACCATAGGTCATAGTGAAGGCTAGTTAATCTTTATGAATTAAAACCTGGATTTTGTAATTAGCCCCATCAAATACCTAATCTAGTTCTGGTTAGAGTTCCTGATCTTTAATTTTTATTTTCATAGAATCTCCATTTCTAATTGCAAAATATATTACTTCTCAGCCACCAAAGATTTGCTGCATTATTCTTGTTTGCCAAGTTTCCCAGGTGAATTCTGACAAGGCACTGTGGATGAGACATTAAATAACTAAGTAACTCAGTAGCAAACATTTCATTAGAACGTTGTCAGCTAGTATTGGCTTGGGTCTCAGCCAGTATTCCTAGGTGTCTGGCAAAGTTTAGTCATCTGGTAAGAGAACGGATGGATTGGATCTGCTTGAATAAACTTGCTTCAAGAGTTTTTCTTGAAGGGGACGATTTTCTTCTACAGCTTTAAGGTAGGAGGGAGGGCAATGTGCCATTTACCTCAGCTATGGTCCTCCTGCTAGCTTTAAGGACTTGATTTTGAACCCTGTGGAGAGAGGTGCTGTAGGTGGAAGGAAAGCAGAAGAGCTGTTTCCAGAGTTACTGAGACCTGAAATCCTCCCATCACTGCATTAGTTGGGGAGGGGTGTGCACTGAGACTCTGGGAACCTCGTGGGTCTTTACTGCAGATCTGGGAAATCCAGGAGACAGTTTCCTTGATCCTGACAGTTGGAGTAACATAGCCAATACCCACAGGCCAATGAGATCTCAAACCCTTGCCTTAGACAGTTTGCCTTTGTTGGTGCAAAGAAAGGTACTAGGGTTAGAAGTCAAGGTGAGATAAAGATTGTATAGAGTGGAAAGGAAGCAACAGGCTGTCTAATGACTTCATGAGAACGTGAACACCTCAGGAACTCACAGTAACTGTGGGGTAGGAGTCGACCTTCCCACAGTTTGGGNGACTCATTTGAAAAGACCCTGATGTTGGGAAAGATTGAGAGCAGGAGGAGAAGGGGATGACAGAGGATGGTTGTGGGGCATCATCGACTCAATGGACATGGGTTTAGGTGGACTCCAGGAGTTGGTGATGGACAGGGTGGCCTGGTGTGCTGTGGTTCATGGGATTACAAAGAGTTGCACACGACTGAGTGACTGAACTGAACTGAACTGTTGTGACCTGCTTTGGCCAACATAACATGGCTGCAAAAGTGACATATAATATTTCAGAGCAAAAGCATTAACAGCAAGTGTATGATCTATACACCTTTCCCGTTGCACTGATGGTTGTGGAAACTTCCATAAGCATGGTCCTTGACTGGCTGTGATAAACAGAGCCCCTTGCTGACCTGCACTGGGCAAAGAGAATGGCAGAAACTATACTTTTATTCTATTAGAGATTTTAGGTTGTCAGGACAGCATAACCTAGCTTACATGTCTGCACGGGTAACCAGTTATTGTTTCTCTACCTCATTTCTTGGGTTGGGATTTTGCTAATCATTCTCCTCCCTGTCAGCTGACTTCCTGTCTGTTAGGTCCCACAAACAGAGGTCTCCAGAGGGCAGGAGGCGGGGATCTTCCTGATCCAGTGATCAAACACAGGTCTCTGCATTGTAGGCAGACTCTTTACTGCCTGAGCAATCAGAAAAGCCCTTGATATATGTGTGTGTGTATATATATATATATATATTCATTTCTAGCATTTATGATTTTATCATACCAAGTTGTTTTTATTTTACATCTACCTATTTTTGTGCCATAAGCTACACCCTGTCTTTTTGCAATGGAAAAGTTTTCTTCTTTTATCAGTTTGAAGATATTAAAATGCTCATTAAAAAAAATTGTCATATGCTTTACTATTTCCATTTCTTTGAGGTTCAGTTCTCCCTTTTGTTGAATTTGTGGGCTTTCATTTACTGGGTGGGGTTTCTTTGTCAGGTTTTAAATTCTGACTTTCAAGTCTCATCTTAAGCAAGAGGTTTCCTTCTCTCTTCAGACAACATCCTTGTACTTGGCGATTTGGCAGTTGCTTTCCTTTGGATTCTTGTCCAGTTCAAAACTATGTCTTATATTGACTTGGGGATACTGTACATCTAGTCCTAGAAACTTTCATTTGTTTTCTTGTGTTTCAAGGCTAACAGCTTTCCATTCCAGTCTCTGTTCCCAGACAGGAATAGTCTTTTTTTCAGCTTGTAGTTTCAACATTTGAGCCTGAATGTGGGCTCTGACACACACGGAGTGTTCTGTCCTTATTCTCTTGAAGCAGTGGAGCTGCCAGAGACCAACACTTGTTAATTTTGATCCCAGTGCCTCACATGCTTAGAGCTGGCTGCAACTAGTTTTCATTATTATGGACTTCTTTCTATATCTGAACCACGAAAATACTTATATTGTTCTGAATTATACCAATGTCTTTAAAAAACATCAAAAAATTTAAACTATTACTTTGTTTGAAGTAAAGGAGAAATAAGGATGTGCAAGGGGACTTATTCTACCAGCTCAATAAGCTTACTTTTGCTTTTTTTTTTTTTCAAGGTAACATAAGAGAGATGTTTTTTAAAAAGATTTTTTTTAATGTGGACCGTTTTTATAGTCTTTATTGAATTTGTTATAATATTGCTTTTGTTTTATGTTTTGGTTTTTGGGCCGCAAGGCCTGTGGTATGTTAGCTCCCCAATCTGGACTGAACCCATACCCCCTGCATTGAAAGGCGAATTCTTCACCTCTGGACCACCAGGAGAATCCCCTAAGAGAGACTTAAGCATAATTATTTCTACACAGATATTCTGGGCAGTGAGAGGCAGATTCAGAAATATATAGACTTATTTGCTGCCAGATGTGGAGATGGGGTAATTTTAATAGAAAAAAATGTATAAACTTTCATGTTATGAATTTGTTCCCTAACCAGTTTCCTAAAAACTTGGTTGAAGAATGTAATATTGATAAGAAGGATGGTTTTGAGCAGTGGTGATCAAGAAATTTTGTGTTTATTTAGAACTTTGTGTTTCCCACTTCTCAAAGTGGCTATCTTGCAGGAGGTGAGAAAACGCAACAGTGGTGACAACGTGGCTGGTAGAGTTCCTAGGGGAAGGGTAGGATTGGAGAGAAAGCAGAGGAAAGAGGAAGACGCATCACGCTTTCTTTATGTGCCGCGATTTGTTGTATTTCTTCTTTTGGCAAGATTTTCTTCTAATAGAAAAATTACTGTGATATTTCTTATTTCCTGTATCAAAGACTTATTTCCTGTGAACTTAAGAAAGATCTTTCTCTGAGCTTTCTTTTGTTGTATTGTGATATCATAATCTGAATGCAATCTTCTGGAGTGCTTCCATTAATCTTTAGGGAGGTGTTCTAGTCCCCCTGACTGTAACAGAATGCCTTTTATGTGCAACCTAAAACAGTAGTGTTCTTTTTGTGAACACTAAATTACATTGTAGGCCTTTTCTTAATGTTTCTTGCTAATGGGAGTTTCTTGCTAATCTTTCTTTAATAAAACACTTCATGCACATTCATTTTTTACTTTTTAAACTGTTTGTTGAAGTAAAATGTACACAAGGAAAAGTGCATGAAACCTAAGCTTGATAATTTTTTAGGAAGTAAATACACTTGTGTAACTACTCCCCAGATCATGAAGCAGAAAATTCAGCACCTCAGAAATACTTGTTGTGCTTTCCTCAGTTATAACTCTTCTTTCTCAAAGGTAAGTAATATCCTGGCTTCTATGAACATCTTTAAGTTCTATCTGTTTTGAATTTTGTATGAAAGGAATTGTACAGTGTGTCCTCCTTTTACCTGACTTCTTTCACTCAACGTGTTTGCAAAACTCTTCTATATTGTTGTCACGTCAAGAATTCATTCATTTGGACTGCTGTTTAATATTCTATTGTATGAATATAACAATTTATCATACTTGTTTATTTATTAGGAACATTTGGATTGTTTCCAACTTTTAACTATCATAAATAGTGCTGATATGAACACTCATGTATGTTCATACAAGATATTCTTGTATATCTTTTGTTGAGTATACATGTACATATATGTACCTATCTAGGGCTGGAATTTCTGTCATAGGGAATGCATATATTCAGTTGTTGTTCGATTGTTGTAGATATCACTGAATGACTTTCCAAAATGGTTGTACCAATTTACTCCATCTCCATTAGTGTAGAGTTTCGGGTGCTTCCCATCCTTGCCAACATGTGGTATTGTTAGTCATTTAATGTTAGCTATTCTAGTCTTATAGAACAAAACCTCATTGTGGATTTAAGTGATATATTTTAGGTGACCAATGAAGTTGAACAACTTTTCATAGGCTTATTGACCATTTGGAGAACCTCTTCTGTGCAGTGTCCATTATCTTGCTGCTGCTACTGCAAAGTCACTTCAGTCGTGTCCAACTCTGTGCGACCCCATAGACGTCAGCCCACCAGGCTCCTGTCCCTGGGATTCTCCAGGCAAGAACACTGGAGTGGGTTGCCATTTCCTTCTGNTTTTTTAAAAAAATTAAAAAGTTCTTCTAATTGTCCCGTGTACACTTTTTTGTGCTTAATGTGTGTTAATTCATGCTCAGTATTATTTCTGCCCGTTATTATATTTCTAATTATTGAGAAAACACTAAAACAGGCATTTGGGAACCATTTCTATAGCACAAAGTGGTTGCCCTTTGCTTTCTCACATGTTTGCTGAATGATTTGGTGTTTTCTGAAGAACAGAAACCATTTACAAATACAGAGGAGATTTAGAAATACTTTTAGATAAGAACCAAGGAACAACAAAAGGAATACAAATGTTTATAACCTAAAAATTACACCTATTAGTATGTTAGTTGAAATTCTGTTAATTATTCTGTTGTCAGAATTTTAAGACTCCTACCGTATAACTGACTACAATTAGATGTGGGGGAGTTAAGAACAACTTAGAAAGTGTTATGCCCTAAGTCCAAGTCCCCAAAATTGAGAATAAGACGTCCATGGCAATGCAAAGCATGAAGGGGTTTTATTGCTAGCTCTAGCTAGGGCTCCTGTCTCATCCAACACAGTGGAGTCTTGACGAGAGCCCCAAGCTCTGAATCATGGCTACTTTTATACAGGCGGTTCTTAGTACAGCTGACGGTAATAAATGGCTGAGCCATACGCGTGCACAGTTTTCAAATCACACAAATCACAAAATCTCATTGGTCAAATTACACAAATCACAAAATCTCATTGGCTCAAGTTTGAATCAAAATCCAAATTCTGACTGACTCGTGTTTAGCACAAGTGGGACTTTCCCAAGGTGTGGTTTCCCAGAATCATGACTCAGGTTTTACAAGAATCTGAATCTTAAGCTTAGTATAGCTTGTTGAGCCTGCCGTGGCTCCGGTCTGGCTCTAACATTCCCCCCTGTCTTTTGATCATATGGAGGAATCCTCCTCTATATCCTGGGGCAAGGTCTGATTGAGGCCCACACTTTGGGTCTGGATGGGTTCTATTGTCTGGCTAATAACTAGAATTCCTCCAGGGTATGGGCCGGGCCACCTGACGTACAGCTGGAAACCCCAAAATAGCCCAGAAACCTAAGATCTCTTCTGTTTAGCCAACTCCTGATTGAACATTACTTTTACCTGATCAGTATGGGAGCTGAGTATGTACCTGGCTCCATCTCTGAGTAGGAGAGGGTTTTTGGGATCAACAAATGAGAAATTGACCAAGTCCCGGTTTCCTACCTCCCAGCACCCCTCACCATCATTGGAGGTTACTCAACTCCAGGACCAACAGAAGTAATGTTGTAAACCCCCAAAAGTCTTCCAGTTGTTCGGCTTGTGTCCAGGGCATGCCCAGAATCCGTATCTCCTCAGCCATGGTCCCTCCCAACCACCACTGTCGATCAGTTTCCCCAGGCTAAAGTACAGATCCGGCCACCAAGTGTTCAAGGGATGAATTCCC
>SJYV01007153.1:284064-297966 GCA_006410875.1 Neotragus pygmaeus
TTTTTGTGGGTCTCTTTCTATCGTCTGCTTGTCACCTGGCCCTGTTTCTTGGTATGTCTAATAATTTTTTAATGGAATGATGGCATTGTATCTATACCTACATCTATATCTTTAAAGTGGAGGGGCTTTGGATGATGGTCTCTTCCTCCAGAGGTGATTTGCCCTACATTCCATCATGTAGTAGAGTAGGGGTAGAAATCTAATCAGAGATTAAAATGATCCTAGGCTACATTTTTGACCCTTTTACGCTTAGATCTCATGTTTGCCCATCTCAGAAGATAGAATTCAAAAGTTCCTAAGTGAAAGCCTGGGGTATTTAATGCAAGGCTGTTCTACTTGGCAGATCCTAAACTCTAATTTTTACTTCACGTGTACTGCGAGCCTGTGGAAAGCTCCACTGAGGTTTCCTGTAGACTTTTGCTCAGCTTCTTACTGACTTTTCCCTGTGTAATTTAAGAATTAGAAAATGCTATGCGGGGAAAACTTATGTGAGTTTGGACTTATGTATTTATGCTTCACGTCTGCTGATGATCTCAGCTTCTCTGGCTGCCTTAAGGCCCGAAGTGCATTTTTTATCTACTTAGTTCTATGAGAAAAGCTGCATTGTCTTCTTTGGTTTAGAATTTTCATTCTGCAAAAATTTTTAGCTTCTGTCTTCAGCCTCTTTCCTCTTCCTTAAGACTCAGCAAATGCCCCAAGGGGAAAATGTGTGCATAGAATATTGGGTTCACCTCAAAGAATTTCTCTTCTTTTTGAGATCTTGACCCTCTGTTCTGGATGTCTCAAAGATTCTTCAATGTCAACAGATATATTGCAAAACTATTTTAGATAGATTGTCTAGTTACTTTTAGAGGGCATATTGGACTAAGAAAGCTAGAGGGCATATTGGACTAAGAAAGCTATTCTGTTTTTGTTGCACATAGGATGTCTACATTCATCTTTGATATATTGATATTTTTGAAAAGAAGTTTTTTAAAAAGATACTAAGTATATGAAGGTCTAATTAATCTACTTTTTTAGAAAATTTATTAATTACAGTTTTTTAAAATGACTCAGTTATTTTTTATAATTTATGCATTCTAATAAATACTTGGTATCTCTACCTACCAAGATGGACAAATAGAAGTTATTTGTGAAAGAGGGACCTTTATTCAGGCAGTTGAAATTTTCATACTGAATATTGTTCTCTATCCATAAGTCAAATACTCAAGAGTAACACCTTCCACATCAGCATGTGCTTTGTATGAAGCAGACCGTCAGAAACATTAATGATAACTGACAGCTCCAAGGACAGGAAGGAGGATGAAAGGACTGGTGCCCTTGCAGAGTACATTCATTTGGCAGTGACTTCAAGAATGTATTGTCTTAGCTTAAAGTAGAAGATAGGCTTGCCACCAAATAAAGGGTTTTTGTATTTTGTAATTTACCATGATTTTTCTTTTTGTCATGTCAAGGAACTAACAAATAAATAACTTAAAGATGATACTGTCTGTCTGAAGCATAGGTAGCAGATGAGCTGTTCTTTCAAGATCTCTCTCAATTCAGTTTCTGTATTATTATTAAAAAAGAAAGTTAATATGATCTTATGGAGAATTAGATGATAGTATAGAAGATGAATATAATGAAATATTTTTCTTGAAAATTTCCATTTCCATTTCTCTGCTCATGTCCTTTCCTGAATGTATTCTGTTTTTCTCTTTTTACTTTTGGAGCTGGCTCGCATTTCACCACGTTTAGGAAGCCATCCTTGGTTTCCACACCTGGTCTTAGTATGTCTTTACTAGTACTTGTCATGCATTAAGTACTGAATAAGTACTCCAACAGAATTATCACATTTAATAATCATCATGAAGAGAGAGGTCACCATTTTAGAAACATAGAGAATAACTTTCAGAGAAATTAAGACATTTGCTCAGTCATATCCTTAGTGAATAATGTTGCATTTTTTTATCCTTTATGTTTCCAATTTTCATTATTTGTTAGCTCTAAATCCAATATTTTTTATTGCTCACTGTAAATTTTTTTTTATACAATCTTTATATAGTTGATAACTTTTCATTTACTGCATTCGGTGAAAATGAAAAGTGAAAGTGAAAGTCTCTCAGTCGTGTCTGACTCTTTGTGACCCCATGGACTATACAGTCTGTTGAATTCTCCAGGCCAGAATGCCGGAGTGGGTAGATGTTCCCTTCTCCTGGGGATCTTCCCAACCCAGGGATCGAACCCAGGTCTCCTGCATTGCAGACAGATTCTTTACCAGCTGAGCCCAAGAAGATTTTATAGAGGTAAGACTCTTGAGAGTCCCTTGGACTGCAAGGAGATCCAACCAGTCCATTCTGAAGGAGATCAGCCCTGGGGTTTCTATGGAAGGAATGATGCTAAAGCTGAAACTCCAGTACTCTGGCCACCTCATGCGAAGAGTTGACTCACTGGAAAAGACTCTGATGCTGGGAGGGATTGGGGGCAGGAGGAGAAGTGGACGACAGAGGATGAGATGGCTGGATGGTATCACGGACTTGATGATCATGAGTCTGAGTGAACTCTGAGAGATGATGATGAACAGGGAGGCCTGGCATGCTGCAATTCATGGGGTCGCAAAGAGTCGGACACAACTGAGCGACTGAACTGAACCGAAGTGATTGCTAGTGTCCCCTGGATTAACTATTTGGAACATAAAGAACTGTCATTGTGCTGGAAAGATCACTGTTCTTGTTCACATACTGACAGTGAGTAGAGAGACCAAATATGTTGTAAGACAGGAAACACTGGAGATATGTAATTTTAAGACATGACTCAACCTTAGGTATTTGAAAGGAAATTAAAATTGAACAAGCCCTTAAAAACATGAGAAATACTTCTGGAGAACTATGCAGTCTCTTATGTTCATGAATTCCATCTGTTCTTTAGAATCTTTGTTTTCTCCCTTTTATCATTAAGCAGTAATAATTTTCCTTTTGGAGTCAATGAAAATAATGTTATAACATTACTTCTTAAGATTTACCATTTCTGTAGTGGTGAGGATGGCAAAAATAAATTGAGATATAGATCTTGAAAGGTTTGCTAGACTCCCTCACTAAAAAGTGACATATTACTATACTCTAACCATGTATCTGATTCAAATTTGTGTTTTATCTGATTCAAGTGTTATCATAGTCTTATCTCTTGAAAGTTACTTTCAAAATAGTGGAAAATGCAATGTCATTTCCTGAGAGGAAAGTGAATTCTCCTGTATGCAATAATAGTATTTTTGTGAAGGATATTAATTTATTGGTCTAAGACCCCTTTATTTTGGAAGAAAAAGATATCTTATATATAAGATTAAAAAATAAAATGTTATGTTTTGAATTCTGAAATAATACCCATAAAGAATTAAACTTAGGAAACATTTTATTCATTGTTAAACATTTCATATTAAACATTTTTTTCAGAGAAAAAATTATTAAAGCTGACATGTTTATCAATTACATTAGTCTTCGGCCTTATCTTTTTTACCTCTTTGGAAATGTTTATTCTTTCACTCTGTCTCAATTTATTAAGATTTCACTGAATTTTGATGCGATCCTTATGCCTTTAACACATATACCCTTTATTCCATCCTAGTCATTGTTATTTTTAAATGTCAGTTGCTTGGAATAGAACCAGTTCAATTATTCTTGTTAGAATTAATCTCTTCCATAACCATCCATGAAGTTCAACCCAGCCAACTGTAGACTGCTTTTCGGGGTCTAGGGCAGAATCATAACAATATGGCATTGTACGATCATTCAATTCTTCTCTCCATAAAAATCATTGATAATGAATGATGACACTCTAACCAGCTGGGCCTGGATAAGGTTTCATAGTCCTCTAAATATTCTTCTCTAGGCTATTAATACCCAACTGATAGATTTTGGCAAATCAGAAGACGTGTCCATGCCAATTTAGGTCTTTTATTTTAGTCAAGGGAATGGTTTGCTATATTAGATGGAATTAAAAAATATCACCAGCACCAAAATTTACCACAGCTAGTACATTTTTTTAGGCATGATAAAAACTTTAAAGTCTTCACATTCTGAGGAAAATCTGACTTAATAATCAGTAAACATCAGTCCTGGTTTTAAACCTGTCTCACGGATTAATGAGAGTTTGCTTCTGTGAATTTGCCATGGAAAGTCAGTCAATCGGTAATAGTCTCGTGGTTTGAAAGTCAGCCAATTAGCAGTGGACTCACTCCCCTGAACTTGAGTCAAAAGCTGACGTCAGCCCACTCTTGTTTCTGTAATCAAACACAAGCATATTTCTTTATCCAACTTAAGTGACCTTTTCAGTTCAGTTCAGTTCAGTCACTCAGTTGTCTCTGACTCTTTGCGACCCCATGAACTGCAGCACACCAGGCCTCCCTGTCCATTACCGGCACCCGGAGTTTACCCAAACTCATGTCCATTGAGTTGATGATGCCATCTAACCATCTCATCATCCGTGGTCCCCTTTCCCTCCTGTGTTCAATCTTTCCCAACATCAGGGTCTTTTCAAGTGAGTCAGCTCTTCCCATCAGGTGGCCAAACATTGGCACTTCAGCTTCAACATCAGTCCTTCCAAAGAACACCCAGGACTGATCTCCTTTAGGATGGACTGGTTGGATCTCCTTGCAGTCCAAGGAACTCTCAAGAGTCTTCTCCAACACCACAATTTAAAGGCATCAATTCTTCGGTGCTCAGCTTTCTTTATAGGCCAACTCTCACATTCATACATGACCACTGGAAAAACCATAGCCTTGACTAGACGTACCTTGTTGACAAAGTAATGTCTCTGCTTTTCAATATGCTATCTAGGTTGGTCATAACTTTCCTTCCAAGCAGTAAGCATCTTTTAATTTCATGCTTGCAATCACCATCCGTAGTGATTTTGGAGCCCTCCAAAATAAAGTCTGACACTGTTTCCACTTTTCCCCCATCTATTTGCCATGAAGTGATGGGACCGGATGCCATGATCTTCGTTTTCTGAATGTTGAGCTTTAAGCCAACTTTTTCACTCTCTTCTTTCACTTTCATCAAGAGGCTCTTTAGTTCTTCACTTTCTGCCATAAGGATGGTGTCATCTGCATATCTCAGGTTATTGCTATTTCTCCTGGCAATCTTGATTTCAGCTTGTGCCACATTCCATATTCCAGCATGTGAGTAGTTGGGGGNAAAAAAAAAAAAAAGCTCAAATGTATATGACTTGAGTTAAAGCGTATCTGTTATTTTCCCTTCTATGCATCAATTGTGCTTCTAATGTTGCACTTATCCACAGCTGTAATTTGCATACATGCTCAGTTGCTCAGCTGTGTCTGACTATTTGCAACCCTGTGGACGATAGCCTGCCAGGCTCCTCTGTCCATGCAATTTTCCAGGCAAGAATATTGGAATGGTTGCCATTTCTGTCTCCAGGGGATCATCCCGACTCAGGGATTGAACCCACTTATCCTGCATTGGCCAATGGATTCTTTACCACTCAGCCACCTGGGAAGACTTGATGTAATTTAGCGACCTAAATTCTTTGGGGGGCAAAGTAAGAGTCTCTCTCTCTATATATAATGTTATAACATTATTATTATTTGCTTATGGATTTGTCTCAACCATCAGATTTCAGGAGCCTGTATTTTGGTATTTTCTCATCTTTTCTCGCCCCTCATTCTGAACAGTTGGCACATAGCAAGGAATCAACAAATGCTGGTTGAATCACTATGAAAGCCCTTTGGGAATTTGCTACTGAAAGAAACTGGGGGAATCTTTCAGTGAGTCTTTGAATAATTATTTTCTAAGTGGTCTGGTTCACAAACTTGGATACTAAATAACTGGGTTCCTTTACAGATTTATAACACACAGACACCCAGCTAAAAACCTGGTAGGGCTTCCTTATNTACTGAAAGAAACTGGGGGAATCTTTCAGTGAGTCTTTGAATAATTATTTTCTAAGTGGTCTGGTTCACAAACTTGGATACTAAATAACTGGGTTCCTTTACAGATTTATAACACACAGACACCCAGCTAAAAACCTGGTAGGGCTTCCTTATTAATTGTCTATGTGCAACATTGGATGGATTCTAAATAATGTTCAGAAGTTACCTGTGTATATATGAAGATGCAGATATATAATATGTATATATGAAGAAAATCTAAAATTTAGAAAATCTCTTTAAAAGTGACCAAGATCAGATATTGTAATAAAAAATTGTGTATGCAAACTGCTTGGATGGAGGTTTCCATCCTCTCTTTACTTATTTCAACAAAAAGAAAAAAGAATCCTTTTACTCTTTGGTGGAAAATATAGTTTCAGAAAGCAATAGCCAGGCTGCAAAGTATAATAAGCTTTTCATAAAACAGAAATAATTTGGTATAATTTAAAACAAGGATCAGATGTGTTCCATCTGGAAGGGTAGGAAACTGATATGCTCATTTCTGTAAAGAAGATTTTGGTTTTCTTTAAAATAAAAACTTACCACTCAATAAAGAGGCATTCTAAATAATAGTAACTAATTTTTAAATTTCCCAACTGAGATGTCTAAATACTTTCCTATGCATAAAAGGTTACATAATAAACTACGTATCTTAAATAAGACATGGATATTTGGAAATACAACTCCATTCCCACTTTATATAGTAATTCTGTGATTTCTAAAACTAAAATTTACAGTATTTTGTAGCTCATTAGAAGTTGAAATGTTGAAATGATTCTATTTCAACTTTCAATGAGCACTTTCAAAGAGTAAATTTTAATATTAAAATAATAGAATTAATATATAAAATGAGAGTGGAGCTTTATTTCCAAATATACACACTTAATTCAAGTGGTAGTTTTAATCCTCCAGGAAGTATATGCGTTCTAATAATGCATATGGAAAATCTCAAAGGTAGATCACAGATACCCCAGACCCAGGCTTGCAAGGCCAAATCTGCATAGCATAATATATAATAAAAATGCCACTTTATATATTGTCCATAATAAGGAACTGGCATAAGTGGATGATAATATTAAGTTGTGAATAGTGTGATAGTTAAAAAATAATTCAGGAATAATACATATTTAGTTGTTACCAATCCTAATTTTTTAAAAAATTAACATACAGATTCCTCAGATTTTGCCAATTCATCACTCTACTTTGGCCTGTCTTTGAGTTTCATGAAGGTTTATTGCAACTTTAGCCTGGACAATAAAAAGAGGAAGGTTATTCTTTGTATTAATGGCTTAAAAAAAATGTGTCTATCTTTTCCTTTTGTTTAATCTTGATTCTAACAGGTAGGAAGCTTATACCTTGCCTTCTACATGATGATAGGTTATTCTGTTTGTTTCATTTAAGTGTGTGGAGTGCAGCTTCATCTTCATACCAAAATGTGTGGTTGGCTCAGATGGTGTGCTTTCTGTGAAGGAGGGAGCCTGACTCTTTAGTAGCCTTATGTCCTCAGTTTTTCTAGATGCCAAAGGATTTGTGATTTTTTTTTTTAGGATTTGTGTTTTGACAGGTGTTAAGCTCCTTAACTTTGGTCAGTATTCCTTTAAAAATGTTGTTGTTATAGTTTCTTTATAATAAAGAAGGAGAAACAAGTTGCCATGCTTTATGATCCAGAGCTGATAAAAGGTCTTTGAAATAAAAGGCATTTCCTCTTGATTTGTCATTCTCCTAGGAAAGCTTGAAGAAAGGTACCAATTATTTCTGACTGGCGGCAAGGGAATTATGAGCAATTCTCTATTAACATATTTTTGGTCATTTGCCAGCTTATCTGTATGGTCTGCCAACACTCAGCACTAATTAGCAAAACTAAAGGAAGAGAAAAAAATAATCACCTAAGTTCAGTCAAGCTAACATGACACAGAAAATAGTTGAGAAAAAACTTACTTCTCTAGAAACAGATTTTTGAAAGAAAATCCTACATGTTGGAGTAGTTTGCAGAATTATGAAACTATTTGGGTTGTTTTGCTTACTTTTTAGGTTTTCTGGCCTCTTTGATTATGCTGTAGATTGAATAGTGGGATGAACTGGAGATGAAATGCACTTAAAGATGTTTGTTTTAGTATTTGTTTATTCAGCTTTTTATCATCTTATCACATAATAGTTTTTTGCCTCTTTCTCATATTTTTTTCTTTCATTAACTTTGGCCCCAGCTTCTTTAGTACCTGGCCAAATCCCTTGTCTGAGGTCTAGTTTTGTTTCAAGTTTTGAGAGAGACACCTTGACATGAGAATTCTCTCATACTCTCCATGATTACCCCTAAAGACACTTTGCAGTGTGTATGTATTTGTGTGTGTGTGTAGAAAGGAGGGAGGGAAGAAGAGAGAGAGAAAGAAAAAAAAGAGAAGCAATATTTATCTTCAAATAGAGTCTAAATAGCTGAATAAGATTTTATTAACATATAATCTCTTTGTATTCAGTACTTGGTTAAGATGTATCATGATGAAAGGGAATTTTTGTCACTATCATTACAAGTAGTGGATTTCTAGGGGATTATAATGGGTCTGTCTCCTCAATCTGAGTTATCTCATTATGGATCCAATGCTAAGAGCCTCTTAGTTGGAATTTGTTCTTTATCAAAGCAAACTTTGATGCTCTGTTTAATTGTCTCAGTTCTTGTTCAGAGCAGTGATTCATTTTCAGTGCTGTGGTGTAGTGTCTGATATTTATAAAGGCTAATTTAAAGATATAACAAATGATACAGATTAGTGATACACATTAAACATTCTGCTTTCACATCTGTTGGAGGGATAAAATAAAGATATGTAAATCAACTTAGAAACAAGTGCAAACAAGTATATTTTGGCATTCACAGTTTTGGAGCTTGGCTCACAGGTGGCCAGCCTGGCTCACTGGGTAGGAGAGGACATAGGACCTAAGGCCTCAATCTCAATGAACAGTGACAACATCATTTACCCGGAAGTGTTCTCTATAAGGCTCTATGCACTGGAGACATGCAAGGAACAGTAAGGGACTGGTCAAGAATCACGGACGGAAGTTCTGTATTTCCCGTCAGAGTCATGGCTAACACAGGTCTCTGGGTCTAGGTAAAGCAAATATCTGATGGTAAAAGGAGAGTTTATAAAGATAACTAGAATGGTTCTAATCATAGCCTCTATGTCCTGTCTACATTTTTTTTGGTGTGTTCTCTACCTGAATCCCCATATTTTGTTCAACATGTACTTGTGAACTTTGTAGAAGAGCTTGTTAATGAATTCTGATTAGAGGGATAGTATGAGAATTGTATTGCAAAGCTTTTTACTGTGCTTCTTGTAACAACGTTGAGGACATTGTCTTTTATCCATGATCTCTAGAAGTACTTGGGGTTCTCCTGAGGATCTGCTATAATATCTTTTTATGTTTACTGCGAATTGTGTACCAAGTTGTACTTTCCTCTTTGAACTGACTCCTGTAAATCTGAATTTGTGGCCAGTCTATAAAAAGCTGGAACCTTATGGGTTGTGTTTTATCTTTTTTCCTTATTTATATTTATTCTTTGTCCTAAAAGGCCCTCTATTTATTTTAGTTTAATAATGTTAATTTGAATGATTTTTGAAAAAGGGTGGATATAAAAAAAAGTCAAATTTTAGAGGGTATTTTACTCTATAATATTCATTGGTAATTTCCCCATTTCCTAAAGTTCTATTTGTTAAGAAAATAACAAAGAGAAGCTCTAGTTACAGGCTCAACTATGTGAATAGATGAGAATCAGGAGAAAGATTTGGCCAGGGGTGTGTGTGTGTGTGTGTGTGTGTGTGTGTTAGTTGCTCAGTCATGTCTGACTCTTTGTGACCCTAAGAACTGTGGCCTGCCTGCCAGGCTGCTCTGTCCATGAAATTCTCCAGGCGAGAGTACTGGAGTGGGTTGCCATTGAAATGTCTAATTTCTCTTTGCACTCTTGTAAATGTCCCAGGAAAGACAGCTGCATTCATCCCTATGGAAAGATAAAGGTTCTGAGAGTGGAGAGAAGGAAAGAAAGAGAGAATACTGGAGGGGGAAGAAGAGTGATAATTAAAAAGGAGAACCGGAAAGCCGTGGGTGAGGAGGAGAGAGGACCGAGACTGCGGGGACGCTTGGTACTACCACAGATGTGCAGGACCACTCTGATGGCTGCATTAGGCGTGACTGAAGAGTAGTCAATGGGTAATGGATTAACATGCTCCAAATGCCTCTATTTTCTTCACTAGTCACATGATTGCTGAAATCAAATTGAAATAAGCCAATAAGAAAACTTTATTAAACCCCAATTTGTTGCTTAATAATATTGTTTTATTTATTCAAAGTTTCAAAACATTCAAATGTTTCAGAACATTCAAGTTTTAATTTCCAGAGGAAGACGTGCTTTTTATTTTCAGAATAATTTGTGATTATAGCCTTCCAAGCTGTATTGGTAATTCCACTGTTATCACCCCGTGTAATAGTTGCCAGAGCTGGAGTAGGGGAGGTGTGTGAGGCATGCCTTTCTTCATGCTGATTATAATACACAATATTTTTTTTCATTTTTGACTTCCATAATCACTATGAGGTATTGTTGTCTTTCATGCTTATGCCCAAGTGGGACATGTATGAGGGGTATCAAAGTTAACTTTCATACATTCTTAAGTTGTTTCTACAAGAACATAAGTATGAAAATAACAAAATTTATGAAGATGAGCTACTACTCATCTTGATATATAACATTAAGATAAATTTGCAGCCAGATTTATAAAAGCAATAAGCATCTGAGCTTAGGAGGGAATTATAATTTTAAGTTTTTAAGCCAACATTTAATTTAATTCTAATAGGATGCCCTTCTTGCATCATAGTTGTTTAAAAGGACTCACCCACCACAGTTCTGCCTTTGTATAACCACTGCAGTTTGTCAAATTCTCCTTGGCCTGAGCTATCTGAAGCTGTGCATATCAGAACTTACCATGAAACTAGTGACTTAATGCCCAAACCTATGGCCTGAAATTGTTTTCCAGTGCTCTCATTTCTGCTCAAGAAGTATTTCTTCTTGTTCAAGCCCTCAAACTTCCCTCATGTGCACCAGCAAGAAAATTCCTGCCATACCTAGCAGATTTTAAGCTGAGTTAATGATTTCAAGAAAATACAACCAACCATTGTGTTCTCACGTAGTGGCAGTAGCAGGAGCAGAGTAGGGACATGGGCTCTGAGCCTAGTGGCTATGTTCAAATACCAACTTTGCCTCTTATGAGCTATTTTATTTTATTATTTTTAAAATTTATTATTTTAATTGGAGGTTAATTACTTTAAAATATGGTAGTGGGTTTTGCCAATATTGACATGAATCAGCCATCGGTGTACATGTGTTCCCCATCCTGACCCTCCCTCCCACCTCCCTCCCCATCCCATCCCTCAGGGTCATCCCAATGCACCATTCCTGAGCACTCTGTCTCATGCATCGAACCTGGACTGGCAATCTGATAATATACAGGTTTCAATGCTATTCTCTCAAATCATCTCACCCTCGCCATCTCCCAGAGTCCAAAAGACTGTTCTATACATTTGTGTCTCTTTTGCTGTCTTGCATATAGGGTCATCATTACTGTCTTTCTAAATTCCATGTATATGCATTAGTATACTGTATTGGTGTTTTTCTTTCTGACTTACATCACTCTGTAAAATAGGCTCCAGTTTCATCCACCTCATTAGAACTGATTCAAATGTATTCTTTAAAGTGGCTGAGTAATATTTCATTGTGTATACGTACCACAGCTTTNGGGTGGCCTTTCTGTATTCTGGCAGTTTGTGGTTCCTCTTTATTGTGGAGGTTCCTCCCTGTGGGTGGGTTGGATGAGTGGTTTGTTAAGGTTTCCTGGTTAAGGAAGCTTGTGTCAGTGTTCTGGTGGGTGGAGTTGGATTTCCTCTCTTTAGAGTGCAATGACATGTCCAGTAGTGAGTTTTGAGATGTATATGGGTTTGTTGTGATTTTGGGTAGCCTGTATATTAAAGCTCAGAGCTATGTTCCTGCATTGCTGGAGAACTTGTGTGGTATGTCTTGCTCTGGAACTTGTTGGCTCTTTGGTGGAGCTTGGTTTCAGTGTAGATATGGAGGCTTTTGGATGAGCTCTTATCGATTAATATTCCCGGAGTCAGGAATTCTCTGGTGTTCTCAGGTTTTGGACTTAAGCCTCCTGCCTCTGGTCTTCAGTCTCATTCTTACAGTAGCCTCGAGACTTCTCCATCCATACAGCACCAATGATAAAACATCTAAGTTAACGGAGAAAAGATTCTCCACAATGAGGGACACCCAAAAAAGTTCGCTGAGTTACATGGAGAAGAGGGAGGAGGGAGATAGAGGTAACCAGGAGGAGAAGAGGGGGAATCAAAAGGGGAGAGAGTAATCTAGCCAGTAATCATATCCCTATGTGCTCTCCACAGCCTGGAACACTGAGAGAAGTTCATGGAGTTACATAGAGAAGAGAAGAGGGAGGAAGGAGATAGAGGTGACCAGGAGAGAGGGGGGTTCAAAAGGAGAGAGATAGATTTAGCTAGTAATCAGTTCCCTAAGTGCTCTCCACAGCCCAGAACACCCAGAGATTCACAGAGTTTGGTAGAGAAGAGAAGGGTGAGGGAGGAGATAGAGGTGACCTAGGGGAGAAAAAGGAGAGCCAAAAAGGGGAGAAGGCAATCAAGCCAGTTATCACACTCCTAAGTAAAAATGAGTACTGAAGATTGGATTCTTAAAGGTACAAAATTGATAACAGATACCAAAAAGCAAAGATTAAAAATCTAAAGTAGAGGTTAGACTCTCAAAGACACAATATTAAACAAAACAAAACAAAATCACAAGAATTATAAAAAATATATATGAAATTTTCTTTAAAAATAGGGTCTTTTTTTTTTTTGCAAGGTAATAGTAGGTTATAAAAGTGAAAATTAAAGCAGTAATAGAGGACTTAAAAAATAAAAAAAATGATAATAGTAAAAATATATCTAGGAATTTCTCTGGAGCTGTTGTGGGCAGTGTGGGGTCAGTCCAGTTTCAGACAGTTCCTTGTTCCAGATTATACTTCTCAAGATCTATAGGCCACTTCCAATGTAGTCAGTGCTAACTACAGGGTTTTAATCTGTTGCACCTGTCACTTCCAAAGTGGTTCCCTCTGTTTCTTTTGGCTTCTTCTGTTTATAAGTCTCTTCAGTGTCTAATTTCCGCCCTTATACAAGGGGACGAAGGTGATCACTTATTTAGGCTCATGTGTTCAGTCGTACTGTGGGGAGGGAAGAACACTGCAAACATATCACTGGCGTGTGTGGGGAGCGCTCGCAGTGTCTCGGCCACACTGGGTTTGCCCCCACTCACAGCGTATGTGCTTTCCCAGTCTACACTGCTCAGGCTCCAGGTTGCTCTGCCAGGAACTGTCTAAAGTGGGCCCTGGGTTGCATGCACGTCCCAAGTCTAAGCTGTTCAGATTCAGGTTTTTGGGTACTCCATAAAGGTGCAGACTTGGTTGGGCCTGCATTTTGTGCCCTTCCCAGGTCCAAGCAGCTCAGGTGACCGGGTGCTTGGCCAGCACAGTCTCCTAGGTGCGGTGCATCTTATTGCCTCCCCTTTCCCAGCTGCTTGGTTTCCTGGGTACGCAGCGGGAGTGCCGTCTCAGGTCTGCTGTGTGTCTGGGGAGCTGATCTCTGGCTGTCACCCTCCTGGTGGATGTCAACTGTCCAAGATCCCAGGAAGATTTGATTAGCAACTGGGAGCCTGCTCGCAGTTTGGTAGAGGATGCCATCTCTGGGGCCGAGATTGCCCCTTTCTGGCTCTGGCTGCCCCCTGCCTGCCTCTCTGCCTCCGGCGGGGGATGGGCCAGTCTGCTGCTGGCTACCTCTCCTCTGGTATTTGCTCAGTCCTTTGTTCTGTGAGCAGTCTGGCAAGGCCTCAGGTTAGGGCTTTTCGTGGGAAAGTTCTCTCTCTCTCTCTCTCTCTCTCTCTCTCT
>SJYV01007153.1:298658-351262 GCA_006410875.1 Neotragus pygmaeus
TTTTTTTTTTTTGCAAGGTAATAGTAGGTTATAAAAGTGAAAATTAAAGCAGTAATAGAGGACTTAAAAAATAAAAAAAATGATAATAGTAAAAATATATCTAGGAATTTCTCTGGAGCTGTTGTGGGCAGTGTGGGGTCAGTCCAGTTTCAGACAGTTCCTTGTTCCAGATTATACTTCTCAAGATCTATAGGCCACTTCCAATGTAGTCAGTGCTAACTACAGGGTTTTAATCTGTTGCACCTGTCACTTCCAAAGTGGTTCCCTCTGTTTCTTTTGGCTTCTTCTGTTTATAAGTCTCTTCAGTGTCTAATTTCCGCCCTTATACAAGGGGACGAAGGTGATCACTTATTTAGGCTCATGTGTTCAGTCGTACTGTGGGGAGGGAAGAACACTGCAAACATATCACTGGCGTGTGTGGGGAGCGCTCGCAGTGTCTCGGCCACACTGGGTTTGCCCCCACTCACAGCGTATGTGCTTTCCCAGTCTACACTGCTCAGGCTCCAGGTTGCTCTGCCAGGAACTGTCTAAAGTGGGCCCTGGGTTGCATGCACGTCCCAAGTCTAAGCTGTTCAGATTCAGGTTTTTGGGTACTCCATAAAGGTGCAGACTTGGTTGGGCCTGCATTTTGTGCCCTTCCCAGGTCCAAGCAGCTCAGGTGACCGGGTGCTTGGCCAGCACAGTCTCCTAGGTGCGGTGCATCTTATTGCCTCCCCTTTCCCAGCTGCTTGGTTTCCTGGGTACGCAGCGGGAGTGCCGTCTCAGGTCTGCTGTGTGTCTGGGGAGCTGATCTCTGGCTGTCACCCTCCTGGTGGATGTCAACTGTCCAAGATCCCAGGAAGATTTGATTAGCAACTGGGAGCCTGCTCGCAGTTTGGTAGAGGATGCCATCTCTGGGGCCGAGATTGCCCCTTTCTGGCTCTGGCTGCCCCCTGCCTGCCTCTCTGCCTCCGGCGGGGGATGGGCCAGTCTGCTGCTGGCTACCTCTCCTCTGGTATTTGCTCAGTCCTTTGTTCTGTGAGCAGTCTGGCAAGGCCTCAGGTTAGGGCTTTTCGTGGGAAAGTTCTCTCTCTCTCTCTCTCTCTCTCTCTCTCTCTTTTTTTCTCTCTCTCTGGCTATCCTACAGTTTGGGGTGCTATCTCACATTAGCTCCCTCAGATTGCCCTCATGGCATTCAGGGCCCAGTCCCTACCCTGAGCAATGCAGCCCACGCCCCCCTGCCCAGCCCTCACTTGCTGGTGGTGGATATGAGCATCTGGGCTACTTCTCTGCTGGGAGTTGCCATTAGGCACGTAATCTGTGGGTTTTTTTAAAATTTATTTTTATTATTTTTTAAACTAATTTTTTCATTTGGAAACCTTATGAAGAAGTGAAGTGAAACTCACTCAGTTGTGTCCGAGTCTTTGTGACCCCATGGACTGTAGTCCATGGAATTCTCTAGGCCAGAATACTGGAGTGGGTAGCCTTTCCCTTCTCCAGGTGATCTTCCCAACCCAGGGATTGAACCCAGGTTTCCTGCATTGCAGGTGGGTTCTTTACCAGCTGAGCCACAAGGGAAGCCCAATAACACTTGAGTGGATTGCCTATCCCTTCTCCAGGGGATCTTCCTGACCCAGGAATTGAACCAGGGTCTCCTGCATTGCAGGCAGATTTCTTACCAACCGAAATATCAGGGAAGTTGTGAAAACCTTATAACTGAATTTAATTACATCATGTATAGTGAAATTAAAATTTCTATAAATTTAAATTGTATGAGATTATATTTAGGTTATTGTTTGTGTTTAAAAGCTAAGCTACCATTGGGCTTAAGATATGCATATACATACATTCATATTATAAAAAAATGACTTCGTCAGGTGACTTTACTATGCACTTTTAGGAAACCAAAACCTACATTGTGGGTTTTTCAGATTTAATAGGTATAACTGACAAATAAAACTCTAAGATATTTAAAGAGTACAGTGTGATGATTTGATAAATGGAAACATTGTGAAAGGATTCTCATCATCTAGTTAATTATCACAATGATCACCTCACATTTATTATACATATATTTTTTATATGAATTTTGAAAGGTTATTTAGGTGCTGCTTATCTATACTTTTTCATCTTAAAGTTCTGAAGCTGTTTTTTATTCTGAAATCCTTGCCACAGTCTTTTAAGAAATTACTAGAGAATCACTTTTTAAAATCTTCCAACTTCAAATGAAGTATTTTATGATTTTTCTGTTTCCATAGCGAAATCTTAGAAATAAAAACTTTGACTGCAATCTAACATTTATTGCAGGATCCTAATAGTCCTCATAATTGAGAGCACGGGTTGGTAAATAATGGCCTGTGGGCCAAACCTAGCCACTACCAATTTTATAGATAAAATTCTATTGGAATACAGCCAAGTTCATTCACTTGCATATTACCTGGAGCAGAGTTGAGTTGTTGTGACAGAGACTGTATCTTTTGCAAAGCCTAGCATATTAACTGTCTGGCTCTTTACAGAAAAATTTGCTGACTTCTGATTTAGAGTGTTAGGATTCTAGTCTTTTCAGAACTAACTCTTCATGAACACTTCTTGATTTTTGCTACATCTGCTTATCACTTGTTATTTACTTAATATTTTTTAAGAGACCCATGAAATCCCGGGGACAGAGGATGCTGGCAGGCTGCCGTCTATGGGGTCACGCAGAGTCGGACACGACTTAAGTGACTTAGCAGCAGCAGCAGCAGCATCATTTTTTAGTTAAAGTTATTTTAAGGGCAATCTTTATATTATTTAAATAAAAACATTAGTAAACAAAAAGACATATTTATGAAATCAAATATGCTTAAAAATTAATTTATTAAATTCTCACTAAAACTATTCCCTGACAGTCTGTGACCTGCTCTCTTAGGTAAAAAGGAGACATTTAATTGTTGGAGAGATAATAAAGATATCTTGTCACTAAAATTGAAACTTTAATCTTGTTTTATTCAGAAGAATTAAGTGAGAATAAAAGGTAATGGTATGATTTTCTCATTACATGTGATTCATGTCATTCAATGGCACTTCTGAGTTCCTGCTATAATAACTACGCTTGCATGTGTGTGCCTGCTAAGTCGCTTCAGTCTGTCCAACTCTTTGAGACCTCTGGACTGTAGCTTACCAGGCTCCTCTGTCCATGGGATTCTCTAGGCAAGAATACTGGAGTGGGTTGCCATGTCCTCCTTCAGGAGATCTTCCCAACCTAGGGACTGAACCCACATTTCTTATATCTCCTGCATTGCCAGGGGAGTTCTTTACCACTAGTGCCACCTGGGAAGCCCCACAATAACCATATCACCCCTAAACTTGTATAGGTTTCTCACGTGGAGCCAGTGATAAAGAACCCCTGCCAATGCAGGAGATGTAAGAGATGTATGTTCAATCTCTGGGTCAGGAAGATCCCCTGGAGAAGGGCATGGCAACCCATTCCAGAATTCTTGCCTGGAGAATTCCATGGACAGAGAAGCCTGGTGGGCTACAGTCCATGAGGTCACAAAAAGGCAGACATGTCTGAACACATGGGAGCAGTACTTAGTTTTGTATATCTGCAGCAATACACATCGTACACTTTCAGAAACCCTGGGTAAACAATGACAATGAGGAAGCTAATGCTGGCTAAGGTATATTTAGAGCTCACTCTTCTTCACATGAAGAGCTCTGCATGTAGAAATTTATTTTGTTCTCACAAGAACCTCTGAAATAGGCTCTATTTCCTTTTTCATTGTACAGATGTGATAGCTAAAGCAGAGAGAGGTGGGTAATTTGCTCATAGTCTGTTGCATTAAAAATGACAAAGTTGGCAATGAGGCAGTGAGGAAGGTTTAGGAATGGAGGCTGGGCCACCAGTTTTACTTCTAGAAAACTTGAGATCAGCTGTGAGTCCCCCCTCACCCCGACTTTTTTTTTTTTTTCGTATTATAAATATTTTAGTAAGATTTTGAAAGAAGTTTTAAAAGCTGCTATCTGATTAAGGAAACAGTTCATTATTTTTTTGTATTTTTCTAAAATTGTATCTTTTTTTTAAACTTGAGGTTGCTGAGAATGGATATGAATGAACAAAACAAATGATAATAAGATGCCCTTTTTCATGTTGTATTAGTAACATATTTTTCAAGTTGCAAAATATCTAATTCTATAAAGATGCAATGAATTATCTGAGGTTATATATTATAGTTATGGGCTTCCTCAGTGGCTCAGCAGATAAAGAATCCACCTGTAATGCAGGAGACACAGGAGATGCTGATTTGATCCCTGGATCAGGCAGGTCTCTTGGAGAAGGAAATGGCAACGCATTCCAGGATTTTTGCCTGAAAAATCCCATGAACAGTGGAGCCTGGTGGGCTACAGTCCAAAGGGTCGCAAAGAGTCAGACAGACATGACTGAGCAACTAGGCCCATTATATTTATAAATTTTTGATGACAATCTAATTTGGTAGAGCTGTTTTGGGAAACAAGCTTAAAATATGTGTTGACCGTAATAAAGCAGAGAGAGGTAGGTAACTTGCTCATAGTCCATTGGATTAAAAATGACAAAGTTGGTAATGAGGCAGTGATGAATGGTTAGGGATGGAGGCTTGACCACCAATTTTGCTTCTAGAAAACTTCAGAACACTTGTGAATTTTCCCTTTTCTCTTTGTATTATAAATATAAATTTATTTCCATAAATTCAAAGTTTAACTTGGCTAAATCTATTGTGAAAAAGTAATATTAATAATATTAACAATAAAGATAATTTGGAAACAACCAAAAAACAATACAACCTTTGGAATCAAATAGATTCCAGAGCGTGAGTCTATTGCCTGATCTATAGTGAAATTATTAAGGTGTTTAGGAGTGCTACCCTATGGTACCAAATATGATAAAAACCGCCCATGCACAGCAGGAAGAGCTAGGCTACATTTATTTGAGTTTGGGCTCTGCCTCTGCATGTTTTTAGGTTGTATAACCTCTCAAAGTTAGTTCTTAATCATTAAGCAAAGATAAAAAGTCTATCTGATAAAAAGTACTAAATGAGACAATGTGTATAAGGGTCTCAGGAGTATGGTTCTTTCAAGAAATCTTAGCTATTTTTCTTCTCCTGTTTGGTTTTCTTTAACATGCAGTAGAATAAAAAGACCAAACTTGTTGGGACTAAATATCACAGGTGGGGAATATTTGCTTAGCCTCAGATGTGACAATTCTCTTTGTGACATGGAAGCAGTATTTTTGACTTTTTTTTTGCCACTGAATATTAAGTTCCACTCAGATTTCAAGGTCAAATACTCTTTAGTCATATGGAAACATAAACTTACTTAGAAACTGAGGACTCAAACTACCAGCAGTTGAAAGCAACCTCTGACATTTCCTAGCCCTGTGATTTAAGTAGGTTCAACTTTCCACAGCTCTGTTTCCTTATCTGTAAAATAAAAACAATGAGAGCATGTCACTCAGAAGCCGAGGAAAATTTAGATGCTAATTTTGTAGGTTTACAACACTGCCCGATACTTATGTATGTGCTCAGTTGTGTCTGACTCTTTACAGCCCTATGAATTGTAGCCCATCAGGCTCCACTGTCCATGGGATTTTCCAGGCAAGAATACTGGAGCGGGTTGACATTTCCTACTCCAGGGGATCTTCCCAGCCCAAGGATTGAATCAGCATCTCTTACATCTCCTGCATTGGCAGGAGGGTTCCTTACCACTAGTGGCACCTATAAGCACTCTATATGTATTGTTAAATAGAATACTTTGACATTTCTGAAAAATGTCATTGAAGCAATAATTATAACTCTTCTTGAGGTTACTGGTAAACATTATTTTATCATTGTGCCACAAATCCTCCATCTATGAGCTCTTAAATAATGAGAAGGGCTGTCTTTAGTTCTTGCTCTTCATGAAGTACATAATGTGTTACCTTGTTGTCAAGGTAACAGGATTCAGGAAGGTTCTGTAAAATGAGAATGGGAGTCATTAAAGAAAATAGCACCAGGAAATACTTTAGAAAGGGAGATGGCTTAATAACAGACTTTTATTGAGGCAAAAGTGTCTAGATCTCATTGAAGGCAGAGAATCGATTGCTCTGTAGTTCAGCTGCCTTATTGAAAATAGCCTGTATTTTCAAACAAGAGCTTGGCATTTAATATCACCACAATAATGGGGTAGAACTTTTGAGAGTGAAAATAGAAGAAGTTAATAAAGATTTTTTTTCCCTTGAGAAAAAGACATAAAATAACAGTAGATGTCATTGACTTATGATTGGGGGAAAATGATATATGAAGAGATTTAACAGAATGAGTCTCAGCATTGTGAAGTGTATATGAATATAGCCATTTCACTTGGCTTCTCTATTCAAAGCCTGGAACCAACTCACTTTTGTGCTAAGCCAAAGGTTAATAATGATAAAACAAATCTAATGATAAAACAAAAAATATAATTTGGGAACACATAACCTCATTTACATATCACCTAAAATTGTTGAAAAGAAAAATTTGTTATTGAACACAAATTCCTGTTCCCAATGCACAGTGAGGCAAACAAACTGAAATTCAGTGTGAGCAGAGAAAGGATTATTGCAGGGCTGAACAAGGAGAACAGGTGGCTTGTGCTCAAAAACTGAACTCTGATGGTTTGCGGGGAGAAGCTTTTTATTTTCAATTAATTTTTATTGGAATATATCTGATTTACAATGTTATATTAATTTCTACTGTACAGCAAAGTGAATCAGTTATATGTGTACATATATCCTCTTTCTTTGGGATTTCCTTCTCATTTAGATCACCATAGAGCACTGAGTAGAGTTCCCTGTGTTATACAGTAGGTTCTTATTAGTTATCTATTTTATGCATGCGTGCACATGTGCTAAGTCATTTCACTTGTGTCCAACTCTTTGCAACCCTATGGACTGTAGCCCCTCCAGGCTCCTCTGTCCATGGGTTTCTCCAGGCAAGAATACTGGAGTGGGTTGCCACGCCCTCCTCCAGGGGATCTTCCCTATCTGGGGATCGAGCCCACATCTCTTGCATTGTCTACTGCATTTCAGGAAGATTCCCTGCTGAGCCAGCAGGGAAACACTTATCTGTTTTATACACGGTATCAATAGCATTTAGGGCTTCCCTGGTGTCTCAGTGGTAAAGAATTCACCTGCTAATGCAGGAGACAAGGGTTTGATCCAAGGGTCGGGATAGGGGGCCATGTAAGAAGCTCAAATACAAACTCGCCTTTAAGTGGGTTATCTTGCCATTTACTCGGGGCTTTTGTTTGGTTCTCCATGGAGCAGGGGATCAGGAGGAGTTTGGGGTTATACCTGCAGAAAGAGAGAGATGGGGAAAGGGATGGAGAAGAGGAAGATGTCTGATTCTTCTGGGTGGGGAACATCCCCTGGAGAAGAGACAGGCTACCCACTCCAGTACTCTTGGGCTTCTCTGGTGGTTCAGATGGTAAAGAATTCACCTGCAATGCGAGAGACCAGGGTGGAGAAGGAAATGGTGACCTACTTCAGTATTCTTACCTGGGAAATCCCACGGACAGAGGAGCCTGGCAGGCCTGTCCAATCCATGGGGTTGCAAAGAGTTGGACATGACTTAGTGACTAAACAATAACAACAATCAATCAAGAGTGTATATATGACAATCCCAATCTCCTAATTCATCCCATCCACCCTCCCATTTCCTAGGGGAGAAGTTTTTATAGGAGAAATTTGGGGTGAGGGCTGGAGGATATGTGACTTTCTTCTGATTGTTTGATGGTGAGGTAACAGGGTGACGTTCTCAGAATCCTGCACTCAGCCAGAAGTCACCATCCTCTACCTGGGTGGAGGCTTCAGTTCCTGTAGAAAAACTCAAAGATATTCCTTCAGAGGAACCAGGAACTTGCTCTATCACCCCACTATTATTTCTTGACTACTCTTCCCTTGTTTCTGCATTCCCTTTCTTCTCTGATTAGCAACTGTTAATCTGTTCTTGGATATTCAGGGAGGTTCTCGGAGGCTAAAGCTTTTTCTTGAGAAAGAGAAATGGGAGCATGGAAAGGATTTGTACCCCGGAGGGCCCCACAGGGTCCTATATGGTTTTAGGTTTTTGCTATTTTCACTTTTTACCATAAACCTACTTGTTAAAAACAAAGCGATGTTTATTCTTTTTTATTTTTTTTGCAAAGTCAGGAAAAGAGGAGTGTATGAGAAAAAAGACCAAAGTATATGAGATGTTTAACAACTTCATTGCTTATTTTGTTTTATCTTAATGCATACTATCTCGTCTGATAACAAGATAATAAAAACTAAGAAAAAATATTGAGAATCTCAGTTGAGGGCCTTGATTATGAATGATAGAAACTGACTAGTTTTTCTAACAGTAAAAGATGCATCCTTGCTTGAGATTCCATGGCGATGGCTGATGCCACCACAGATAATTCTATCCAGCTCCTTTTTTTTTTTTTTTTTTTTTTTTTTTTTTTTTCATCGTTNCTAGTTTTTCTAACAGTAAAAGATGCATCCTTGCTTGAGATTCCATGGCGATGGCTGATGCCACCACAGATAATTCTATCCAGCTCCTTTTTTTTTTTTTTTTTGTATTATTGCTCCAAAGCCCTTGGCACAGAGCCACCTGGCTGAGACTAGGCCACGTGTTTGTGCCCTGGCTGTAGGGGTGGGGAGCTGAGCCATCTGCTTCCCCTTAGATGCCATAGTGGGTGGGCAAAAATTTGCTTCACATCAAGTCTCACACAATGGGGTCTCCTCTTAGTTAGGAAAGAAGTTGAGATACAACAAATAACAGCAAATAACACCCTAGAGTATAATTTTTAAAAGACTGAAAAAAAGAAGAGATAGAATCGAGGCCTTTTATATATGTGCTATGTATTGCATATGGTAAGCTATTTTGTATGAGAACTCAAGAACTTGCCTGGCAATTAACGTCATCTTATATGAACGCACTCTCCTGGATGTCCCAGAAGTGCAGCTCCATCCCACTGAAAATGTTTAAAAGGCTCCTGGAAGGGAAATAAATAATCTCTTTCCTGACCCATGGAAATAAAAGTAAGCAGAAATAGCTTATCTTCTTGAATGCTAGACTCATAAAATTAATGTCTTCCCTCTCCTAGTCAGGCTTTTCTTTGACTAGGTGCTGACAGTACAGTTGGTCCTGCTAAACAGTCCTCTCAAAGAATTCCACAGGGAGGTGTCTTATACTAACTACTGGTGGTTATTAGAACTTAATGTGGATGTACAGCTTTGGCCATCTGATGCAAGGAGCTGACTCATTGGAAAAGACCCTGATGCTGGGAAAGATTGAGGGTAGGTGGAGAAGGGAGCACAGAGGACAAGATGGTTGGATGGCACCATCGATTTAATGGACATGAGTTTGAGCAAACTCCGGGAGATGGTGAAGGACAGGGAAGCTGGCATGCTGTAGTTGATTAGGTCGCAAGGAGTCGGACACGACTTAGTGACTGACCAACAGCAGCAGCATCTTTTATTCTTAGCGTGGTCTTGGGTCTTAGTCCAATTTGGACTAAGTTTTTCATAGAAAAACTCCCATTGCTATCTAGTAACTGACAGTTGGTGTTCCTGAAGAGGACAGAATAAACGATTCAGATAAATATTCAAAGAAAGAATAGAAGAAATATCTTGAAATAAAAAAATCTGTGGCTAGGAGGGCACAGTATATACAAGGGAAAAGATGGTAGCTGCTAAGTCACTTCAGTTGTGTCCGACTCTGTGTGACCCCATAGACGACAGCCCACCAGGCTCCCCCATCCCTGGGATTCTCCAGGCAAGAACACTGGAGTGGGTTGCCATTTCCTTCTCCAATGCATGTAAGTGAAAAGTGAAAGTGAGGTTGCTCAGTCATGTCCGACTCTTCATGACCCCATGGACTGTAGTCTACCAGGGTCCTCTGCCCATGGGATTTTCCAGGCAAGAACACTAGAGTGGGTTGCCATTGCCTTCTCCAAAAAAATGGTAGAGCAGGACCAATATCAATCNGGTTGCTCAGTCATGTCCGACTCTTCATGACCCCATGGACTGTAGTCTACCAGGGTCCTCTGCCCATGGGATTTTCCAGGCAAGAACACTAGAGTGGGTTGCCATTGCCTTCTCCAAAAAAATGGTAGAGCAGGACCAATATCAATCTATATTCTAGAGAAGTTACTGAATTTCAAGGTTCTAGAAACCATTCTTAAGGCAAAAGAAAAAAAATCAGCATGTTTAGACTATATCACAGTGACTTTCAATGACCGAGTATCATGGAGCAACATCAGATATCTAAGAGGAAAAAGTATGATTCAATGATTTTTTTAAAATTTTATTAAAGATAAAGATCAAAGATCCATGTTGTCAACTGTGCAAAAAAGAATATAGCACAAATTCAGTTCAGTTCAGTTCAGTCGCTCAGTAGTGTCCGACTCTTTATGACCCGGTGAATTGCAGCATGCCAGGCCACCCTGTTGGAGAAGGCAATGGCACCCCACTCCAGTACTCTTGCCTGGAAAATCCCATGGACGGAGAAGCCTGGTAGGTTGCAGTCCATGGGGTCGCTAGGAGTTGGACATGACTGAGCAACTTCACTTTCACTTTTCACTTTCATGTATTGGAGAAGGAAATGGCAANGACCAGATGCCATGATCTTCATTTTCTGAATGTTGAGCTTTACGCCAACTTTTTCACTCTCCTCTTTCATTTTCATCAAGAAGCTTTTTAGTTTCTCTTCGCTTTCTGCCATAAGGGTGGTGTCATCTGCATATCTGAGGATATTAGGCCTTAGAAAAAGATTGCCTGATGAATTTTTTCAAAGTGGTTAAAAATCAGACATTAGAGAAGTGAGTCATGATGAGGATCTTAGAAATTGAAAAACTGGTATTAGAAGGCTGGGAATGAAAACTAACATGTCTCTATTAGAATCAGGGCTCAACAATTATGAGAATTATGGTTATAGGGAAGTATCTAAGTGTTAAAAGTGTAGGCAATGTAAAAATAATAATCTGCAAGGCAAAATAATGAAAGATGAGGAGAAAAAGTGTGATAGAAAGAAATGTAAGTGCACTTTTTTAGCAGAAAGTCAGAAAACATATTCTAATGTAGATAGATCAAGAAATATGCTTTAATATACCACTTAAACTTTTCTTTAAAAAAATGAAAGAGAATAGAGACTCACAGACCTAGAGAACGAACTTATGGTTGCTGGGGGAGGGGAGGAGAAAGGGAAGATATAGTTAGGGAGTTTGGGAATGACATGTACACACTGCTGTATTTAAAATGGATAACCAACAAGGTCCTGCTCTATAGTACAGGNAAGAGAATAGAGACTCACAGACCTAGAGAACGAACTTATGGTTGCTGGGGGAGGGGAGGAGAAAGGGAAGATATAGTTAGGGAGTTTGGGAATGACATGTACACACTGCTGTATTTAAAATGGATAACCAACAAGGTCCTGCTCTATAGTACAGGGAACTCTGCTCAATGTTATGTGGCAGCATGGATGGGAGGGGAGTTTGAGGGAGAATGGATACATGTATATGTATGGCTGAATCTCTGCTGTCCACCTGAAACTACCACAATGCTGTTAATCATCTATATTACAAAATAAAATGAAAAGTTTAAGGAAAAAAAAAGAGATCAGAGACAACTCCATAAACAACAGAAAAAAGAAAATACAAATATCAGAAAATATAAATAAAATATTAGGAATAAGAACAAAGCATATCTGTTTTTAAAAAAATGAAGATAACTGAGATAAATTACCTAGAACAAGAGAAATAGTCTCAAATTAGTTTCATGAGAATAGGGATTCTGCCTGTTTCATTTGCTGTTGTCTCTTAAGTTTTTAGAACAGAGACAAAATCAAACTGACTTGAAAATGAACAAAGTATTTGGCTTATGTGTTAAAAAAACCAAAATTCAACTGAGTAAATTTTAAAGATCTTACTGGATTTTTTCAGTGATTCAAGGATCGGGCAGTATCCAGTCTAGCAGATAGAAATGAGCTCAGAGGAGCTATACAAAATGCAGCNGAACAAAGTATTTGGCTTATGTGTTAAAAAAACCAAAATTCAACTGAGTAAATTTTAAAGATCTTACTGGATTTTTTCAGTGATTCAAGGATCGGGCAGTATCCAGTCTAGCAGATAGAAATGAGCTCAGAGGAGCTATACAAAATGCAGCAGAAGGGAGCAGGAACAAGGAAGTTACACTAGGCTGGAAAAGTAGATTGGATGTGGGAAGGTTGATGTCCTTCTGGGCAAGGCAGGGGTCTCTTAAATAAATTATCTAACCAGTGCTGACCAGGGGATTCTTGATTGACTGGTTTAAGATTCCATTTCTGGGAGAGCTGAAGGTGTAATTAAGTTTCAGTTTGGTGATGTGAGACTTAGCCTTAGTGATTCTATTTTGAACCTGTTATCTTATTTTTAACATTTGTAACCAAAGGTCTAGTGGAATAGTGGGGTGCCTTGAGGGTCCCTGTCTTTGGTTTTCTGTGAAGGTCTTTGGTGTGTACTGAAAAGAAAAGGCAGCGGAAAGGCAGATAGGATTACCTCCTGGTGTATTTAGACCAGACTTCTCAAAGTCTGAGGCTTCCCCGGTGGCTCAGAGGTTAAAGCATCTGGCCGCTATGCAGTAGACCCAGGTTCAATCCCTGGGTCAGGGAGATCCCCTGGAGAAGGAAATGGCAACCCACTCCAGTATTCTTGCCTGGAGAATTCCATGGACGGAGGAGCCTTGTAGGCTACAATCCACGGGGTCACAAAGAGTCGGACATGACTGAGTGACTTCACTTTCACTTCCTCAAAGTGTGAACCCTAGATGNCCCCTGGAGAAGGAAATGGCAACCCACTCCAGTATTCTTGCCTGGAGAATTCCATGGACGGAGGAGCCTTGTAGGCTACAATCCACGGGGTCACAAAGAGTCGGACATGACTGAGTGACTTCACTTTCACTTCCTCAAAGTGTGAACCCTAGATGTCTAGGACTTCTCAAATCTTTTCCAAGAGATCTGCATGGTTAAAACCATTGTACTAATACTAACAGAATTGCTGATACCTCAGTGTGAGTCAAGGCCATAGCTCCAAAATGCAATAGTGATGCTTGTGTTCTTTTCTGTCAGTGCCTCACAGCCAAAACTGCCAGTTTCACATGTGAATGTCATTGATAAAGCAGTAAAAGCTATTAGTTTTATTAAATCTCAACTCCTGCATGCATGTCTTTTTAATATTTTTTCCAATGAAATGAGAAGTAAGAATAAAGCACTTATGGAATATCTTAAAGTACAGTGGATGTTTCTGATTGTCTCAAGGAAAATTTTTGAGATTGTCTGAGATACAACTGAACTAGCTGCTTTTATCATGTAACACCATTTTATTTCAAAGAACCACTGACAAACTATTGTTATTCAGATGTGAGTATTTGACAGACATTTTCTTGAAAACAAATGAAGTGAATCTGTCACTTCAAGAAACCCACTGGTAGTATTTATTATTACTTTTTTTTTTTTTTTAAACCAAAGANATTGTTATTCAGATGTGAGTATTTGACAGACATTTTCTTGAAAACAAATGAAGTGAATCTGTCACTTCAAGAAACCCACTGGTAGTATTTATTATTACTTTTTTTTTTTTTTTAAACCAAAGATAAAATTCAAGCTTTCAGGCAAAAACTTGAATTTTGGAAACTTGTGTCTGCCACCATGAACTGAATAGCTTTCCTGTATTAAAAGGCTTATCTGGTCATAATGGTGATGATATTACCAAATGTAATTTTTTGGTATTATATAATGAAATATGTCAGCATTGAGAAGATTCATATAACTTAGCTCGTATTTTCCAAATGACCAATGTATATTATTGCAAAATCATGGTTAATAAAAGATCTATTTATACTACAAAATAGACCAATACAATTTTAAAATTAATTAATTAATTATTGGATGCAATGGGTCTTCATTGCTTTGTGTGGACTTTCTCTAGTTGTGTTGAGCTGGGAGGCCACTCTTTGAGTGGGGGTCACTCTTCATTATAGTGCAAGCTTCTCATCGTGGTGGGCTCTCTTCTTACAAAGCACAGGTTCTAGGCACATGAGCTTCAGTAGTTGTAGAATGTGGGCTCAGTAGTTGTGGAGCATGGGCTTAATTGCTCTGCAGCCTGTGGAATCTTCACACACCAGGGATTGCACCTGTGTCCCCTGCATTGGCAGGTGAGTTCTTATCCAGTGAGCCTCCAGGAAAGCCCCCAAGCCAATAGATTTTAACGTAAAAAAAAAAGTTCAAGATACAAAATGTTTGCTTGTATGATTTCAGATTCAGACATTGCAGTTAACATTTAAGATACCAGGTATGACTAAGATGTCATACCTAAGTAGATCCTGAATTCACCTCCTCCCACAAGCACACCAAGATTGCAGCTATTTACAGAGCAACTAAATACACCTGCTATAACATATTCTATCAGTACAGAAGGGCAAGATGCAAAGAAATACTTCTGTTCCTATCCTTACTCTTTTTCTCAGTCCTCAGAGGAAGCTTTAACATTTTTTTTTTATTAGCTCTGGGTATAATTATATGATACCTGAAGAAGGATTTCTTCTGAAGTGATAATATATGACTGTTAAAATATAAATATGCAAAGAGAGAAGAGAAAGAAAAATATTTTTAAGGAAATTGGATATTTTACATTTATCACGAAAGCTTAAAGCTTATTTAATTGAGGAAAGTGCCTTTATACTTTTATGTGCCCCTGTCTTCTTGGGCTCACTTTGATGTTTTAACTTGGGTATTTCCAAATGCTGACCACTTTCTTTTTCTTTTTGCTAGAAATGGAGTCACCTGAAACAGGACCAGGTATGAGGAATCTGAGGCTGTGTTTCATGAAGGCCTGTCATGGTGTCATGAGAAGGGTTTGCTTGTTGGAAGTCCAAAGGGGCTTCCTGTCCTCAGTTCTGAGGCTCTGCAGCATTTGATAGTGCCTCTCTCCCAGTGACTCCTAAGTATGTCCTTTGTTTCTCACACAGTAAAATTCAGTGGGATGTATATTCATCAAAAGTATATTCTACTTTTAAACAAATGAATGTATACCAGCAGTCTTTCCACTCTTCATCCGAAATCTTTTTCAGAAGTACTAGATTGTATTGTCCAACCTGATTAGAAATACCAATCCCACAAAATAAACCATGAAAAAAGGTACTGTGGGTAAAAACACTTTGGAACATGTTGCATACAATATCTCTGCTTTGGATAGTCCCTGTGTACTAACGTATTGAAAGTTGGACTTAGCACTTCTTTAAAAACCTGGACTTAAGACTCTTTTATCCCTCAAATTCCCATTAGCATCTAAGAAGGCTCTCATTCATCAAATTCCACAGGAAGCAGACTATAAGCAGGAAAGGAAGCTAATTCTTTCATGTAATATTTTATGGAAAACTTGGGCTGGTGAAACAGTATTTCATAGCAAGAATTCCATAGCAGCTTCTGCAACCAAACAGATTTGGGTTTGAATTTCAATCTTTTCCTTATGTAGTAGTCCATAGTCTGGATAAAATTTTCAATACTTCATAGCTCTTATTTTGAAAAGGGATTGTAGGGAGAATGAAGAGATGAGGTATCTAAAGTAGGTGCTCAAACAGTGTTTACTTTCTATTCTCTTTAAGGTAAGTTTTCAACTTATCATGCTTTCTTTCCTCATAATTCTATCTTATTACCTTTAAGACAACCATTCTGTCTCTCCAAAAAAACCTGGAAACTTTCCTCTCTTTTTACTTCCTCTGAAATGTTTTATTCTTATCTTGTCCCTTAGTGTTTCCTGTTTGGTATGATTAACCAAGACAAACCAAATAGATACAGAAAGTACTTTATATGGCAGCCTGGATGGGTAGGGAGTTTGGGGGAGAATGGATATATATATATGTGTGTGGCTGAGTCATTTTGCTGTATACCTGAAATTATCACAGCATTTATAATCAGCCATACTCTTTTATAAAATAAAAAGTAAAAAAAAAAAAAAGGATTAAAAAAAGGGAGAAAATTTAAAAAGAACTTTAAGGGTAAAGAAAATAATGTGATTTAGCATTTAGTTACATAAAAATATTTAGCCTTAAAAAAGTTTTTATTTCTTACTTTCCAATAGTCATAATGGCTTCCCAGGTGGCGCTAGTGATAGAGTCTACTTGCCAATGTAGGAGACACGGGAAATGTGGGTTCCATCCCTGGGTCGGGAAGATCCCTTGGAATAGGAAATGGCACCCCACCCCAGTATTCTTGCCTGGGAGATCCTGTGGACAGAGGAGCCTGGAGGGTTACAGTCCATGGGGTTGCAAAGAATTGGACACAGCTGAGCATCAGCATGAGCATTCCAATAGTCATAATAGTCCTAATAGCTCATTAAGATACAGAATCAGCTTGGGGGACTTGATGTGGCCTTCTCCTTATTTGCATTTAGTATTTATTCCAGTCATTGTGCTGACCTATCTCTAGTTAGAGTAGCTTCTGAGCTTCCTCCCTCTAGAATCTCTTAGTTGTACCAGTGATCACCAACACACCCGTCAATCCATCTTCCTAGAAATTTATCTTACTCTCCTAGTCATTCATTTTAGTAACTTACCTTGCACATAGGATTGTGTCTAAGGAGCCTTTCACTGTTAAATTCTTCCAGCCTAGCTGTGTAATGTCTTTTACATGTAACCCCCTGTTTCACCAAAACCAGAACTTTTTCTGTTTTATGTATGTACTAGGCTCACACCAGTGCTGCCAGTATGCTTTCCTCCAAACCTCTGTGCTCCTCCCCTTCTTCTCTGATTATTGTAAATTTTAAGGAGCAATGAAGTCTTTTCTTCTACCTGAAACCTTCCCTTCCTACTCCAGCCAGTAACATGATTTCTTTTTTGAATAACTGACCACATCTGGCTAAGTGTGAACCACTGACTGTGGTATATAATCAAATGCTTACCTAAAAAGGTAAGGCTTTATTTTTTATTACCCCATAGAGAATTTCTAGAAAAAAGACATTATCTTTTTTCACCCCTAGAAAACAGGAATTAATTTTTAAACTTCTCTTGTATTGTTTGTGAGGTCTAGCATAGTGCATTGGTTGATTGACTGAATCAGGTATGATTTTGACTTAATCTAAGCTTTTTCTTTTATCATCTAAATACTGCCATCTTCCTTGTCTTGTGACTTTGTCCCATGATTTATCTTAATTGTTTTAAAACAGTGTTTGAAGTTCTATCTAGGGGAACATAGTCGGTCTTCCCAGGTGGTGCAGTGGTAACAAATCTGCCTGTCAATGCAGGGGACACATGAGCCTCAGGTTTGATTCCTGCAGAAGATTCCCTGGAGAAGGAAAGGGCAATCCACTCCAGTATTCTTGACTGGAAAATTCCGTGGACAGAAGAGCCTGGTGGGTTGCAGTCCATGGGGTCACAAAGAGTTAGACACGATTGAGCTTCATGCAAAGCAAGGCAAAAGAGTGTAGAGGTAAGATTAGGGAACCCTGGAAATGCTTATATGTTCTTGCAACTATGTGCCATTGTAATCAGAAGAAAGTTCTTTTGATTAAGCAATTTAAATAATGAATTGCAAAATAAGAGCATAAGGATTGAGAAATGACAGTGAAGTACAAGAGGTTTGGGATGAAATGGAGCACAAAATTTCTATGGAAATTAATGCATAACCTTATGTTCTGTTCAGGAGTTTTCTGATAAAATCAGTTTTAGGAAGCCATCCATTTTCTTCCAAATTTTTTATTTCCTTGAGAGAAAGCAAGACATGAATCATAGAATTTTGAAGAGACAGTTCAGGGAAGAAACATGCAATCTCCTGTTGTATTACTTTAAAAGGGAAAAAGATCATAGGAAATGCCTGAACATTTTATTTTGTCCTGACAAAAGCATTTAGATTAGAATCTCTTGCCTATTTATTAATATTTGTCTACACCTCCATTATCCAATCCATGTTCAGGTTCTGTTGGTTTCTACTTCACACTGCATGACAAATTTACACTTTTATTTCCACTTCCATTCACAACTGTACGTCAAATTTCATCAGTCCTAGACTGGAACATTGTAAATGTCTTCTAACTCTTCTTACTCTCATGAGTCTCTTTTCCCCTTAATCCACCCACCATGCTGCATCCTGAATCATATTCTTTAAGCATTTTTACATCATGCACTTTTCTGCTCACAGAAATGCCTGTCAACTTTAAAGAAAATGCACAACGTGAGAGTTATGAGTTAAGTTTTATTTGGGGCAATGTGAGGACTGCAGTCCAGGAGACAGAACCTCAGATAGTCCTGAGAGACTGTTCCAAAGATGTATGGGGGAAGGAGAGTGTATATGTGATTTTGGAGAAGGGAGAGTACACACAATCAAGCAAATTTATATTTTAGAAGGTTTCTGCTGGTCTCACGAAGCTTTTTCTGGTCATGAGGAACAGTTGTCACCATGATGGATTTTAGCACTTTTGAGGAGGAGATACAAGAATTGGGCTCATAAAATCAACTCCTGAGATTATCTAACAATCTAAAGATCTGTCCTGCCAGTTTTCTAGGAGCACAGAGTACTTCATTTCTGCTTTTCACCCTAAACTCCTTCAGGGGGTGTTGGAGGTCAGCAGAACATGATTTAATCCTTGTGGAGGTAGATGTCAACCAATTTTTGGTTGACATACCAAATAAAGTTCAAATATTCATGTCCTATTTGGCCCTTACCTACTCTTTCTCTAAAATGACTTTCCAATGCACAACCTATAGTCTAGGCATGCATAACTTCTTGCTCTTTTTTGAAACAATCTATAATTTCTTGCTTTTGTTTTTATGATCATCCTGTTATCCCTACTTGGAATGTCCTCTTTCATTTCTACCTGTTGACATAATTTTCGTCCTCCAAGAAACAGCACCTGCATTAACTATTTTTAAAAAACCACCATTGACTTTCTGAATACTTATGAATCGCTCTTGTTTCTATGCATTGGTTTTCAACAAACATGTTTTTGGTCATAATTCTATTCTCCTAACTCAGCAGCAGAAACTTGTTTTATTCATTTTTATTTATCACACAGCATCTAGGACAGAGTGCTTTTGTTTACTGCTATTATTCTCATAAGGATTAACAACAAGAATGACAAAGGGTACTTTGGATTATTGTCTAATTCTTTTGTCTCAGTTTTAAAAAATCATTAATAGGACCCTCTAGGCAATGATGATCAATGGGAAATAAACTTATTAGATGAGAAGCTTATGGAAAGCTTTACAATGTATGGTTAAGGCTAACAGTACCTGAATTTTATAAATAATCTAAATATCACAAAAAGAGACATAATTGGATTTTATTGCTTCCTGCTATGATGCTGTGGGGTTCCCTGATCACTCAGTGGTAAAGAATTCGTCTGCCAATGCAGGAGATACAGGTTTAATCACTGGGTTGAATGATCCCCTGGAGAAGGAAATGACAACCCACTCCAGTATTCTTGCCTGGGAAATCCCATGGACAGAGGAGCCTGGCAGGCCATAGTCCATGGTATCACAAAAGAATCGGACATGACTTAGTGACTAAAGAACAACATGATGCTATAGATTGTATATAACACAACATATGAAGCTTTATATTTTAAGAATTCAACTTTAATCTGATCAAGGCTCTAGTTCTAACTAAAAGTTTATAAGACTATAAGGGATAGAGAAACAGGTTAGTGCCGGGGTCCAGCCCCGGTGGATCCAGGGTAATTCAAAGCGTGGATGGCGTAGGCGAGAACTTATTTATTAATATAGGATTAGATTAGGAAGAATGAATGTAGTAGGAAAATTAAGTGGAGAAAAGAGGTTGGATAACTTGATTTACGTGGAAAACCAATAAAGTTCCAGATAAGGATCTTGCACCATCTACGTTAAGCCACTGCCGTCCGTTTGAATATCAGAGAGTTCCCCGCTTTGGGCTCTCTCTCTTACGGATCTTAGAAACCAGGACAAGTAAGTAGACATGGCGAGCCTCCACATCCCAGATGGGAATTCAGCCTGAAATTAGAGTTAAGAGTCCAGTGACTGGCCCGGCCCCTATTGCTAGAAAGGCCTTTTATACCGTNGAAGCAGAAGATATTAAGAAGAGGTAGTAAGAATACAGAGAAGAGCTATACAAAAAAAAGAAAAAGATTGTACGAGAGCCCCTCTTTAAAGGCCCTAACTTCAAATACTGTCACAATTTGAAGTAGTGGGGTTAGAGCTTCAGGATACAAATTTGGGAGTGGATACAATTCAGAAATGGACTCACTTCTGTTTCCTGGCTGTGTGGTCTGAGGCAAGTTGCTAAGTTGCTTCCTCATTTGCAAACCGGGCTCTTGGGTTTTATGATAATGAAAGGAATTACCATGTGGTGAGGGCCTGGGACACAGTGGGTGCTCCAGGAATGCTGGTTTCCCTCTCAGCCTATATGTGGGAATGTCTAGACTCATATACGCAAAGCACGTTACCTATGGACCTGGCGGGGTGGCAGGAAAGGACTGCTCATGGCTTCTTTCAGCCCTGCCCTAACCCAGCAAGAAAGAAGGCTGCTACGGAGCAGATGCATGAAGGATGTGTTTCTGACCAGCGTGTGGTACAGGACACAGACAGTAGTCGGGTGTCAAGCATAGGAAAGACTGAGCTGGGCGCCCTAAAGCCTGAACTGAGAGTTGCTTCATAGCTGAGGCTGACAGCAAACGCTGTGATTCCTGTTTGAACTGTTGCCTGAGATCTGTGAAAAAGCAATGTGTTAGAACTTGTTTAAGAACCTAAAACTTGCGATAAACTGGTTTTTGGTACTCATTATTTCTTGTATCTCTGTTGTCTTATATTCCTTAATGCCCCCCAAAGCACCCCAAATTCAGATCTTTTAATTTTTCCTGCTATACAAGGGTCAAGTCAAAGCATTGGTTGAGTTTTCCCCTTTGAATAAAATCGTATATCTCACTTGATTTTACCAATTTTCCACAGACAATTCCAAACATTTCACGAAGAACATGTTTTTGAAAAGCATGTTTTAAAAAAAGACCATATATGACAAGCCCACAGCTAACATCATACTAAATGATGAAAAGCTAAAAATTTCACTCTGCTATCAGGAACAAGACAGGAGTTCCCACTCTTATCATTTATATTCAGTATAGTGCTAGAAGTCCTAGCCAGAGCAATTAGGCAAGAAAAAGAAAAGACATCAAAACTGGAAAAGAAGAAATAAAATTGTCTCTGCAGGTGATATGATATTGCAAAGAGAACACCTTAAAGATTCCACAAACAAGCTATCAGAGTTAATAAACACATTCAGTAAAGTTGCAAGATATAATATCAACACAGAAAAATCAGTTGCCTTTTATATGCTAACAATGAACTACGTAAAAAAGAAATTAAGAAAATAATTCAATTTTCAATAACATGAAATAAAATGCTTAGGAATAAATTTAACTAAGGAAATGAGAGATTTGTACACTAAAAGTTATAAAACATTGATGAAAGAAACTGAAGAAGACATTAAAAATGGAAAGAGATTCAGTGTTCATTGATTAGAAGAATTAATATTAATAAAATTTCCATACTACCCAAGACCATCTAAAGATTCAATGCAATCCGTATCAAGATTCCAATGGCAGTTTTAAGAGGAGAAAAAACAATCCTAAAATTTATATGAAACNTTAAAAATGGAAAGAGATTCAGTGTTCATTGATTAGAAGAATTAATATTAATAAAATTTCCATACTACCCAAGACCATCTAAAGATTCAATGCAATCCGTATCAAGATTCCAATGGCAGTTTTAAGAGGAGAAAAAACAATCCTAAAATTTATATGAAACCACAAAAGACACCAATAACCAAAGCTATCTTGAGCAAAAAGAACAAAGCTGGAGGTATTTCATTTCTTGATTTCAAAATATAGCACAAAGTTATATTAATCAAAATAGTAAGATACTGGCATAAAACCAGACATGTACACCTATAAAATAGAATAGAGAACCCAGAAATAAATCCACATTTTTACGGTCAATTGATCTTCCACAAAAGCGCCAATAACAACAATGGGAGAAGGATGGTCTCATCAATAAATGTTTTGGGAAAACTGGAAAACCACATGCAGAAAAATAAAATTGGATCCTTCCTGCACACTATATACACAACTCAATTTATGCATTAAAGTCTAAAACAGGATCTGAAACCAGAAAAATACTGGAAGAAACATAAGGGGAAAGCTTCTTGACACTGGTGTGTGCAATGCTTTTTTTAGATATGGCTGGAAAAAGCACAGGCAACAGAAACGAAAATAGTCGAACGATATTTAATTAAACTAAGAAGCTTCGATACAGCAAAGGAAACAAGAAGCAGTGAAGAAACGACCTACAGAATGTGGAAAATATCTGCCAGCCATACATCTCATAGGGGATTAATATCCAAAAGATACAAGGAATACAAACAATTCAAGCAAGAATGCCAATGACCTGATTTTTTTTTTTTTGGAGTTAATAGTTTTATTTCTTATTGAAAAATTTAAAAGAAATGTGGAAAGTATAATGGCATATAACCATTAGGAACAAATTTACAAGGCTCATGAGAAAGAAACTTGATGACAATTTCAGTATATATGGAAACACATTCTTATATGGTAGACTCATGTTATTCCTTTTTTTTTAGGATTTTTTAAAATTTTTATTTTATTTTTTGCTTTATTCTACTTTACAATACTGTATTGGTNCTTGCCTATTTATTAATATTTGTCTACACCTCCATTATCCAATCCATGTTCAGGTTCTGTTGGTTTCTACTTCACACTGCATGACAAATTTACACTTTTATTTCCACTTCCATTCACAACTGTACGTCAAATTTCATCAGTCCTAGACTGGAACATTGTAAATGTCTTCTAACTCTTCTTACTCTCATGAGTCTCTTTTCCCCTTAATCCACCCACCATGCTGCATCCTGAATCATATTCTTTAAGCATTTTTACATCATGCACTTTTCTGCTCACAGAAATGCCTGTCAACTTTAAAGAAAATGCACAACGTGAGAGTTATGAGTTAAGTTTTATTTGGGGCAATGTGAGGACTGCAGTCCAGGAGACAGAACCTCAGATAGTCCTGAGAGACTGTTCCAAAGATGTATGGGGGAAGGAGAGTGTATATGTGATTTTGGAGAAGGGAGAGTACACACAATCAAGCAAATTTATATTTTAGAAGGTTTCTGCTGGTCTCACGAAGCTTTTTCTGGTCATGAGGAACAGTTGTCACCATGATGGATTTTAGCACTTTTGAGGAGGAGATACAAGAATTGGGCTCATAAAATCAACTCCTGAGATTATCTAACAATCTAAAGATCTGTCCTGCCAGTTTTCTAGGAGCACAGAGTACTTCATTTCTGCTTTTCACCCTAAACTCCTTCAGGGGGTGTTGGAGGTCAGCAGAACATGATTTAATCCTTGTGGAGGTAGATGTCAACCAATTTTTGGTTGACATACCAAATAAAGTTCAAATATTCATGTCCTATTTGGCCCTTACCTACTCTTTCTCTAAAATGACTTTCCAATGCACAACCTATAGTCTAGGCATGCATAACTTCTTGCTCTTTTTTGAAACAATCTATAATTTCTTGCTTTTGTTTTTATGATCATCCTGTTATCCCTACTTGGAATGTCCTCTTTCATTTCTACCTGTTGACATAATTTTCGTCCTCCAAGAAACAGCACCTGCATTAACTATTTTTAAAAAACCACCATTGACTTTCTGAATACTTATGAATCGCTCTTGTTTCTATGCATTGGTTTTCAACAAACATGTTTTTGGTCATAATTTTATTCTCCTAAATCAGCAGCAGAAACTTGTTTTATTCATTTTTATTTATCACACAGCATCTAGGACAGAGTGCTTTTGTTTACTGCTATTATTCTCATAAGGATTAACAACAAGAATGACAAAGGGTACTTTGGATTATTGTCTAATTCTTTTGTCTCAGTTTTAAAAAATCATTAATAGGACCCTCTAGGCAATGATGATCAATGGGAAATAAACTTATTAGATGAGAAGCTTATGGAAAGCTTTACAATGTATGGTTAAGGCTAACAGTACCTGAATTTTATAAATAATCTAAATATCACAAAAAGAGACATAATTGGATTTTATTGCTTCCTGCTATGATGCTGTGGGGTTCCCTGATCACTCAGTGGTAAAGAATTCGTCTGCCAATGCAGGAGATACAGGTTTAATCACTGGGTTGAATGATCCCCTGGAGAAGGAAATGACAACCCACTCCAGTATTCTTGCCTGGGAAATCCCATGGACAGAGGAGCCTGGCAGGCCATAGTCCATGGTATCACAAAAGAATCGGACATGACTTAGTGACTAAAGAACAACATGATGCTATAGATTGTATATAACACAACATATGAAGCTTTATATTTTAAGAATTCAACTTTAATCTGATCAAGGCTCTAGTTCTAACTAAAAGTTTATAAGACTATAAGGGATAGAGAAACAGGTTAGTGCCGGGGTCCAGCCCCGGTGGATCCAGGGTAATTCAAAGCGTGGATGGCGTAGGCGAGAACTTATTTATTAATATAGGATTAGATTAGGAAGAATGAATGTAGTAGGAAAATTAAGTGGAGAAAAGAGGTTGGATAACTTGATTTACGTGGAAAACCAATAAAGTTCCAGATAAGGATCTTGCACCATCTACGTTAAGCCACTGCCGTCCGTTTGAATATCAGAGAGTTCCCCGCTTTGGGCTCTCTCTCTTACGGATCTTAGAAACCAGGACAAGTAAGTAGACATGGCGAGCCTCCACATCCCAGATGGGAATTCAGCCTGAAATTAGAGTTAAGAGTCCAGTGACTGGCCCGGCCCCTATTGCTAGAAAGGCCTTTTATACCGTTTTGATTGTACATAGAGATCAATGGGTAATACAAAATTATGCAGCATTAGCAGCCCAGACTCTTATAAAAAACCAGGCTTTTCTATCTGCATACCTAGTTGTATACACAAATCTTAGGTGATTTACATCATCTTCCAGCCAAAAGGGCCAATTAACATTTTACAGCCTTTTTTATGATAAGGGTTTGTTAAAAAGAAGACTTATTTGTGTTGATCTTCCCAAAGTCTGGTGCCACTCTCAGAAAGCACTAAATAAAGTTACATTCTTACATAGCAAAGATACAGCAATTTATAACCAGTAAAAGGAGTACAGTGATTTATAACAAAAGAAAAGTAATTAACTCAAAAGTCTAGTGTTGCTAATATCAAAACCACTATATATCTTTTTCCATACCCCATTTACATTGATTAACATCCTCCCAGGTGCCTAAAAGATAAAGAATATGGAGGCCTGGCAGCAATCATTGAGTCAACAGTGAAAACCTGTCACCAACATGATTTTTAGCTCTTTAGAAAAGGCTCTGTATCTTTAAGATGCTTTAAAACTTTGTGCCTCTCATGGTTGGGGGCTGTAAGCAATTCACAAGCTGTAAGAGGTCCGGGGGTACCTGTCAGGCAAGCTAGAGAGCTATCAGAGGGGGTTTAACTGAAACATCCCTTTCAAATGTAGAAGGCTAAAGCCCTGAGTTGACTTTTTCCAGAGTGTGTCAGAAGAGTGGAAAAGCAGGCAGATTTTTATTTTTGGGGGTACATGCTCAGGAAATACCAGGGGGAAAACCTGAGGTCTGATTAGCCCTGCCATCAGAGCTCTGCCGCATGACCTTGTCACAGGTGGAATTCCTCACGCTGGCTCCTGGCAGGTTAGATTATTATATAATGGTGCAACAAGCAAAACCCAGAATGTGTGAAAATGTATTGGTCAAATGATCTGACGGCTTCAAAGGTATATTGCAAAGAAACTTAAAAAGCGTATCAGCTGAATGCATTTTAGAGGGTTTATTTGAACAAAGCAACCATAAAAGTAAGTCAAACACCAACTATAGCAATAGAAACCCAAAATAGTGTGTGGGGTTATTTGCCTATAGTGTGGATATTTGAGAGCATTAGTTAGTTCAGTCGCCCAGTCATGTCTGACTCTTTGCGACCCCATGAACCACAGCACGCCAGGCCTCCCTGTCCATCACCAACTGCTAGAGTCTACCCAAACCCATGTCCACTGAGTTGGTGATACCATCCAACCATCTCATCCTCTGTCATCCCTTTCTCCTCTTGCCCTCAATCTTTCCCAGCATCAGGGTCTTTCCAAACGAGTCAGCTCTTTGCATCAGTTGGCCAAAGTACTGGAGTTTCAGCTTCAGCATCGTTCCTTCCAATGAACACCCAGAGCTGGTCTCCTCTAGGATAGACTGATTGGATCTCCTTGCATTCCTAGGAACTCTCAAGAGTCTTCTCCAACACCACAGTTCAAAAGCATCAATTCTTTGGTGCTCAGCTTTCTTTAGAGTCCAACTCTCACATCCATACATGACTACTGGGAAAACCATAGGCTTGACTAGGTGGACCTTAGCCGGCAAAGTAATGTCTCTGCCTTTCAGTATGCTATCTAGGTTGATTATAACTTTCCTTCCAAGGAGTAAGCATCTTTTAATTTCATGGCTGCAATCACCATCTGCAGTGATTTTGGAGCCCCCCCCCAAAATAAAATCTGACACTGTTTCCCCATCTATTTGCCATGTAGTGATGGGGACCAGGTGGCATGATCTTCATTTTCTGAATGTTGAGTTTTAAGCCAACTTTTTCACTCTCCTCTTTCACTTTCTCTTTAAGGTATTCTTAAATATTGCTATTTTTATATGTGGTAATGCTATTGTTGATATATTATTAAAGAAATACCTTATACTTTTGAGATACAAGCTTAAATTACAGAAGAAATGATCTGATGTGTGGGATTTGTTTCAAAATAAACAAATTTGTGTGGATGATTTGGGTGGATGGGTATGTGGGAAAGCCTACAATGTGGCCTTTAATGAATGGAAGCTGTGGTGATTGGTAAGATACGAGACTCGAGGTAGAACTCAGCAATGATATGTCTACAGAAAAGATTATTTTACACCAGGGGTCATTTTCAAAGTACTGAAAAGGGAAAGAGTGATGATGAGGGTTATATAAGCAGAAGCTGGCCCTTTAAAATTCCCTTGTTTCCCTCTTTTGCTTTCTATGTCTGTGCACTGCCCCACTTTCAGGTTTTGCTCTTTGTTCCCTACTTCTCCTTTCTTTTTCTTCTTCTACCTACATTCTCTTTTTTCACTCTTCAACTATCCTCCATTTGCTAGGCATACTATTCAGTAAAATTAAATATATTTTATTTTTTGATATATTTTAAAAGAATTTGTGTTTTCTCTTTTTTGATTGCAGTAGTAGATTATTTTATATATAGGTGATCATCTCCCTAGGTTTGACTTTTTTCCAAGAGAATTTATTAATAGCCTCTTGTCCCTCTCAAAAGTATCCTGGATTATATGATAAATGCGCTTTTATTTTTCTGAAATTTTCAATAGTTAGCTGTCATTCATATGCTTTAGTAGTTCGTTAATGGTATCATGTGTGGAATCTATTTCAAGCCTTGGTTTTCCCCTGTACTTTACTCTGGTAAGACTAGCTCGTGTGGGCCAATGGTTCTCAATAGAAATAAAGTTTCCACTCTTAAGATATTTTTCTAAGTAGACATTTGTTCTAATGAAAACACTTTACTTTGAGAGATAGAACATGAAAGTATTGGCAGCCATATACTCCTTTCAGTAGATTTATTTGGCACAATTGGAATATTTAGAAGCAGAGAGCAGGCAGGATCCCCAGGGAGCAGAGGACAGGCATACTTTGATAGGGAAGAAAAGTGCCAAGAACAGGCACTTGTAGGGAGGTAAAGCCAGATGTGAAGGCTGGAATATGACCTAAAAACTGAAATGCGTCAGTGAGAGTTGATAGAGTCAGACATGAGATCAGGAACAGTCCAAGACTAAGGTAACAACAGTTTTGTTTATAAAGAAGATAACGTTGTCTCTATTGTAAATAACAAAAACACCAAGACAAAACAAGAACAACAACAATACAGTGAAACATGGATTAGCAAGAAATGCCCCTCCCCCATCCCCATAACTTTCCTTGAATATAACTTAAAAAATAGATTTTGCTCAATTTATTGTTCTCACAAACCAGTTCCTTAGCTTTCTCAGACTTTTGTTTCAGAGCATAATTAAATTCCAAGATAGTGTGGGATGGTAGTGAACCTGATTCACATCTTCTGATCACAGGGGCATTCTTTTAGTATACATGTTGTTCAGTTCTTGGTTCTAAAGCTTTCTCAGTGCCTGCTCTCATATCTGTATTCAAAATCCTCCAACTATTGACCATAGGAAGTTGTCAGCTGCCCTCTTGATGCTGGGAGTTATAGGGAAAGCTCTATGAGACTGTCTCAGGAAGCCTGCCTAGATGGCTAAGGTAGCCTTCTCTACTCTTCTGTGTCTATATCAGGCACCATGCTCAGAAGCTTTTCCAGATTTGGTACTGTTTTTCTGGCACTACTGGGAAACAGAAGCACAGTTGATCTCTGCTCCTGGACCGCCAAATTCATCTGGAGCTTTGTGTCTGTCTTGGGCATGATTGCCCTCAGACCCTTGCTTATTTTGCTTTGATCTGTATGGTACATTTCTTACTAGTGATTGTATTTTTCTTTTGGTTATGGGTCACATTTTTTTGCTTTTTCACATTCCAGTGGTTTTTTTTTAATTTTTATGCTGGACAATATAAATATTATATTATTGAGGATCTGGATTATGCTTTCTCTTTTTAAAAGTTATTACCTTTGATTTAATAGACACTCAAGAAACTTAATGATCAGCTTGATTCTTTTGAAGTTTGCTTTTAAGCTTTAATAGTTCATGGCTGGAGTTGTTTTAATTTAGGTAAATTTGGTTCTGATATTAAAGGGTGAGCCTCTGAGGTCCCTACTCCTTCATCAAGGTCTTTCTACTTTACTAGTTATATTTCAAACCCTTCCCATCCCTGTCTACTCTGGGAATTTTTCAGCTTACAGCTCCTTAGTTGTTCTTTACCTAGCTTAATAGAACTTTTATGCTATGTGTATACCCCTAGGAAAATTCAGGAAAAGACTCAAGGGGGCTTCCTTGTAGATTTTTGGAGTCCTTTTAATCTTCCTCCCTTGTTTCTGCCTAGCACATTTCATCTGCCATAGCTTCCCTGAACTTGATCTCTATTTCCTTAATGTAGTGGTACCCTTATTCTCCATTTGGGTTTTTCCTCTATGTACTGTAATCCTTAATGTATATCCAGTCAGACTATGGGATGATCATGGGGCCCACTTTATTTGCATCCTTTCCCATAGGAACCATGGTCCTCTTTCACTTCCAGCTCAGGCCTGAAAATAATTACTGCATCTGTTTTCTCAAGTCTTCTACTTACTGCTGGAAGACAAAACTGCTACCAGTTTACTCCATAAAGGCTAGAAGTGGAAATCTATGATTGTTCCTCTTAAGTTGTACTTGCCTGTACGTTTTAAGCTATACTTTTCAGTATAAATTCCTCTGACAGATAGGATAATGTAGTCTAGTGTGCATTGTGTTCCTACCCACCACTTAGCCTTATTGAAAACTACTACCACTCTACATGTGGTGGCAAAAACTTGATCACTTACTGTTTTTTGAATCTACCTTCTTTTACCACTTCTTTATTTTTGTATCTGTTTTTTTCCCCCCTACTATTGGGGATACTCAGAAGATGGCACACTTTTTGTCTTCAAACATCTGATGAACTAAACCTTACAAAGTACTGCAATACAAAGTCAAACAAGGAAAGTATGGAGAGAAGCATAGAGCTGAATATGTTTTAAATGGGTCTGAAAAGCAAAGTAGAATTATCAGGTTTGGTTGTTGGTAGCCAAAAACACTTATTTATTATGTGTCCCAGTTACATGCCACACACTGTTTCAGGAATAAAGCCATGTAGTTAAAATTGGTCTATTAAAAACAAATCTTCTTAATGAAGGTACTTTTTCAAAATGATATAAACAAAAATTTGGCAAATTATAGCCTATGAGCCAAATTTTCTTTTATTCAGCCTGAAAGCTAAGATGGTTTTTACTTTTAAAATGCTTATATACTAAGTGGTTCACTTATTCATTTTTCTATATACAAGTACCTTTATAATAGTCTAAATTTTGTCTCTTGGCCTATAAAGTCTAAAATATTTACTATCCCTGCCTCTTGAAGAAAAAGTTTGACAGTGTTGGTCTTAAACAATTTCTCCATCCATTCCTCCATGCCATCCATTTAACAAATATTTATTCAATGTCTTTCATTGTGCAAGGTACTTCGCTAAGATTAAAACTTGAATTATGCAGAGAACCTTCTTTAAAGGAGTTCATAATTTATTAAGAAAGCTGGGACATTGCTGGGTGCCAGCACGGAAGATCCCACCCATGACAAGGTCATGTGGAAGAGACCTGACGAGCAAGGCAGATCAGGACTCGAGGGACCCCCTGGACCTCCTCAAGCATCTACCCCCCCAAACCAGAATCTGTCTGTCTTACTATTTTGTGCCTTTCACCAACTCTTCTGACATTAACAGGGGGCTATCCCCGACCAACTTTCTCTGGAAAAAATAAACTTAGGGCTCTAGTTGATAGGTCTCTTGGGCATGAAAGGAATATTTCAATTCAAACCCCCTCTGTTGGCATTCTAGCTTGCTTGGCAGGTTTATCCAGACTCTTGCAGCTATGCATGTGAATGTCCACATCCTCCCAACTGTGAGAGACATGGGATGCCTAAAACATTCTAAAAATATAGAGCCTTTCTAAGAGTTAAAAACTATTAGAGTAGTGCTGGTGTAGGATTTCATTGTTGAGCCAATGCTTGCTACCAAGTTCCCAAATCCCTTATCCATTGTGCACCTGGGAGTGCATTAGTTAGCGAAGCTGGAATGTAAGAAAAACAAGTAGTAGCCTTGGAATTAACCACATCATACCTTTGAGCTAAATGGTTCTTTCTTTGTTGTAACTCACTGCATCTTTGCTCTGTGAGAATGTAACTCTGTTTAATACTTTCTGAGACTGATACAGATTAAAAATATAAAGAAAAAACATTTCAAGGGAAAATAAGTTTTCTGGTTGAGCAGCCTTTATCAGAAGAGGGTCATAAAATGTCCACAGGCCTCCAAGGCCATAAGATAATGTACACAACATTGTTTATGGGAAAGGTATGCAGAAAAAAATCCTGATTTCAATAAAGACAAAACAGATGTAATGTTTGGGCTGACACTGCATGACTTTGCATCTTTCATTTCCCTCTATGTACAAGTCAAGGTATAAAAGTTCATTTTGAAAATAAAGTTGATGGCCTTGCTCACCAAAGCTTGGTCATCCTGTGTCATTTTTTCTCTCGCCCTTTCTTTTTCAGGCTGATCCCTTGGAGCATAGAGGCTCTCTGAGTTCACTTTCCTGCCCAGGCTTCTAAGACCCTCTCCATTCAAGAAAGTGCCTGTGGCCTACGTGAACAGAGCAAGTCCCATGCTGGGGCTTTATTGGCTTTCTGCATAAACCAAGGAATATCTGCCGGGGTCCAGCCCTGATGGATCCAGGGAATTCGAAGTGGGCATGGTGTTGGCAAGAAAAGACTTATTTATTTATTAATATAAGAGTAGATTAAGAAGAAATAGTGTAGTAGGAGAATTTAGAGGAGAAAAGAGGCTGATTAACTTGGTTTACGTGGAAAACCAATAAAGTTACAGACAAGGAACTTGCACCATCTACGTTAGGCAGCCAGTGCCCATTTAAACATTTGAGAGTGCCCCGCCTTGGGCTCTCTCTCTTACAGATCTTAAAAGCTGGGGCAAGTAAGTATACATGGTGAGCCTCCATGTTCCAAGGGATCCGCCTGAAAAGGAGAGGGAGGGAGCAAGAGAAAGAATTGACACAGGGGAGGCCAGGCTTGTGCAAAACCCCCCTCCAACTTTATTATTCAAAAAGTGCTTATATACCCTAAATTTTACACAATGGAAGATACAGAGTCATGCAGCGGCAGCAGTCCTGACCCTTTCTGTATATCTTTTTGTATTCAAAAGGTCTCAGGTGATTTATCTTCTGGCCAAGAGTCTTGATAACACTTTTTGGCTCTCTTTCTTAATGAATGTTAATCTCGTTTCCCCTGAAGTGTTTTTTTTTTTTTTAATCTGCATCTCCTTAAAGCACTAAAGTTACATCTCTATAGAACAAAGGCACAGTGGGTTATAACAAAGAAGGTACTTAACTCAAAGATCTAGTGTTGCTACTTGTTTTTTTTTTTTATATACTAACTATATCAACAAATAAAAGATATGAAAATTTGGCAGCAAGTATTGGCCCAACAAATGAAACCTTTAATCAGTCCTATTCTAATGATTTTGACTCCTTGGAAGCCCCTACATTCCTAGGATGTTTTAAGCTTCCTGTGCCTCCAGCGGTCCGGAGGCCTCAATCACATGTGCAGCTGTACAAGTCCTACAGGCAGGCTAGAAAGCCATCAGAGGAGTTTTTGGATTGAAACACTCGTATTATGCCCAGGAGATTTATTATCTAAAAGCTCTAAATTAATTTTTTTCCAGAAAAAGGTGGTGGGGGGGACAGCCCCCTGTTAATGACAGAAGAGTAGGTGGAAAGCATAACACAGTAAAGCAGGCAGACTCTGGTCTTGAGGGGTGGATGCTCAGGAAATTCCAGGCGGAACCCCTGAAGCCTGATCACATCCTTGCATTTTGTCAGGCTTCCTTCTGCATGACCTTGTCACGGGTGGGATTCCTTACACTGGCCCCTGGCCAATATCAACTTCTTTCTCTCCTCTGTTTTCTTATCTGCAACATTCTTTCTTTATCTCTCTCTAAATCTTTCTCGCCAACACCATTTCCCCTGAAGGTACCCCTGGATCCTGCTGGGGCTGGACCCTGTCAGGACATGAACACAGCTTACAAACAGAGTTGAGTAAAAGAGGAATCGTGGGAGAGAGGTAACAGGTTAAGAACTGTCATATTTCAGAAAAGAATAGCTAACACAGAGCTGGGGAAATTCAAGGTTTCTCAATTCGGGGAGGAGGTGAGATTGGATCTGGGCTAGGAAAGATGGATACCATTCTAGGAGGTCAACTTGATTAAAATTCAGCCATAGTTACAAGTCACAGAACGATCTACCAGTTCATTTTTTGAATCTGAATCCCACCCTCAGAAGGGCAATTAACTAGTGTTCTGGGTTTTGGAGAAAAACATTCTTTCCCTTTGACACAGATTTTCATCTTGCCATTCTACCCCTTTCCTTTCCTCTGGTCAATAATCAGCCTGAGTTTCTTTACTAAAATTCTGAGAGATTAAGTGATGGACTTAAAGAGGTGGTTTCCTAGCTGATTTTTCAGATTTGGGATTGCAGTATTTTTAGGAGGAGGCTAGTATTCTTTACTCTCATCCCAGGTTATAAAAGTTTTAGCCAAGTGACTCCACATATCATTCTCTATGTATGTCAGTGTTTAGCAGGGAGAGCTCTATCAAGATATCCTTCTATAACTGCCCTCTTTCTCTCTGTGGAGATCCGTGACCAGCAGTGACATTTTTCTCTCTGTACCTTCATCACCCTAGTGTTTCTGCTGAGGGTGGGGAAGGGAAGAAAATCAGATTTGGTGTTTAAAAATTAATTTGTGTCATGCAGATAAGCCTCTTAGTGGTAGAACCAAAGAAACTGATCTGAGCAAAAAGAGAATCTTGACTCCCCTGTTTAATAGACATAGGAATACAGAATGAGGAAATGAAATAAATACTGTCATTCGTCCTAAGTGAAATAAACACAACCTGAAAATAATTTTCTTTTAAAGTAGAGTTGGAATATAAAAAGATTATTCAAAGAATTTAAATTCATGAGCTTTCCTATAAAAATAATCTTTTAATATAATTTGGGATGATGGCATTGTTCCTGACTGATGAGTTAAAGGTGCAAAAATACCTTTTGTGGGGAATAAGAATACAATCATTTCAGAAAATGAGCTCTTAAATAATAATACTCTTATTCTTTGAGGTAAAAGTATTTTTTTGTTATTAAAGGCTAGTCATCTTTGAACTTGAACTCTAATTCACACAAGAACCTAAAACCAAATTCTATTCATGAATATACACAGCAGTACTTATTAGTCAAAATCACCAAATAATTTTTCAGAGATGAGTTTAATGCTTTTGCATTTGGCAGTCAAAATAATGTTCCTCCTGGGGCTTCTGGTGGCTCAGACAGTAAAGAATCTTCTTGTAATGAAGGAGACCCAGATTTGATCCTTGAGTTGGGAAGATCCCCTGGAGAAGGAAATGGCAACCTACTCCAGTGTTCTTGCCTGGAGAATCCCCATGAACAGAGGAGCCTGGAGGGCTTTAGTTCATGGAGTTGCAAAGAGTTGGACACGACTCAGCAACTAACACACACAAACAGGTTACAAGTACACTTCTTTCATAATACATTTTCATTTCTTCCATGGACTCTGCAATGAACTGGGGATAATTCTGTTTATTTCATTGAAATTTTATTTCAAATTTGTATAATAGTCATATTAGTTTATACAACATAAGGACAGTGAGAATTGAGTTGAAAGTTGCATAAAAGAATGACGGAGTTACTAGACTCAGATAAAATGGAATATTTTGAGTAAAGTTCTTATATTTATTTGGCAACAATAAAAATGCCTTATATTTGTGTACCACATTAACATTTTATCATTGCTTTACCATAATTTCTTAGTCTACCTTTGGCTGAAAATGGCAGAAATTTAACTCAAAAAAGTTTAATTTAAAAAAGAGAATGTATTGCTTCATTTTGCTGAAAAGTCTAGAGGCATCAGTTTTTAGGAATAACATGTTATGTGTTTTCAACTATATGATTAGATTTTGTCTTTGTCCATACTCTGGCTCTGATTTCCTCTGTGTTAACTTCATTCTGAGTATCTGTTTCTATGATGTAACCATTGATAAGTCTAGGCTTGTGTGGTCCTTATAGCTTTATATACAAAAGGGACAAGGAGCATCTTTACCCACAGATCCAACAATCTTCCCAGAGTGGACTCTGGCATGGGTCATGCATCTTGAATATGGTTAGGGAATACAACATTGACTGAACCAGGCTGCTCAGTTTGCACACATCTGAGGTCTAGATCAATTCATTAAAAGTCAGTTAGCCATGAGAAATTTATTGAATTCATTTTCTTTTAAGGATTTATTTATTTACTTATTTGCTTCTTTTTTACATTCACATGAATCAGCCATGGGTGTACATGTGTTCCCCATCCTGACTACCCCCCCACCTCCCTCCCCATCCCATCTCTCAGGGTCATTCCAGTGCACCAGCCCTGAGCACCTGTCTCATGCATTGAACCTGGACTGGTGATCTATTTCACATATGATAATATACATGTTTCAAAGCTATTCTCTCAAATCATGCCACCCTTGCCTTCTCCCATAGAGTCCAAAAGTCTGTCCTTTACATCTGTGTCTCTGTTGCTGTCTCACATATAGGGTCATTTTATCATCTTTCTAAATTCCATGAGGTTCATGACATTGTACAGGAGACAGGGATCAAGACCATCCCCAGGAAAAAGAAATGAAAAAAAGTAAAATGGCTGTCTGGGGTAGCCTTACAATAGCTGTGAAAAGAAAAGCAAAAAGCCAAGGAGAAAAGGAAAGATATAAGCACCTGAATGCAGAGTACCAAAGAATAGTAAGAAGAGATAAGAAAGCCTTCTTCAGCGATCAATACAAAGAAATAGAGGAAAACAACAGAATGGGAAAGACTAGAGATCTCTTCAAGAAAATTAGAAATACCAAGGAAACATTTCATGCAAAGATGGGCTCGATAAAGGAAAGAAATAGTATGGACCTAACAGAAGCAGAAGATATTAAGAAGAGGTGGCAAGAATACACNAAATGGACTGGAATGGGTGAATTTAACTCAGATGACCATTATTTCTACTACTGCGGGCAGGAATCCCTCAGAAGAAATGGAGTAGCCATCATAGTCAACAGAAGAGTCCGAAATATTAACTGAGCATAAATGCAAAAAACATACAGTCAATCATATATTTTTGCATACGATCATGTTTTTACATACAATCATATTTTTTGCAAGTTGTTATATAAACTGAATTTTCTCAGAATTAAATCACTAAGTAAATCATCAGAAAATTCAGTTTTTTCACCTTACTAAAAATTTCTTGTTATTCTGAAAAATCACATCATTGAATGAAATGTTACTGCAAAGTACCAGTGTCAGACTTCATTGGAGTTTCACTGTGGTTGTAGACATACAGATAAGTATCAGATTTCTTCATCAAAATTTTTAGTGTAATTTTCTGCAAGCATTTCACATGAAATACATAAGTTTTTATTATAAATTTATTTCCATTAATTCTTTTTTTAAAATATAAAGTTCTTATATATTATAATTTGAATTTAAGATATATAATTTGAAATTCTATATTTAGGTAGCCTACCTATGAATTTAATTTCATACATAAGAAGGCATTGAGAACCACAGATGGCAATAGTATGGTATCTGTCCCTCTTTGGGAAAACCTTTGAACTTTTATTCATAAAGAAATAAAGGACAGAATTTATCAAGCCATTTTGATGAGGACTCCGTGAGATTCTGTGCTGGCAAGAAAGACTATGAAAGACTGAGAAACAAGCAGATTTGACTCAGTATCCAAATGTCAAAGTTTGACACTAAAGTCAGGGAAAAGGACCTTCTTATGTTTCTACCAATCCCAGAATTGGCCAAATTTGGAATAATCTGGAGAGAAGACACTTAACACTCCTATGATGTAGTATATAGTGATAAAATTTTACAAAGTGACCTAGAGGGGCATTGGCCTGGGTGCAAGAATGGAAGAGCAAGAAAGAAAAACTGGGTGGTCTTTGTGAGATAACAGCAGCAAAGTCTTTGGCTTATTGTTTGGCTTGTAAGGATTGTTTTGGGGACTTCCATAAGTAGTAATGGGACACACAATGAGGGCATCAAATTTCCATCAGCCATACTGATCGGGGCTATTATAATTTGGTCATTGAAACTAAATATAGATATTCATCTGGAAGTTGGATTTTTTCTCGTACCATGTATTAAAATACATATTAGATTAAGCATTTAAATGTTTAAAATACCTATAAAATATTAGGAAATCCAGGGGGCTATTTGTATTATTCTGATATGAGGAATGTCTTCAACCCCATTAATAAAATATGCAACTTTAAAAGTTATTAAATACAAAATTTTCACAAATCTAATTGTCAAAATTTAAAGATTGATAACAAGAATTTTGGTGATCAGATAGGGAAAAAATCACTTTTAGATACTGGTAATGTACAGGCATTTGGAGGGGTAATTTGGCAATATTTTTAAACATTAGAAATGCATAAATTTACATTTAGAAATCCTCCTTTTAGGAGTTAAATCCAGAAACCACAATCCAAATGAATAAACAAGTGTATACATACATACACACAAACAAACACACACAAGTGTCTAGCAGTGGGGAATGGTTAAATAAATTAGGGTACAGAAAAATACTATTTATCCATTAAAATGAAAACTAATGTTTCCTTTACATATATACATATATAATAAATGTGCATATATATGTATTCATTTTTGTGTATGAATCTAGATATATTTTTTTGGAAGATAAGCATGATCTATTAAATGATAACAAATTTCAGAATAATGTGTTTATTGTCACCCAATATTAGTTAAAAAAAAAGTTTTTACTGTGAGATTGGACTGGATTGTAATGGTCTCTGGTAGAATTGTGTCTGCGGAATCAGAAATTCCCTAATCATGCTCTACTCTATCAATCAACTGTCTTCCCAGGGCTGCCATACTGTACACCTCAACAAGGCAGCATAAACATTTGAATTCTTCATTGCATGATACAGCCTTTTCTTCCATGGAGCTCTGGAGGCTGCTGAATATTAAAGGAACAATTGCAGAAATGACCAAGTAATCAGTAACCTTTAATAACGATTTCTTATAAATCTGGGTTGGCTTCTATAGCTTAGACCAGAAGTCCAAGTGATATTTTTATCTCCTTTAAAATTTTATAATAAATCCAAACCCTAGAGTTTTGTCATCTCTTGGCTGGCAGCATAGAAGAATAAAGTCTAGGATTACTAATAGGGAAGAGGTTAAAGAGTGAGACAGAGAGAAAGTGAATGAGAACCAGACAGAAGGAATTTAGAAGGAAATGATTTAGAAGTTGACCTACTTTAGAGACCTGGCTGCACTTAGTTGGATGGAAAAAATGATGTGGAATTGAGGATAGCATGTTCATGGACTTGTACAAGCCTTTAAAATACAGTAGCCCAGCCCACTAGTAAAAGTGGCTCAATCAGTATGATTGAAGACCTAAATCATATTCACATTCATTGTCTTTAGAAGGAGCAGGAAGGGGATATATGGAGAGGTAAATAAATAGATAAAATCTGGAAGGATATCTAACATTTATTAACTCTGATTACCTCTGAGGAGGATGGTGGATGATGGAAATGGAATTGGGGAGAGAAAAAAAAAGTGAGAGATTTTGTTTCCTAGGGGAAAAAAGTAATTGTGATATATTTTATGGTTATATTTGGCAAAATTTGTTGTGATAGCAACTGTCTAGATGCTCACCCATTCTAGTTCCTTTTTCAGGACATATACTAATATTTCCAGTTTTCCTCGTAGTTATGCTTCGGCCAATCAACCAGTTCCAAAAGTGACATTTCTAGGCCTGCACTTAAAATCTCCAGTGAGATTCTTGATTCACTTTCTCTCTCTAATCTGGGCAACTGAAAGTGATACTCTGCTGAGCAAATATATGCCACAAGATTGAAGTAATCTGGGTTCCTGAATCACTGCTCAGAGAACAGTCTAGGAGAACTGTCCAATTGCAGAAATTAAAAGACACTTGCTCCTTGGAAGAAAAGCCATGACAAACTTAAAGAGCGTATTAAAAGGCAGAGACATTACTTTTCCAACAAAGGTCCATATAGTCAAAGCTATGATTTTTCCAGTAGTCATGTATGGATGTGAGAGTTGGACCATAAATAAGACTGAGTGCTGAAGAATTGATGCTTTTGAACTGTAGAAGACCCTTGAATCCCTTGGACAGCAAGGAGATCCAACCAGTCCATCCTAAAGGAAATCAGTCCTGAATATTCATTGGAAGGACTGATGCTGAAGCTGAAACTCCAATACTTTGGCCACCTGATGTGAAAACTAACTCATTTGAAAAAACCCTGGTTCTGGGAAAGATTGAAGGCAGGAGGAGAAGGGTATGACAGAGGATGAGATGGTTGGATGGAGTTTGAGCAAACTCCAGGAGACAGTAATGGACAGGGAAGCCTGCCATGCTGCTGTCTGTGGGGTCACAAAAAATCAGACACAACTTAGAAACTGAACAACAACAAAGGTGGGAGAGGCACAAACTTTTGTTCTGTTAAGCTCCTGAGATTTCAGTATTTATTTGATACCAAAGCATAACCTGGCATATCATGTGTGCATGCTAAGCCGACTTTTTGCGACCCCATGGACTGCAGCCCACCAGGCTCCTCTGTCCATGAGATTCTCCAGGCAAGAATATTGTAGTGGGATGTCATGTCCTCCTCCAGGGGATCTTCCTGACACAGGGATCGAGTCCACATCTCCTGCAGCTTCTGCTGCAGATTCTTTACCACTGAGCCATGAGGGAAGCCCATGGCATATCCTGACAACTAAAAATTTTTTTCTAGAATTGGGGTATTGTGCTGTGACAAAAGTATAAAACATATACTTAAAAAAATTTTTTTTTGATGTGGACCATTTAAAAAGTCTTTATTGCATTTTTACAATATCGCTTCAGTTTTTTATGTTTTGATTTTTTGACCACAGGCATGTGAGATCTTAGTTCCCCAACCAGGGATCAAACCTACATCCCCTGCTTTGGAACACAAAGTCTTAACCACTGGACCACCAGGGAAGTCCCTAAAACATGTAATTTTGACTTAGTATTTGGTCTGTGAATGACAAAGAAAGATACAGCAGGCTGGGCAAAATGTTTGTGTGCTGACGAAATGTTTGTGTGCTGATAAAAATGCTTAATCAAGCTGTTATCAACTTGGAAGGCCTACCATATGCTGACTGAGCAGGCTGCTACTGGGATAGGGTGGGCAATTTAAATTTGAGGAGTTTGTATTGTTTACTGATATCTATTTTTAAGAAATTTTATAAGGCAATATTCTAAAAAAGGCCTTCCCCTGTAGCTCAATGGTAAAGAATCCACTTGCAGTGCAGGAGATCCAGGAAATGGGAATTTGATTCCAGGGTCAGGATGATCCCCTGGAGAAGGGAATGGCTACCCACTCGCCATTCCCTTCTCCAGGGGATCATCCTGACCCAGGGATCGAATTCCATGGACAGAGGAGCCTGGCAGGTTACAGTCCATGGGGTAACAAAGAGCTGGACACGACTGAGTGCCTAACACTACTATACTATTGTGGATCAGGAAGATCCCCTGAAGGGATAGGCTACCCACTCTGGTATTCTTGCCTGGAGAACCTCCATGGACATAGGAGCCTAGTGGGTTATAGTCTATAGCGTTGCAAAGAGTCAGATACAACTGAAGTGACTGAGCACACAAGCGTGTGCACATTGTAAGAAAGGATCTAGAAACAATCGGCCGTTTCAAGCACAAGTGAAAGGATATAGAATTCAGATATCTGAGACCTAGAAAGGCTGAAAAAAATAACCACAGCTTCTATACTTAAACTGTAAGAGTTCATATGAAAAAAATGATGAGAGTTTTGTTAAAGGTGCTAAAAATTCACAGATGAATAAAGAAGGTCAGGAAAAGATTTCATTGAGATCCCTCTCACCTGCTGTTCCAGAGAGCCTCAATATAGTAGTATTAAATTGAGAATGTGAGGCACTGGGGCAAAGAGGCAAAGGGCAAAAAACAGGTTTTGAGATTTGTGTCCAAAAATAACTTTGGATTTGGCACATAGAATGAACTACTGGAAGCAAAAATACTAAGTTCTTGCTATGTTTCTGAGGAGACTATATGGCCAAAGCCACACACCCAGGATACAATCACTTTGATTATTTGAGATGTAGAATATTCTTAACTTTCCATAAGCAGGAGGCAGCTTAGAGAACTTGGTATAGATTTCAAAAAGAATCTTCTCCCTAACACTCACTTCAGGTGTGGCCAAAGTTGATTAATGAGCAGGAGGAAATTCCCTAAAGGCAGGATTATTTATTTGAGAAAGCAAAAAACCATGGAGATTTTCTCAAAGAGCAGAATCAGGCTCTACTTAAGGACCTACACCTAGATGGAGGGGCTCCTGAAATGTCTGCCTAATAGGATTTCAGGATTGCTATTGGACCTATGTCTGCTGTGTCCCTCCATTTGCCCCTTTTTCCAAAGGGGAAGTGTTCACTGAGTAGTCACTGTGCAACCATAGTGTCCTTGTTCAACCACTGAATATGAGATGTAGAGAAACAGGTATCTTTCTAGTGTAATAGGATGCTGGGCCATAAGGAAACATATTTAGATCTGATGGAGAAGACTACATCTCACCTAGTGATCCTGGACTTGAATTGCAAGAAGTAGCTGAATAAAACTTGGAGCTGCCACTCCCTGATGGGGAGCAGGTGTGTTCTACATGTGTGAGAAAGAGTGAAATAGATTTAATGACAATGGAGAAGATCCAGCTACGGAAGAGAACGGCTAGCTGCTCACTATTTTATCTTCTTGAGCCAAGTCTACATCTACAGCCTCCTTGCTGTGAAGGAGTTAGTTTAGACCATATTAATATGGTCCTACATCTGGAACATTCTAACATAAAACCATATTCACAGTCAGTGATGAAGTGATTTAGAATAAACAAACCAGAGAATATGGGAAAAGATGACAGAAGTATCTTTTCACTAAGGAGTGTTGATAGGGCATGCCTATCATAAAAATAAGCTAACTGATAATAATAATGAGCCATTTAAATCACACAAATGATCACAATGAGATCAGGAAAGGATCTGTTGGTCATGCTGCTGCTGCTGCTAGGTTGCTTCAGTCGTGTCTGACTCTGTGTGATCCCATAGACGGCAGCCCACCAGGCTCCCCTGTCCCTGGGATTCTCCAGGCAAGAACACTGGAGTGGGTTGCCCTTTCCTTCTCCAACGCATGAAACTGAAGTTGCTCAGCCGTGTCTGACTCTTAGCGACCCCACAGACTGCAGCCTACCAGGCTCTTCCATCCATGGGATTTTCCAGGCAAAAATACTGGAGTGGGGTGCTGTTGCCTTCTCCGCTGTTGGTCATAGGAGGTAGTAAACAGAGCATAAGTAGTGGTATAAGTGCCAGTAAAAGGAAAGCAGAAATAAGTATGCAATTAGAAAAACACAGCTAGATTTTTTTTGGGGTGTGTTATTGCCAGAATGGAGAAGGCAATGGCACCCCACTCCAGTACTCTTGCCTGGAAGATCCCATGGATGGAGGAGCCTGGTAGGCTGCAGTCCATGGGGTCGCTGAGGGTCAGACACGACTGAGTGACTTCACTTTCACTTTTCACTTCCATGCATTGGAGAAGGAAATGGCAACCCACTCTAGTGTTTTTGCCTGGAGAATGCCAGGGACGGGTGAGCCTGGTGGGCTGCCATCTATGGGGTCGCACAGAGTCGGACACGACTGAAGTGAGTTAGCTTATTGCCATAATACTTTTGAAAACGCATTCAATCTAGTCGTACAAAGTAAAGAATATGAAGAAATTAAAGATAGTGAAAGAAATTATTTTTACCACTTTCAGTAAAGGAAGGATAATTATTTATTTTGTTCTTTTTTTGGCTCCTTTCCTTACATGAACTGTTTGCAGCAAGTAGTATTTTTGTCTGTTCTCTCTTTAAAGCTGATTCTGTTCTAGTCCTATGACACCACTGGCTTCTAAACACTGTTGTATGTGGATCTCAGGTGCTGAATATTGAATTAATCATATTCTCTGTTCAGAGAATATTTTAATTGTTTGGTCCTTTTCTGTTTATGATTTATTCTTTCTTTACCATACTCATTCACTTTTCCCCACCCAACACACATTCACCTTCTCTATTGTATTTAATATTCACCCTTCTAATATACAAACCGTATGTTTACTTAGGTATGTATCTGACTTAGAAATATACATTGTTTTTTTTCCTTTGTGTTTTTGATTTACATAAATGATATGGCCATGTAATTCTCATCTTACTTTTTTTTGAGAACTACTCTGTATTCTTGTGTATGTACCCATGTTGTTACATGTATATCTGACTCACTATTTATAACTACTCCATGTCATCATTTATGTATGCCATATTGTACTTATCCTTTCTTCTACTGATGAATGTCTAGGATCCCTCCAAATACTTGCTACCAAAAGTCATACTATGATGAACATGCTGTTTCTCTAAGGTTAGTAGTCAACACAGTATGTACTGAAGAAGTGAAGTGAAGTCTCTCAGTTGTGTCCGACTCTTTGTGACCCCATGGACTGTAGCCTACCAGACTCCTCCCTCCATGGGATTCTCCAGGCAAGAGTACTGGAGTGGGTTGTCATTTCCTTCTCCAAACTATGTATTAATAGTACACAATTTCATGCTTTCCACAATGTCTGCCCCAGTTTACATTCATAATACTAACAATGGATGTTAACATTTTCTTATATATTTGCTAACATTTGATATTGCTCATGCTCCAATTTTTACCATTCTAATGACCATATAATACTATTTCAAATTAGTTTTATTTGCTCTCACTGATCCTCAGGGAGGTTGAACATCTTTCCATATTCTTATTAATATTTTGGGTTGCCCCATTAGTGAATTTCCCATTCATACACTTAGGCCATTTTTTCTATTGTGTTTTCTGATTTTTGTTTAAAAATATGATTTATAGTGTGTGTGAGCTAAGTTGTTTCAGTCATGTCCAACTCTTTGTGACCCTATGGACTGTAGCCCACCAGGCTCCTCTGTCCATGAGATTCTCCAGATAAGAATACAGGAGGGAGTTGCCATTGCCTCCTCCAGGGGATCTTCCCAACCCAAGGACTGAACCCACATCTCTTACATTTCCTGCATTGACAGTCAGGTTCTTTACTGCTAATGCCACCTGGGAATCCCATGATTTATAGTACTTCATTGACTACCATGTAAATCCTTTGTCCAATTTAGATATTTCAAATATTTTCTTCTAATCTGGAACCGTTCTGCTAACTTTGTGGTATCTTTTGCTGAAAGATATCAAGTGTATTTTTCCCCATAGACTTAGTGGGAAATGGACTAATAATTTAGTAGATAGTATTGAGAAAAATACATTTGGATACTTCCTATACCATACATGTAGATGAACTCCAGTTTGATAAAAGACCTAAATATGAAAGCAGATTTAGAGAGCTAAGTAGAAGATGGAGATGAAGGCTTCCTTTATATAAATCATAAGAAAAAAAAGGTGTTTCTGGGTTTTCTGTTATATTTTGCTAGTCTCCTCTGTTTGTATAGCAATATCAAGCTGATTTCATGGGTTTAAAGTGAGTCTTAAGATCTGGAAAGGTAAATACTCTATAGATTTGTTCTTTTAAAAAATTTCATAGCTATTCACAGATCTTCATTCTTTGATGTAAATTTAATAATCACTGCCATATTCTAATATTATTCTTTCTAAGATTTTAATATGACTTTTACTGAATATATAGATTGATTTGGGGAAAATTGGCATCTTTAAAATGTTCATCATCTTATCCTCAAGCATGTTATTTTAATCTATCCTTCAGCTCTTTTTCTAGTGATCTTATAATATATTGTTAAAATTTTCTCCAGAACATTTCATGAATATTTTGCTGAATAATCCCTATATATCCTATAGTGTTTCTTGAGTTTTATAGATTCGTATTTCTGTAACATCTTTTATTGAGTTACTGCTGCTTGAAAGGAATAATATTGTTTTTAAGTTGGATTTTAAATGCAGTAAATTTGCTTTACTTTCTTATCTATTTAATAGTTTGTTGATTTTCTTTGTTGTTATCTGCTAAGACAAATGTATCCTTTCTTTCAAATTCTTACATGTATTTTGTTTTAATAAATTAATTTGTTTATTGACAAAAAAGTTCTGTACTATATTGAATAAGAGCTGTANTACTTTCTTATCTATTTAATAGTTTGTTGATTTTCTTTGTTGTTATCTGCTAAGACAAATGTATCCTTTCTTTCAAATTCTTACATGTATTTTGTTTTAATAAATTAATTTGTTTATTGACAAAAAAGTTCTGTACTATATTGAATAAGAGCTGTAACAGTGGATGTCCCTGCCTTGTTTCAGAACATGAGCAGCATATATCTAAAATTTTCTCCAGTGAGTGTGATGCATGTTTATTTTATCATGCTTGGGAAGTTTTATTTTATTCTTGATACTTGATAGTATGTTTTAAAATAATAAATTGCTATTGGAGTTTATCAAGGCATTTTGGCACTAGTGACAGTATCTCTGACAGCACCTTTCTAGGCTTTTGGGTATAAATTGTGTGGGATTCTATAGTAAGGCAACAAAGGCAGTGTTTGTTTATGAGTTTGGCCACTTAATTAAGGTTAATAGAGACTGTTGATCTAACTTTCTACCCACTGTTGTTTTCAAGCATGTTTGTTTAGACTCTAATTTTTCATATGGTTATGTAGCTGTGTCATTGTGAATCAAATGAGGCTAATATGAAAAGTTAACTGACTCTTCGCAACCCCATGGACCGCAGCATGCCAGGCTTCCCTGTTCTTCCCTATCTTCTGGAGTTTGCTCAAACTCATGTCCATTGAGTCAGTGATGCCATCCAATCATTTCTTCCTCTTTCATCACCTTCTCCTCCTGCCTTCAAACTTTCCCAGCCTCAGGGTCTTCTCTAATGAGTTGGCTCTTTGCATCAGGTGGCTGAAGTATTGGAGGTTCAGTTTCAGCATCAGTCTTTTCAGTGAATATTCAGGGTTGATTTCCTATAGGATTGACTTGTTTGATCTCCTTGCAGTCCAAGGGACTCTGAAGAGTCTTCACTACCAACTTCTTTGTTATAGTTTGGCAGAAAAAAGTGACACTTTCAGGTTGGATTTATACTTAATAAATGAAAAACTGAATATCAAGAATATAAAGTGTACACAAGGTTGAGTGACAGAAAGACAGACTCATCTTTAAATTACAGTATCCCATTGCTGTTTTAGTTTGATTTGCTATGATTTTATAATTACAAATGTTTCATCAATTGTAATTATTGCTTAAGAAGAAGTTGTGTGTTAATAGAATCATGGAGAATTTTTCAAATTTTTATTTGAAGAAGAAGAAACAAAAGAATTCCATGTATAATTTCATTTATAATCTAGAGTCAATTCATGATTTTGTGGATGACAATAAAGACTATAAATCGTAAGACAAAAGACTTAAAACTTTGAAACATGTAGAGTACTATAGTCTTTGAAATAACAAGTAAGAGTGGGCATTATGTGTATCTCAGAAAAAGAGAATCTATTTTTTCCTTTTCTTTTCACTCAAGGTCATTTGGCTGTCTGATACCTGAAGCACGAAAAACAGAAATCCTTTGTAAAACTCTGATGGCATTTTTTTAAACTACAAAAATCAAATATGTAACTCTGGACCCAACTATAAATAACTTCCTTGGGGAATTCAATGTTACTTGTGGGGAATTTTTTGTTCAATTGCCTTTTCCTTATTTTTTTCTGTTAAGTTCAGCTACACTTAAAAAAAATCCTTAAAAATATCTGGTTTTATTTTCTGTTTGGCATTATCATGTTAAACTCAAGAGTGTTTTAGATGTGAAAAATTGGGAATATTTAGTGAGTTCAAAACAGGACGAGTGCACTCCTTTTTCTTTTTTGATATTGGTATGGCTCAGTTGTCTGGTACTCCACAAAATTAAGGAGTTTTGTATTCCTACTCTCCATTATCTGCTTCTCCTAATAATGACCCACCATGATAAAAATCCATGTCATGTATGAAAGATTATGCAGGGATTCAAAGGCCATAAATATTACCGTAACTTCTCAAATTTCTTGCTTAACTTTGCATTTCCCACTGGGTTTAAATTGGCATTTTAGTCAGAAAAGTAATGGTAAATAAATAAAATAATATTATAAAGGTACATTGGAGATCCTGTAAGCAAAGTAAGTGTTTAAAGAGAAAATAACTGTGAGGGTGCATAGGGTTTCATAAATTTTTCAATGTTTCTGCTTTAAAATGAAGTAAAAGCTAAAATCACTTCCTTTCTTTAGTCATTCAGGCTACTTCAAGTGAGACAGTGTTATTCTGTGATAAGAATAGAGACTCAGTATTAAGATACACAATTTGGTAAAGGAAGGCCCGGTGCAGAAAAGAACTGGTAAGTCTTTCTCAGCAAGTGACATGTAGAGTTTTGCTCTAGTGCTTCCCAAGGATATCGCTCAACCTTTCATTGTCACTAATACCCTTTCAACCAAACCCTGCTGCTTTTACAGTGGTCCTTCTTAATATTCTACCCCCCCCCCCCAACTCCTGTTTTCCTCTTCGTAACTTGATCTGGCCCATCATGTCCTCTCTTTCACCCCATGGCTTCCATTTGAGCCATCTTTTACTTTAATTTCCAAACGCTGGCACCAATTCTCACTGTATTTCCCAGCTCCCAAAGTGAGATTTTAATGAACTCTGTTAAGCTTTTCACAGTAAGCCAACTTACAGGCCACCAGACAGCTGAAAGGCGGCCTCACCTTTGATCAGATACCCCCCATTTTCCAATCAGTTGCAGCCCTAGGGAGATAGAGGAGGTGGGTTATGTGATTCATAATATGGCCTTCCCTGCAGTAGCAGAAGCTGGTGGCTAATTTCTTCAGCAGGAATTGTGGAAAGGCAGTTTCTTTGTAAGGGGTGGTAGGCATGATTGATGTGTCTGGCATGGTAGCAAACCACAGACTCTCATGGTTTGTAGGGAGGAGCTGAACCATCACTCTGAATGTTACTGGAGGCAGTAGTCTCAGGAGAATCTCACACAGAAATAGAAACATCCCCAGAGCTCTGCTGCCAAATGTGATACCCAAAGAAGACAAAAGCTTTCAAGCAACCTGTAGCTGTGAACAATTAGTGGATGTTCTTGGGTAGTGATGCACACAGAAGGACTGGTTTCACTGTATCATGAGTTTATCTATTTTGGGAGACTATGTGAGAATACTGATTAGTTTTACCACATAAGCAAAGGAATAGAAGATGCCTTGTAACTTTTCCTGTGCTCCTTGGTTACCATCTCCTGTGTGATTTTCTTTCTCATCAGCAGGCATTTGAAGGCTGATCTATGATAATTAAATGGAGATTAAAATGTGATGAGATTTAATATAAACCTCTATGCTTCCAAGGAAACTACAATTAGTGAAGTTTAGATTCCAGACTATTTTAAAAATGCTAAATCAACTGTCATTTTTCTCATCAGTTAGCTCTCAGCTTTGGATTTCTTCATGGTCTAAGAAATAAAGAGGATTTTTCTGAGTACAGGGGAATATTGTCATGTTTGTGTGTGGAACAAATAATAAAAATTGTGAAAGAAAATCTGTTATAATCAAAATTATACTTTTACAAAATGTGAAAGTATTAAATAATTTATTTCCTTTCACACAGTTGACTTAGAGTTTTGTAAAATATGGAAATCATTAGATGAGTCAGNTGGAACAAATAATAAAAATTGTGAAAGAAAATCTGTTATAATCAAAATTATACTTTTACAAAATGTGAAAGTATTAAATAATTTATTTCCTTTCACACAGTTGACTTAGAGTTTTGTAAAATATGGAAATCATTAGATGAGTCAGCAGGCGTAATTCAATTTGGGATTTTAAAAATATTTGAAAGAGTAACATGAAAACTTACATTACCATATGTAAAATAGAGAGCCAATGGGATTGCTATATGGCTCTGGAAACTCAAACAGGGTATCTGTATTAACCTAGAGGAGTGGGATGGGGAGGGAGAAGGGAGAGAGTTTCAAAAGGGAGGGGATATATGTATACCTATAGCTGATTCATGCTGAGGTTTGGCAGAAAACAGAAAATTCTGTAAAGCAATTATCATTCAATAAAAAACAGATTAACTAAAAAATATTTGAAAGACTAGGAAATTATTTACAAAAGGTAGGGGTTAATCAAATCAAATATTTGGTTCACTAAACTTCCATCATCTGTAAAAATAATGTGTTTTTCCAGGACATGGAAGCAACCTAGATGTCCATCAGCAGATGAATGGAAAAGAAAGCTGTGGTACATATACACTATGGTGTATTACTCAGCCATTAAAAAGAATACATTTGAATCAGTTCTAATGAGGTGGATGAAACTGGAGCCAATTATACAGAGTGAAGTAAGCCAGAANGTATGGTTTCAGTGTGTCTGCCCTCTGATGCTCTCTTGCAACACCTACCATCTTACTTGGCTTTCTCTTACCTTGGGCTTGGGGTGTCTCTTCAGCAAAGCACAGCCGCTGCTCCTTACCTTTGATGAGAGGTATCTTCTTACTGCAGCCTTTACTGACCCTCAACGTGGGATAGCTCCTCTAGGCCCTCATGCACCAGTGCAGCCACTGCTCTTCGGGATGCTCCTCCCGNTGGGCTTGGGGTGTCTCTTCAGCAAAGCACAGCCGCTGCTCCTTACCTTTGATGAGAGGTATCTTCTTACTGCAGCCTTTACTGACCCTCAACGTGGGATAGCTCCTCTAGGCCCTCATGCACCAGTGCAGCCACTGCTCTTCGGGATGCTCCTCCCGGCACTATATTGATTCTTCTGATACATGAACACGGTATATTTCTCCATCTAATGTTCTAGCTATTGTAAATAGGGCTGCAGTGAACATTGCGGTATATGTGTCTTTTTCACTTTTGGTTTCCTCAGGGCATATGCCTAAGAGTGAGATTGATGTGTCATATGGTGGTTTTATTCCTAGTTTTTTAAGGAATCTCCTTACCATCTTCCATACTGGCTGTATCAATTTAGATTCCCAGTAACAATGCAAGAGCCTTCCCTTTTCTCCACACCCTCTCCAGCATTTATTGTTTGTAGACTTTCTGCTGATGGCCATTCTGACCAGTCTAAGGTGATATCTCATTGTAGTTTTGAAATGCATTTCTCTAATAATGAGTGATACTGAGCATCTTTTCATGTGTTTGTTAGCCATCTGTATATCTTCTTTGGAGAAATGTCTGTTTATACCACTCTTTGATTGGGTTGTTTCTTTTTCTGGTATTGAGTTGTATGAGCTGCTTGTATATTTTGGAAATTAATCCTTTGTCAACTATCTCATTTGCTATTATTTTTTTCCCATTCTGAGGGCTGTCTTTTTACCTTGTTTATAGTTTCCTATGTTGCTTTTAAGTTTAATTGGGTCCCTTTTGTATACTTGTGTATTTATTTCCCTTATTCTAGGAAGTGGATCATAGAGGATTTTGCTTTGATTTATGTCATTGAGTGTTCTGCCTATGTTTTCCTCTAAGAGTTTTATAGGTTTTGGTCTTAGATTTAAGTCTTTTATACATTTTGAGTGTATCTTTTTGCATGGTATTAGGAAGTGTTCTAATTTCATTCTTTTGCATGTAGCTGTCCAGTTTTTCCAGCACCATTTATTGAAGAGGCTGTCTTTGCCTCATTGTATATTCTTACTTCCTTTGTCAAAAATAAGACACCCATAGGTGCAGGGTTTATTTCTGGGCTTTCTATCTTGTTCCATTGGTCTATATTTCTGTTTTTGTGCCAATACCATACTGTCTTGGTGACTGTAACTTTGTAGTATAATCTGAAGTCAGGAAGGTTGATTTCTCCAGATCCATTCTTATTTTTCAAAATTGCCTTGGCTATTCAGGGTCTTTTATGTTTCCATATGAATTGTGGGATTTTTTGTTCTAGTTCTGTGAAGACATTCTTTGGTAATTTGATAGGGATTGCATTGAATTTGTACAGTATATTTGGTAGTATAGTAATTTTCACAATATTGATTCTTCCTACCCAGGAACATGGAATATCTGTCCATCTGTTTATATAATCTTTGAGTTCTTTCATCAGTCTTTTATAATTTTCTGTATACAGCTCTTTTGTCTCCTTAGGTAGATTTATTCCTAGATATGTTTTTTGTTGTTGTTGTTGTTGTTGCATTGGTGAATATGATTGAATCATTAATTTCTCTTTCTGAATATTCATTGTTAGTAAATAGAAATGCAAGTGATTTGTGTATTGATTTTGTATCCTGAGACTTTGGTAAATTCACTGATTAGCTCTAGTAATTTTCTGATAGTATCTTTAGGGTTTTCTAGTTATAGTATAATGTCATCTGTAACAGCGAGAGCTTTAATTCTTCTTTTCAGAGTTGAATTCATTTATTTTTCTTTGATTGCTGTAGTTAGGACTTAACTATGTTGAATAAGAGTGGTGAGAGTGGACACCCTTGTCTTGTCCTTGATCTTAGGGGGGATGTTTTCAGTTTTTCACCATTGAGGATAATGTTTGCTGTGGGCTTATCATAAATGGGCTTTACTATGTTGAGGTAGGTTCCTTCTATGCCCATTTTTTGAAGAGATTTAATTATAAATGGGTGCTGAATTTTGTCAAAGGCTTTTTCTGCATCTGTTGAGATTGTCATATGGTTTTTAACCTTTCAATTTATTAATATGGTGTATCACATTGATTGATGTGTGTATATTATAGAATTCTTGCCTCCCTGGAATAAACTCAAATTGACCATGGTGTATGAGCTTTTTGATGTGTTGCTGAAATATGTTTACTAAAATATTGTTGAGGATATTTACATCTATGTTGATCCATGACATTGGCCTGTAGTTTTCTTTTTGTGTGTGTTGTCTTTGTCTGGTATTGTTTACAGGGTGATAGTGGCCTCATGGAACGAGCTTGGGTTTTCCTTCCTCTGAAGTTTTTTGAAAGGATTTTAGAAGAATAGGTATTAGCTTGTCTCTATATGTTTGATAAAATTCACCCATGAATAAATCTGGTCCTACGTTTTTGTTTTTTAGATTTTTGCTCACAGTTTCAGTTTCAGTGCTTTAATTGGGTTGTTCATAATTTCTTCCTGGTTCAGTTCTGGAACATTGAAGTTTTCTAATAATCTGCCCATTTTTTTTCCAGATTACCCATTTTATTTCCATATAGTTGTTCATAATAGTCTCTTATAATCCTTTGTATGTCTGCATTGTCTGTTGTAACCTCTCCTTTCTCATTTCTAACTTTATTGATTTGATTCTTCTCTCTTTTTTGCTTGATGAGTCTGGCTAAAAGTTTGTCAATTTTGTTTACCTTCTTAAAGAACCAGCTTTTAGTCTTATTAATATTTACTATTGTTTCTTTTCTTTTTAATTAACTTCTGCCTTGATCTTTATGATTTCTTTCCTTCTGCTAATTTAGCCTTTTTTTTTTTTTTTGGTTGTTCTTTTCCCTCTTCTTTTATGTGTAACATTAAGTTGTCTATTTGATATTTTTCTTGCTTCTTGAGGTAGGAATGTATTGTTATAAACTTCCCTCTTAGAACTGCTTTTGCTGCATCTTATAGGTTTTGAGTTGTGGTGTTTTTATTATCATTTGTTTCCAGGAATTTTTTGTTTTTGTTTTTGTTTTTTTTTTAGACCTACAAATTTTTATTTTTTTTTTA
>SJYV01007153.1:353289-370358 GCA_006410875.1 Neotragus pygmaeus
CATCTTTTCATGTGTTAGCCATCTGTGTGTCTTCTTTGGAGAAATGTCTGTTTAGGTCTTTTTCCCACTTTTTGATTGGGTTGTTTGTTTTTCTGGTATTGAGTTGTACGAGCTGCTTGTATATTTTGGAAATTAATCCTTTGTCAGTTGTTTCATTTGCTATTATTTTCTCCCATTCTAAGGGTTCTCTTTTCACCTTGCTTACAGTTTCCTTTGCTGTGCAAAAGGTTTTAGGTTTAATCAGATCCCACTTGTTTATTTTGTTTTTATTTCCATTACTCTAGGAGGTGGATCATAGAGGATCTTGCTTTGATTTATGTCATGGAGTGTTCTGCCTATGTTTTCCTAAGAGTTGCCTGAGAGTTTTATGTTCCTATGTTGCCTAAGAGTTTTATAGTGTCTGGTATTACATTTAGGTCTTTAATCTGTTTTGAGTTTATCTTTGTGCATGGTGTTAGGAAGTGTTCTAATTTCATTCTTTTACATGTAGCTGTCCAGTGTTTCCAGCACCATTTACTGAAGAGCCTGTCTTTGCCCCTTTGCATATTCTTGCCTCCTTTGTCAAAAATAAGGTAACCATAGGTGCATGGGTTTATTTCTGGGCTTTCTATCTTGTTCCATTGGTCTATATTTCTGTTTTTGTGCCAATACCATACTGTCTTGATGACTGTAACTTTGTAGTATAAACTGAAGTCAGGAAGGTTGATTTCCCCAGCATCATTCTTTCTCGAAGTTGCTTTGGCTATTTGGGGTCTTTTGTGTTTCCATATGAATTGTAAAATTTTTTTTCTAGTTCTGTAAAAAGTGCCATTGGTAATTTGATAGAAATTGCATTGAATCTGCAGATTGCATTTGGTAGTGTAATCATTTGCACAATATTGATTCTTCCTACCCAGAAACATGGAATATCTCTTAATTTGTTTATGTCAAATATTGATTTCTTTCATCAGTGTCTTATAATTTTCTGTGTACAGTTCTTTNATTGCATTGAATCTGCAGATTGCATTTGGTAGTGTAATCATTTGCACAATATTGATTCTTCCTACCCAGAAACATGGAATATCTCTTAATTTGTTTATGTCAAATATTGATTTCTTTCATCAGTGTCTTATAATTTTCTGTGTACAGTTCTTTTGTCTCCTTAGATAAGTTTATTCCTAGATATTTAATTCTTTTTGTTGCAGTGGTGAATGGGACTGATTCCTTAATTCTATTTCTGATTTTCATTGCTAGTATATAGAAATGCAAGTGATTTCTGTGTATCGATTTTGTATCCTGCAACTTTGCTAAATTCACTGATTAGCTCTAATAATCTTCTGACACTATCTTTAGGGTTTTCTATGTACAGTATCAAAAGTGAAAGTGAAGTCCCTCAGTCATGTCCAACTCTTTGCGACCCCATGGACTGTAGCCTACCAGTCTCCTCCCTCTATGGAATTCTCCAGGCAAGAGTACTGAAGTGGGTTGCCATTTTCCTTCTCCAGGGGATCTTCCCAACCCAGGGATCAAACCTGGGTCTCCCACATTCTAGGCAGATGCTTTAACTTCTGAGCCACCATGGAAGCCCATGTACAGTATCATGTCATCTGCAAACAGTGAGAACTTTACTTCTTCTTTTCTGATCTGAATTCCTTTTATTTCTTTTATTCATTGATTGCTGTAGCTAGGACTTCCAGAACTATGTTGAATAATGGTGAAAGTGGACACCCTTGTCTTGTTCTTGATCTTAGGAGGAATGCTTTCAGTTTTTCAACATTGAGAATGATGTTTGCTGTAGGCTAATCATATGTGGCCTTTACTATGTTGAGGTAGGTTCCTTCTATGCCCATTTTTTGAAGAGTTTTAATCATAACTGGGTGCTAAATTTTGTCAAAGGCTTTTTCTGCATCTCTTGAGATTATCATATGGTATTTATCTTTCAATTTGTTAATATGGTATATCACTTTGATTGATTTGTGTTTATTGAAGAATCCTTGCATTCCTGGAATAAAACCAACTTGATCATGGTATATGAGCTTTTTGATGTGTTGCTGAATTCTGTTAGCTAAAATTTTGTTGAAGATTTTTGCATCTATATTCATCAGTGATATTGCCCTGTAGTTTTCTTTTTTTGTGTTGTCTTTGGTATCAGGGTGATTGTGGCCTTGTAGAATGAGTTTGGAAGTATTTCTTCTCATGCAATTTTTTGAAAAAGTTTCAGAAGGAAAGGCATTAGCTCTTCTCTAAATGTTTGATAGAATTCTCCTGTGAAGCTATATTGTCCTGGGCTTTGGTTTTTTGGATATTTTTGATCACAGCTTCAATTTCAGGGCTTGTAGTTGTGTTGTTCCAAGTCTTCCTGATTCAGACTTGGAAGATTGTACTTTTCTAAGAATCTGTTCATTTCTTCCAGGTTATCCATTTTATTACCATATAGTTGTTCATAATAGTCTTTTATGATCCTTTGTATTTCTGCATTGTCTGTTGTAACCTCTTCTTTTTCAGTTCTAATTTTATTGATTTGATTTTTTTCTCTTTTTTTCTTGATGAGTCTGGCTAAAGGTTTGCCAATTTTGTTTATATTCTCAAAGAACCAGCTTTTAGTTTTTATTAATCTTTTCTATTGTTTCTTTCATTTCTTTTTCATTTATTTCTGCTTAGATCTTTATGATTTCTTTCCTTATACTATTTTTTTTGTTCTTCTTTTTCCAGTTGTTTTAGGTGTAAAGTTAGGTTGTCTATTCAATATTTTTGCCATTTCTTGAGGTAGGATTGTATTGCTATAAACTTCTGTCTTAGAACTGCTTCTGCCGCATCCCATAGGTTTTGAATTGTTGTTTTCTTTCTCATTTGTATACCACTAGACTATAATTTTTTGGGTGCTCAGGTCCTTAAACATGTGTTTCTCCAAGAGAACAGGTGGACTTCCCAGTTCTTTCGTCCTCCCCACCAGCAGATGGGGTCACAAGGCACTTCTCTCTTGAACGTACCTGTAAAGAGCCCCCTTTTTGCTGATACTAGAGACCACTTTTAGCATCTTAGGTCCCAGCCTGTAAGTTTTTCATATAACAGTCACTGGATTCCCATGGGTTAACAGAGATGAGAAGTCAATGTGAAATTATATGACGGAGCTAGTGGTTCAATTGTCGGAATAAGGGCAGCACAATGGGCCTACTTCCTCCATAAGCAATGTACCAGATGGCGCCAAGAAAAGGATGAAAATCCAAGCAAACTTGTTTGTTCTCCATGCTCCCTTATCTCCCTGGGGCAGCCCGCAGATGAGGGCCCCAGTTCCAGGACCAGCCCACCAATCACCGCAAACTCTCCTCTGAGTCTACAATGAGGAAAGGAGTCCTGCAGGCCAATAATGGTGGGTCATGGGGTTCAGCAGTGAAACTGATACGAAGCTATCTCTGCCCTACACCCAGTGCTGCCCGTGTTACTCCACTCCAGGGGGCCTTTCCTGGAGCCCTGATACTACTACTGCCAGGGCTGCCAAATAGCACTTCTCTGTTACATCCACTTCTGGATTCTTGTTTTCTTTTAAAATAAAATTTGTTTGCACTTCATGAAATAGAAATAAGGCAAAAATCAGCAATATGTCAGGAATAAATCCCAAACCCTGTTTGCCTGTATGTGTAGTAAGTCACTTCAGTCGTGCCCTACCTTTTTGCGACCCCATGGACTGTGTCCTCCTCTGTCCGTAGGGTTTTCTTGGCAAGAATACTAGAGTGGGTTGCCGTGCCCTTCTCCAGGGGATCTTCCTAAATCAGGGATCAAACTCGTGTCTCCTACTTGCATGCAGATTTTTTTTTTTTTTTAATACCACTGAACCACTGGGGAAGCCCAAAACCCTGTTTACTCTCCATGAAATAGAAGTTACATTTGCACAAAATAAGTCAGTTATAAAATGGAAAGCTAGTTTTCTAGCTTGCCTAGCAACAACATCATCATAAGTTTGCATATAGATTATGCCATTTAATGTTTAAAGTTTGTAAAGTGTAACTTGACAATGGTGTATTTTATAATCTCTAACTTGCTTCTTTCACTCAATATTAATTTTTCAAGATAAATATAAATGATATAGGTAGAACTAATTGATTCATTTTTACTATTATCTGGTTTATACAAAATCCCATGATTTATCTGATTTTAGATTGCTTTCAGTCTTTTGCTTCTATAAACATTTTTGTCCATGTTTTCTTGGGCATACATAAGAGATTTCCTCTAAGAATTTCTCTGGAATTCGTTAGTTCCTTGTATATTCTTGGGAGGGGAATTTCTGGATAGTGGGCTAAGCACATTTTAAAGTCTTCTGTGTGCATGAGTGCTGAGTCACTTCTGCCATGTCTGAAACTGTGTGACCCCATGGCCTGCAGTCCACCAGGCTCTTCTGTCCATGGGATTCTCTAGACAATAATACTGGAGTGGTTGCCTTGCCCTCTTCCAGGTTAAAGTCTTCTGCTGTTGCTAGATACTGGTAAATTTCACTCCAAAGGGATTGTGCCAATTTGTACCCCTGCAGGTACTATAATGAAAATTCCTATGTTTATGAAAAACCTGATCTTACTTTAAGATTTTTAAATGTCATAGATATGAGAGGACAGTTTCTTCCAATTTTTATTTCCTTGATTACTGGTTAAAACAAAGAGCCTTTCATATAATCATTTGGAAATCTTAGTCTATTAATTTTTCATATCCTTTGCCATTTAAATATTTCATGGTCTTTTCATTTTTAATTGACCTATAAGAATTCTTTCTGGGTTTGAATAGAATCTTTCATGTGTACACATATAAGTATTACAAATTACAGATAATATAATTGTATTTAATAGAACATTAACACTAAATATTGGAGAAGGCAATGACACCCCATTCCAGTACTCCTGCCTGGAAAATCTCATGGACAGAGGAGCCTGGTGCACTGCAGTCCATGGGGTCGCTAAGAGTTGGACACGACTGAACGACTTCACTTTCACTTTTCACTTTCATGTATTGGAGGAAATGGGAACCCACTCCAGTGTTCTTGCCTGGAGAATCCCGGGGATGGCAGAGCCTAGTGGGCTGCATAGTCCAGTCTATGGGGTTGCACAGAGTCGGACACGACTGAAGCGACTTAGCAGCAGCAGCAACACTAAAAATTACCTAAGTAATATAATATTTACTTATGTAATATAATATTATAAATTTAATATAATCATTTTGTATAACAGAGATGTGTAATTTTGTTATAAATATTTCTTATAGAGATAAAAATATGCACATATATACATGAAATGTCTTCTCATAGACTGATTTGTTTTATTACTTAGAAAACAAGTCTTTTATTTGACAGCATATTTAATTTTAAATTAGTCAAGTGTAACCATTTTAAAAATAGTTCATGCTTATGCATCTTGTTTAGAAAATTGTCCCTCACACTGAATTCATTAAAAAAAAATGTCCTATATTTATTTTGAAAAGTTTAAAGTTTGCCTTTCACATTTAGGTCTCTAGTCTACTTGGAAAAAAAGCTTTAATGTGGTATAAATAAGGATCTAATTTTGTGTTTATTCATATGAAGAACATATTTCCCCAGTATCATTTTGTAAATATTCTATTATTTACCTACTGACCTGAAATGCTGCCTGTATTATATACTTTAGGCCTCCAAGTACACAAGTCTCAAAACACAAACTGTTTTCAATTCTCTATTCTGTGCATTGGTCTATTTGTCTTTCTCTACATGAGTACCACACAGTTTCAATTGTTTTAGCTTTACAATTCTCAGATATTTTGTAGAAATAACTCATCTAGATCTTCAAAAACATTTTGGCTACTTTTGGCCCTTTGTTTTTCCTTTTAACTTTTATTGTCCACTTGTCAGGGTCCATGAAAACTTGTGTTGGTTTTGGATATGACATATCTGCCCATTTACTTAGGTCTATTTTATTTACTCCTCAAAGTTTTTTATTTTTATTTTTTGGCTGCACTCTGCAGCTTATGAGATCTTAGCTCCCCAACCAGGACCAGGGATTGAATCCAAGTGAACCCTAACCACTAGATCACCAGAGAATTCCCCATTTCTTTCATGACATTTCAAAATTAACTTTGTGGGTCTTGAACATATTTTGTTGTTTATTACAAGGCCCTTAAATTTTTTTATAGCCAGTAAAAATGGAAACTTTTGAAAATCACACTTTCTAATAATTTATTGCTGGTATGGAAATGTTGATTTTCATATATTGATCTTATTTTTAACAAGTTTCTGAACCCTCTTATTGCTAATAGTTTGTATAGATGAGAAATTATAAAATAATTTTGTTTTTCTTCTTTTTGTTCTTATACTTTTTTTTTCTTATTCTGGATGAGTTTCTGGTACAATGTTGACTATAAAATAATTCTGTTAACCTTGCCATTAGAAACTATAGCCTAGATTGTTTTCTTAAACATTACCACCATTCTGAAGTTACAGTGTGAAGTGAAAGTCACTCAGTTGTGTCCGACTCTTTGTGACCCCATGGACTGCATAGTCCATGGAATTCTCGAGGCCAGAATACTGGAATGGGTGGCATTTCCATTCTCCAGGCTATCTTCCCAACCCAGGGATTGAACCGAGGTCTCCTGCACTGCAGGCGGCTTCTTTACCAGCTGAGCTACAGGGAGCGCCTAAGAATACAGGAGTGGGTAGCCTATACTTTCTCCAGTGGATCTTCCCAACCCAGGAATTGAACCAGGGTCTACTGTATTGCAGGTGGATTCTTTACCAGCTGAGCTATCAGGGAAGCCCCCGTGAAGTTGTAGGACCTCTCCAAAGAATCAGGTAAAAGTGGGAGAAAATATTGATGTCTTCTTCTCCATCTCTTACTCAAAGCAGTCTCAATCTTAGTAAAATGTATGATTAGCACTAGATATAAGAGACTAGCAAAAATGTTACAACTTCAGTTTATAGATGCTATCAAGAAAACAAACCCTTATTTTTTCTTGTTCAGGAGCAAAATTAAACAATGCTGAATCTAGAGAGGGTGACTATTTGAATGAGCTTACAGTAGAACTTCCATGCAAGTGAGAGAAACAAGCATGCCCAAGACCCAAGAAGAGATAGTATTATTATTTTTATTGTCTTTATATTTCAGTGCTTATTTAGATTTACCAAAATATTTTAAAGCATTTTTTGCTAGTTAGTATAGTTTGCTGGTTGTTGCTTCATGTGCTTTTTTTCTTCTTTGGTTAATTTCCTCCTTCTTGATACATGTTCTTTAATATGTTTTTTCAACAGGAAACATTGAACAGTAAAGTATTGCATTCTTTGCTCTTCTGAAAATGCATTTATTTATTTTTTAATAAATTTATTTATTTTAATTGGAGGCTAATTACTTTACAATATTGTATTGGTTTTGCCATACATTGACATGAATCCACCACGGGCATACATGTGTTCGTTATCCTGAACCCCCCTCCCCCTTCCCTCCACATCCCATCCTTCTGGGTCATCCCAGTGTATCAGCCTCGAGCACCCTGTATCATGCATCGAACCTGGACTGGTGATTCGTTTCACATATGATAATATACATGTTTCAATGCCATTGTCTCAAATCATCCCACCCTCGATCTCTCCCACAGAGTCCAAAAGATTGTTCTATACCTCTGTGTCTCTTTTGCTGTCTTGCATAAAGGGTTATCATTACCATCTTTCTAAATTCCATATATATGCCTTAGTATACTGTATTGGTGTTTTTCTTTCTGGCTTACTTCACTCTGTATAATAGGCTCCAGTTTCATCCACCTCATTTGAACTGATTCAAATGTATTCTTTTTAATGGCCGAGTAATATTCTATTGTGTATATGTACCACAGCTTTCCTATCAATTTGTCTGCTGATGGACATCTAGGTTGCTTCCATGTCCTGGCTATTATAAACAGTGCTGCGATGAACATTGGGGTACACGTGTCTCTTTCAATTCTGGTTTCCTCGGTGTGTATGCCCAGCAGTGGGATTGCTGGGTCATAAGGCAGTTCTGTTTCCAGTTTTTTAAGGAATCTCCACACTGTTCTCCATAGTGGCTGTACTAGTTTGCATTCCCACCAACAGTGTAAGAGGGTTCCCTTTTCTCCACACCCTCTCCAGCATTTATTGCTTGTAGACTTTTGGATAGCAGCCATTCTGACTGGTGTGAAATGGTATCTCATTGTGGTTTTGATTTGCATTTCTCTGATAATGAATGATGTTGAACATCTTTTCATGTGTTTGTTAGCCATTTGGATGTCTTATTTGGAGAAATGTCTGTTTAGTTCTTTGGCCCATTTTTTGATTGGGTCGTTTGTTTTTCTGGAATTGAGCTGCAGGAGTTGCTTGTATATTTTTGAGATTAATTCTTTGTCAGTTGCTTCATTAGCTATTATTTTCTCCCATTCTGACGGCCGTCTTTTCACCTTGCTTATAGTTTCCTTTGTTGTGCAAAAGCTTTTAAGTTTAATTAGGTCCCATTTGTTTATTTTCACTTTTATTTCCAATATTCTGGGAGGTGGGTCACAGAGGATCTTTCTGTGATTTATTTTGGAGAGTGTTTTGCCTATGTTTTATAGTTTCTGGTCTTACATTGCAGATGAAATGATCCTCTATATAGACAACCCTAAAGACTCCACCAGAAAATTAATAGAGCTAATCAATGAATATAGTAAAGTTGTAGGATATAAAATCAACACACAGAAATCCCTTGCATTCCTATACATTAACAATGAGAAAACAGAGAAATTAAGGAAACAATTCCATTCACCACTGCAACAAAAAGAATAAAATACTTAGGAATATATCTACCTAAAGAAACAAAAGACATATATATAGAAAACTATAAAACACTGGTGAAAGAAATCAAAGAGGACACAAATAGATAGAGAAATATACCATGTTCATGGATCAGAAGAATCAATCTAGTGAAAATGAGTATACTACCTAAAGCAATCTATAGATTCAGTGCAATCCCTATCAAGCTACCAATGGTATTTTTCACAGAACTAGAACAAATAATTTCACAATTTGTATGGAAATACAAAAAACATTGAATAGCCAAAGCAATCTTGAGAAAGAAGAATGGAACTGGAGGAATCAACCTGCCTGTCTTCAGGCTCTACTACAAAGCAACAGTCATCAAGACAGTATGGTACTGGCACAAAGACAGAAACATAGATCAATGGAACAAAATAGAAAGCCCAGAGACAAATCCACGCACCTATGGACACCTTATCTTCAACAAAGGAGGCAAGAATATACAATGGAGAAAAGACAACCTCTTTAACAAGTAGTGCTGGGAAAACTGGGCAAACACTTGTAAAAGAATGAAACTAGAAAACTTTCTAACACCATACACAAAAATAAACTCAAAATGAATTAAATATCTAAATGAAAATGTATTCATTTTTACTTTCTGCTTTAATGCTCTTTTAGCTAGGTTTCTAATTTTTATTGACTATTTTCTCCAACACTTTGAATGGAATGATTCTATTTGGCCTCTATTATTGTTTATGGAAAGTCTATTGTTTGTCTAATTGTTATTTCTTTGAGAATTGTTAATCTTTTTTTGTTTTAAATATTATTCTCTTTGTCATAGAAATTTAAAATATTACTTTGATGTGTTTGGGTGACAATTTATTGTTATTTGCCTTTGTAAGTCCTCTGCTTTTTTGCAGTTAAGGAGCTATCTTTACTCATTGACTCTTAGCTCTTCTCAATTTTCTTTATTCTATCTTTAGTAGTAGTAACATTAGTCACTCAGTTGTATCTGACTCTTTGCTACCCCATGGACTGTAGCTGCATTCCCATTATCAGTGTAAGAAGTTTCCTTTTTCTCCTCACCCAGATGAGGACTCATTTTTAAAGCAAAGTGACAATTTCATTATTGTCCAAAAAGTTAACAATTCTTTAATGTTATCAATTATACAGTTAATGATTGAGTTTTCCTAGTTGTACACAATGTATTTCAAAGTTAGTTTGCTTCAAGATCTGAGTAAGATCAATACAGTGTTAATTAGCTTCAGTTCAGTTCAGTTCAGTTGCTCAGTCATGTCTGACTCTTTGCGACCCCATGAATCGCAGCACACCTGGCCTCCCTGTCCACCACCAACTCCTGGAATTCACTCAAACTCATGTGCATCGAGTCGGTGATGCCATCTAGCCATCTCATCGTCCGCTTCTCCTCCTGCCCCCAATCAGCATCAGGGTCTTTTCCAATGAGTCAACTTTTCGCATGAGATGGCCAAACTATTGAAGTCTCAGCCTCAGCACCAGTCCTTCCAATGAACACCCAGGACTGACTTCCTTTAGGATGGACTGGTTGAATCTCCTTGCAGTCCAAGGGACTCTCAAGAGTCTTCTCCAGCATCTCAGTTCAAAAGCATCAATTCTTCGGTGCTCAGCTTTCTTCACAGTCGAACTCTCATATCCATACTTGATCACTGGAAAAACCATAGCCTCGACTAGATGGACCTCTTTGCACATTGCTTATTGCTGTTGTTTAGTCACTAAGTCATGTCCGACTCTTTTGTGACCCCACGACTGTAGCATGCCAGGCTCCTCTGTCCATGGAATTCTTCAGGCAAGAATACAGTAATGGGTAGCCATTCGCTTCTCCAGGGATCTTTCCAACCCAGGGATTGGACTTGGGTTCCCTGCATTGAAGGCAGACACTTTACCACCTGAGTCACCAGGGAACTTATATTGAATGTATGTTGAGTTTTCACATTCTTAACTCCCTATCCCCTATCTTTTAACAACTCTTCTGTGGTTCATATTTATTAGTGCTACATTCTGTGTAACTTCATTGGATCCTTTCTCCGGTTTACCAATTTTCCCTACATCTTAACCAGTTTTTCATCTTCTTCTTGTTTAACCACTTGCTTAGTCTATTGAAATTTTACTGTCAAATGTTATATATAAAATTTCCTGTTTTTATTTTTTATTAAAATAAGAGAACCCAGTAGTCATTAAGTTTTTCATTTCTTCTTTTAAAGCTTAAAAATTTATCTTTGGATTGATTTAGTGATTCAAGTTTCTTAGAATTCTAATTCTCTTTTTAGTTCTGTCTAATTAGTATATGGGCTTCCCTGGTGGCTCAGTGGTAAAGAGGCCCCCTGCCAATGCAAGAGATGTGGATTTGATCCCTGGGTTGGTAAAATCCCCTGGAGTATGAAAAGGCAACCCACTCCAGTATTCTTGCCTGGGAAATCCCATGTTTAGATTAGTGGCTAAACAATAACAATTATGATGTGTCATGGTGTATTATTTCTTTTTATGCTTTAAAATTTTTTCTTATAAGCTCATTTTCAGTGAGTATTGTTTCTGTGGGAATTCCCTGTACACTCAATATAGACAGTGTTTCTACAAAAGATTTTTGAGTTTGTTTCTGCCAAAGTTTTAGGATTTCACTAATTTCTATGTTAAATTCTAGGCTTTAGATTTCAGCACCATGTGAATAGTATAAATCTAGACTCCTTACTCAGGTACAGATGTAACCTTAGTGTTTCAAATTTAATGAGATTGTTTCAATTTCCACTGAATTCTAGGCACACAGTGTTTCCTTGCTTCTTTGTGAGTTGCTTGGTGAATCCACTCCATTCTCATATTTATGGAGTGGTGTCAGTTCAAAGCATTCTACTTTGCAAGAAACTTGACTCCAGCCCTTTGCCTTATATAGGCTCAAGGCATATCTGATCTTGCTTGATATTTGAAGCCCCGGTTCTGAAGTCCTCAAAGCTTATATTCAGGAATTACATTATTAGGTACATGATACATTGGCTTTTGTGTGTAACAGTTCATTTTTATGTATGAAAAGTGAGTTATACTTTATCAATCCTTTCCCTGTTTTTTTAGTGAGACTGGTTTTTATTACTTCGGTCTTCTATATTATTGGAAAGGTATTATTTTCCCCTGAATTTTCTAGATGTTAAACTGGAGAAAAGCACAACTGTGCTTATGCAGTGTTAGTTAGGCTAAGGGTGGCTATTCTGTTCATCAGTACCGTACTTGGGAAAAAGTAACCAAATTCCTAATATTCATCAAACATTTAAGTTTCTTTTAAAAATAGAATGTGTGTGTGTTAGGTTGCTTCAATCCTGTTTGTGACTCTGTGAGCTGTAGTCTGCCAGGCTCCTCTGTTCATGGGTTTCTCCAGGCAAGAATACTGGAGTGGATTGCCATGCCCTCCTTTAGGGGATCTTCCCAACCCAGGGACTGAACCCTTGTCTTCTGTGGCTCTTGCATTGCAGGCAGATTCTTTACCTCTGAGCCACTGGGGAAGCCCCCAAAATAGAATATTACAGCTGATCTTGGGGAAGTGAAGAAGGAATGAAAAGATTACCAGAAATGGGAGTGGAGAGAATACTTTAAAAAAGACATATGTTATGTCAATTAAACTTTAAATGGGCTTCTTAAAAGGTGAGTTAATTGAATATTTTGACATGGTTGCTATTTTTAAAGGAATTTAACTTCTAAGAGAGATGTAGTTTTATGAGGAGCAAAATAACTTTAAGAAGTAATGCAAAACCAATACGGTATTGTAAAGTAAAATAAAGTAAAAATAAAATTTAAGAAAAAATAAAGAAAGTTGAGTGCTGAAAAATTAAAAAAAAAAGAAGTAATGCAATCACATTGAATATATCTATATACCACCTAATGTGAAGAGTTGACTCATTGGAAAGGACCTTGATATTGGAAGGGATTGGGCGCAGGAGGAGAAGGGGATGACAGAGGATGAGATGGCTAGACGGCATCACCAACTTGATGGACATGAGTTTGGGTAAACTCTGGGAGTTGGTGATAGACAGGGAGGCCTGGTGTGCTGTGATTCATGGAGTCACAAAGAGTCGGAAATGACTGAGCGACTGAACTAAACTGAATTGATATCTATCTATAAAGCATGTATATGTCTATATTTGGAGTTTTAGTTGAGGAAAACCATTCTAAATGTATTTTCTATTGGCACTATCCTCTTTTTTCAACTGACTTATAACTAGGAAACCAGCATAAAAATGAAAATCTTTGCCTATCTTACTTGGGTTCCCCTAAAGAACAGAACCCAAGTTGAAAACTTTTGTATAAGTACTTTGCATGAATGTTCAGTCACTAAAAAATGTCCAGTTCTTTGTGATCCCATAGACTGTAGCTCACCAGGCTTCTCAGTCCATGGGATTTCCCAGGCAAGAATACTGGAATAGGTTTCCATTTTCTTCTCCAGTGAATCTTCCAGACCCAGGGATTAAAGCCATGTCTCTTGCATCTCCTAAATTTTCAGGAAGATTCTTTACCATTGAGCCACTTGGGAAGCCTATATAAGTACTTTATTGGGTAATAGACCTAGGGATTAGGAGAGGGAAAAAGAGAACCAACACAAGAAAATGAGTTGATTACTACAAAGGGGGCCTGAGTGCTTATCTGAGAAGCCATGTAAAATGTATCCCAGGACTCTCTGTGAGTCGGGGGAAGAAAGGAGAAGCATTGATTCACTGGATTCTGTTCCCTGTTGGCCAACTTTTCCCCATGGAGAATTACCTTTAAGGTTATATATGTTTCAGTATATCTATACTGAAGCTTGGGACTGGAGCAAAGAGGCACACAGAGTGGGATGGGAGTACTGTGTGAAGCTAGTCAGACTCTATAATGAACCTGCTGCGGTGGTGGCTAGATATAAAACAGGTGAAACAGGATCAGTAAGAATGCCTAAGAAGACCAAGTAAATATAAAAACAAAAACTATTTGTGTGTGTGTAAAGCAAGTAAATTTTCTTAATAAACAGTATCATCGTTTGATAATCAATTGCTTTTTCTTTGAATACTTCAGACAAGGTTCTGAATGAAAAATATAGACCATGGATCATTTTGACACTGGAAAACATGACGAAGACAAATCATATAAAAGTGTGTGATAGAATGAGAGTGCCAGGCCAGGTAAATATATTGTATTTGGAGAACCTCTTCCTTTTATTCCAGAATCATATTAGAAAAGGCAGAGTTGGAGATAAGCATAGGAACTGGATTCTGCTGTTAAACTGTGGAGGACTCCAATGCTTATCAATCATGCATGAACTTGTAATACTGGAATCACAACAGAGAGGACAAATATTCCACTTTTAAGAGGGATTTCTGGTCCAGGTTCGATGCATGAGACAGGGTGCTCAGGGCTGGTGCACTGGGATGATCCTGGGGGATCGGATGGGGAGGGGCTTGGGAGGGGGGCTCTGGATGGGGAACACATATGTGCCCCTGGCTGATTCATGTTGATGTTTGGCAAAACCCACTACAATATTATAAAATAACTAACCTCCAATTAAAATAAATAAATAAAATAAAAAAAGAGCATAACTCAAAAGCTGGTAGAATGGCCACTACTTCCTCCATTCTATCCATTAAACCTTTTCTCCAAAAATTCAGTCTTCTAGGAAGTACAGATAATGATTATTCACTTTGTAATTTATATCCCACCTATTGTTTTCTCCCACCTGAATAAGGTGTTGAGGAGGCCCCCTAGAAGTTTGAATGCTTTCCTCTGCCCTAATGATATGCACGTCATTTCTAATGGATGCCATTTCTAATACATGCCAATAACATCTACAGATTATAGATTTGTGAATATCACTGGCCTGTCAAATATCAACAAGTTAAATGTTCAGAGGTTGCAACTGAAGCAAGTATTCAAGAATTCTTGAGCAGTACACTTTAAGTTTCCATCAATGTTTATACTGTGATTTGGGGTTTATAGATGGTTGGATAGTGAAAGGAGAAAGGGTGGTGCAGACCCAAAGTTAAAATTCATTGTTTTGTATAGTGTCTACCTTGGTGGAATAGCTCTTTGATTTTAGGTGTCTAAAATGTCTTCTGTTTAGCTAAATCTCTCAGGTTTTGAATGGAGGTTTTGGCAATAATGTCTCTTGTACATAGTGTTGCAGTCAAATGATCTACTCCTAAGCTCTAGCCCCATGCCACATGCGTAGTTTGGAGAAGGTAATTTAGAGGACATGGCCACTGTTTGACCTGTGAGCTGCTTGACTCCAGAGCCACTGGAGTCTCCTCGCTTGCCTCCCCTGTGCTTGGAATGTACATGTTTCCCATATGGGAGGCATTTTGAAGAATGTTGCCTTGAGAGAACAATGTGTTGTTGAGATCATCTGGATGGTATATGTGCCTGAACATGTTTTTAAATTCTGTTGGGGGAGTATGGAGATTTATTAGTCTTTCAACAGCCCAAGACAAGTTGTGTAAATCCCCTTGCTTATTAAACCTACCGCCTATCAATCTGGAGTGATCTGCCTCTTTCTTTGGTCTCTCTCTGCCCTCTGTTTATGGGGACCAATTTGTAAATCACATTTTCTAGGTCTTAATATTTTTGGATGAATTGAACAAAAGAAAATAATTTATTTGAATGAAATCAACTGGTGCATTGCTTATTGAAGAGGTAAATAAGGGATTTATAAAACTTCTTCCTCTGCAGGCATTCAAACTGAGACAGACTATTTATTAATCTTAGGTGATTTAGTGGTAGGACTCAACTGAAGGCAGGCAATGATTCAATGAATGTCCATAGTCCCTTTCGGTCCATGCTTCTGAACACCATCTACTAGAATGTAATATTCATTTATAGTTCAGGACTAACTTAGTTTCACTTGAATATTTTTCCTAAGGAAATCCAACACTTTTAATTTTACTGTCCTCCCTAAACTTAATAAATGTGTGATGTGATTGCTTTTTAAAAGAAAAAATCTTTTTATACTAGTGGATTGTTCAACTTGCTCCCACAACGACATTTCTGGGATATTTTCCAATCTTTTTTTTCTCTTAAAATAGACTAAGACCTTATGTTCCATCTTGGAAAGCATATCATTTATCTCCTATTTGGTATCTGAAATATGTATTTTCAGTGCTTCTGAAAGGCAGTCAGTCCTCTGAAAGACATATAGTTGTTTTCCAAGTTTTATCTGGTTTGAATTCTGCATAAACTTGCAAGTTTGTGTTTGTAATGTTGTTTGTTACTATGTGTAAAGAATATAACTTCTTATAGGAGCAGTTGAATGGATTAGACAAGATGTAGTTAGTAAATATCCTTGAGGGAAACTCCTAAGAAAATGTTAGGAAATCTTTATTTTTGCATGGAAAGATCCTAAAGGTAGGAGAGTTTTGGTAATTTTGGGGGCTTCAAGACAAATATTTTCATGGACAAAGGAAAATGTAAAAATAGTACTCTTACATTAGCAAATGATAATTTAAACAGCTGTCAAAGCCTCTTTATATATGAAACAAATATATGAATCATATGAGGCCTTAATCATGAAAATTATTGTAGAACTAACATTTCAAACTCAATGTCTAATGTATTCATAAAGTTGTTCTTGTTGTTTAGTTGCTGTTGTGTCTGATTCTTTACAACACCATGAACTGCAGCACACTAGGCTTCCTTGTCCTTCGTTATTTCTGGAAGATTGCTCAAAGTCATGTCTATTGAGCCAGTGATGCCATCCAACCATCTCATCCTCTATCATCCCCTTCTCCTCCTGTACTCAGTTTTTCCTAGCACTGGGGTCTTTTCCAATGGGTTCATTCTTCACATCAGGTAGCAAAAGTATTAGAGGTTCAGCTTTAGCATCTGTCCTTCCAATGAATATTCAGGGCTGATTTCCTTTAGGAATGACTGGTTTGATCTCCTTGCTGGTCAAGGAACTCTCAAGAGTCTTTGCCAGCACTAGAATTCATAACATATAACACTCAAAATGAACAAAAATTCAAATTACAGGAGGACTTTTTCTTTTGTTCCAGAAGTGAATTGAGTGTGATATATATATGAAAGTTAATATGAATTTCTTTAGATTTTCTACATGATAAAAACAATTTTTCCAATGCAAATGTGCATTTTGCCTAGGTTCTAAGTGTTCCTCAAAATGGGCATTAAAGACCATCTGAAGTATTACCTCAGATGTTGGCTAAAAAAGCATATTCCTTGGCACCACTCAAACCTGAAGAATCAGATAGATATTCTGGGGTTAAGGTCTGGGAACTTTAATTTTAAAATACATCCAAACTGATTCTGATGTACATGAAAGTATTAGAACTTGGTGCAGCATGGTGGAATT